>OY856410.1:559350905-559410905 GCA_963693085.1 Alisma plantago-aquatica | reverse complement strand
AGTAGGATTGGTGAGAATTTTCCTTTCGTTTCAAATTGCCCAATTCGATTGGGAATAATATTGGTATTCGATACCAATTGGGAAAGAAACTAGGAAAGTCAATCGAGAACCAACCTGGAACCCCAACCGACTGGTTCATGAGTGAACCGATCGGTTCAAGGGTCCCAAACGATCAGTTCAGTGGTGAACCGATCGGTTCAGGTCCCCAACCGACTGGTTCACTTGTGAACCGATCAGTTCAGGTTGTGAGATGGTTGCTTTTGGTGGAAAATCCCGAACCCTTCTACTCCTGCTTTAGTCCCGCATTGCCCGGGATGGAGAACCCTGTCCCATGAATCTCCTATAAATATAGGGGGTATTGGGAGCTTCTCGAAGTACAGCTCAGTGCAACCAGTTTCTCTGCAAGTTGTCGTTCTCTCTGATTTTGGTAACCGTGAGAGAGCCCGAGCAAGTGCTTCCCGCAAAAGGGAGGTGCAGCAAGGGAAGGACAACTGCAGTTGCAACAGGAGGCAGGATAGCGTGTTGGCGACTAGTACGTCAACAGGAGGGTTCGACTCCTTCCACTTCCTTGTGGGACAAGGAGAGTGGAGTTCCAGGTGGTCCGTGTGGACTACTACAGAGGCGGGAGGACACTGCCGCTTAGGAGGACAACTGTCATCCGACAGTCCGATTCGAGTAGGAGTTGTCAGTCCCGGTGTGACCAGGAGCTGCACAGACACCGTCGAAGTCCGGAGTTGAAGACCACGCATTGCGTGAGGTATTGTCTCCGAGCAAGCCTCGGGACAAGGTATGATTCCGCAAACCATCCTTTCCTATTATATAGACGTTGACGCGTTTCCTCGATATGGGTTTGGGGAGAAATTTTTTTTGTTTCCGCTGCCTTCTCTGTCTCCCCTAAAACCCAACAGTGGTATCAGAGCCACGTCAACTGTTATATGTTTTAGGAATATCGATATGATCGATTTTGGTTTGTCGCCTTTATTTATTGCATACGATGCGAATAATATCGTCTTTATGCATGTCCAATCCTAAATCCACAAATCCCTAATTACATATATGATATGTATTATTAATGCACTCGATACGCGTCGCCCTTAAACGAGTTTTGTGGTGGATGTGTGTAGCATGATTATGGCCTATAAACACCTATCTGTGATTGGTTGTGTGTGGTTGCTTGCATCTCAGTCTGTGCACCGATCTTCCCTCTCTGATTCCTGATGTAACTCAAAATAATTCGAGATTCTTTCCTACCTTTACTCTCCCCGAATGTAACTCGGGGTTTCCCTTTTAAAGAAATGTAATAAATAGGATAGAATTTTATTTCATGTTATGTCAAAAACCGGCGGACATCAAGACGACTGATCAGACGGTCGGTTCAAGGAGTGAACCGATCGGTTGACTTTCCAGACGGTCGGATCAAGGAATGAACCGATCGGTTGATGACCGGTTCGAGGAGCGAGACGAGCGGGTGGCAGACATGACGAGATGCACGACGACCAGGCGAACCGATCGGTTGGAGGAGCCAACCGATCGGCTGGTGGCACCCAGACGACCGGCTGGAGAGTACAGATCGTTCATGTGATGAGTTGATCTACTTGGATGGCAAGGCACAGAGTTCATCTTGTACAGGTTGCATGTGATGTAGACCTAGATGACCGTGATTCCTCTTGGCTCGAGGAATCACATTAGGATGGCCATAATCATCGCTTTTTATCATTTGTGCATGTTTTCTGTGGGATATAGCATGTATATGATACGTACTATGTATTGTGGTGATTGGATATGTATATGTATATAAAACCAAATCCCTCATTAAAATATTAAGTTTTAGATGCCTTCCAAATGAAACACACGTGAAAAGCTTGATCGACCAAGTGTGGGCACGCCAAAGCGTGGTGCACCGTCTATCTCGTGGAAGCGTGAAGGATGAATGTGTGGGTCTGCCAAAGCAGGGTGCATATTCATCGTGTTTGCTTTGGGTCAGACTTAACAAGGTGATCTAGATGGGATCTAGTACCTTGAGGCATAGAGATGATCATTGCAAGGAGTTGTAGATGACATCTTATCAAGAGTTGCATATGATGCAATTGGCAAGAGTTGCCTACCTGAGAGATCTAAGTTGTGGGCGATCAGCCAAAGCTGACTCATGACTTAGAGGATTTTAGGATCTTGCCCACTAGAAGGTTGTACGCTACAATCTTCCAAATTGATGGTGAGGGCTATCAATTTGAAGTAAAATAGTGGGAGCGATAATTAATTAAAGGCCTAATTATATCGACAAACTTTCAAATCAATCAAATAAGTCAAAAAAAATGAGTTTTGGACTAAAATTGCATATTTTCCTTTTTGTAGTTCAAATGGCAACAAACAACAATCACTTTTCTTTGCGATCGGTCCTTGACAAGGACAAGCTAAATGGGACAAAATTCCACGACTGGTATCGGACATTGAGAATTGTTCTCACTCAAGAGCGTAAGCTCTATGTCATGTATACTCCAATTCCAGAGGAACCCGCTCCTAATGCACCAAAGACAGAAAGGGATGCTTACAAGAAGCATTCTGATGATGCCATTGATGCAAAGTGCTTGATGCTATGTTCAATGAACCATGAGTTGCAGAGGCAACATGAGAACATGGGTGTCATAGAGATGATTCTGCATCTCAGGAACATGTATGAAGATCAGGCACGGCAAGAGAGGTACAATGTTTCTAGGGCACTGTTCAAGTGCGTCATGACAGAAGGAGATCCAGTTGGTCCTCACACACTCAAGATGATTGGGTATGTGGAGAACCTGCAGAGACTGGGATTTCCACTGAGCCAAGAGTTGGCTACTGACGTGATACTGCAATCGTTGTCAGAATCTTACAGTCAGTTTGTGATGAACTACAACATGAACAACTTTGATAGGCCACTGTCAGAGTTGTTGGGCATGTTGAGGACAGCCGAGTTACAGATGAAGAAGGACAAGCCTAAGTCTGTGATGGTGATCACGAGCAAGAAAGGCAAGTCCAAGCGCAAGGGCAAGGGCAAAGCTAAGAAAGGTTTTGAAGCTAGCCAGGAGTCCAAGCCATCTTCAGCTCTCAAGGCCAAGGGAGGCGTGACCAAGAAAGGAAATTGCCACCATTATCAAAAGCCATGACATTGGAAAAGGAATTGTCCTCTCTACCTGGAAGAACAAAAGAAGAAGGAGGCGACTGAAGCCTCTACTTGAAGGTGTCATGTAAATAAACTTGTAACACTTTTGAGATATATGATATCAAGATGTAAAGTGTAAAGCATTCTTACTTGGGGCAAGTGTTGCCTTTATAGATAGGAATACTTTAGTTTATTTTCAGCCAATAAGGCATGTAATATAGTTGTGAACTGCTATTTCATACTTGCCAATAGATAGAAACACTTTATTTTTGCATATTTTATGACAATGATGGCAATTAATAAAGAGATGTTTCAATTTATAAAGATGTGATCTTTGTGGCAATGCCTTATTTATCTTGTTATATTTGATATGCATAAGATAAGACGATACCTAAAAGTTATAGATAACTCAAACAATTTAATTAGCATTAATCATGAGAAATTCATGTCTAGTTTCCATGTGATGGATAAATCTAGACTCTTTCGGTTATAGAACCAGTAAGAGACATGAACATATTGGACATGATTAATCAATCTTCACTAATGTAGTGGGAGAGTGATTATCCTATTAGGTATAATACATGTGATGTATTTACATACCTATTGGAATAAATGCTAATACTTCAAATGGTGTTTAGAGAAATACCAATATGAATATCTTGAAGTGTTCAAGATTATCATAAATGAAGTACAAACTTGGTAAAGTATTAATTCTTGATGAGATAAATGAATGAAATACTTGGACCAAATGTTTGAGATCCTTATGAGTGATTATGATAGTATATCATAGTGAACTCATGATTAAGGCATGGTGATGTCTGAATCAAGAAGGAATCATACTCTAAGGAGTTAGAGAATGATTATCAAATAACTGAATTCTTCTTAATAAAAGAATACCCCACACTAATAAAAGAAATTAAGAATCACAAGGGTTGTGAGTTCTTATATCTTTAACAGATACACCTCAATTATCTATGTGATAAGTTGTTCATGTGATGAGTCAACTATCAAGATGAATATGAGGAACCGAATCTTGAGTTATGGTTTAAAACCATTACATCCTAAATGACTTCCATGTGAACCATAAGGTATGACCTTGATGGTAGCACTCATTGGATCATATCCATAAGTGCAAATGAGTCTTAAGTGTTAAGACACATGGATAACATTTGAGAAGGATGATGCTTGTTGATTGCAACTTAATGGCTAAGACATTTGGCATATGGATACTAAAACCGCATTCCTATGAGGAATAAAACCAGTATGTGTACGTGACACAGCCTATAAGGTTTATGAATCCACTAATGCAAATGAAGTTTATAAGTTACAATGGACTAATCAATGTGATTGATTGAAGTACAAGCAACTCAAAATTGGATCTTTATTTTGATGATATAGTCAAAGGGTTTGACTGATATGTCAAAGATAAAGAAGGGGTCTGTGTTTTAGTGGGAGCGTATTCACATTCCACATATTGATGTGAAATGGAATTGTTCTAGAATGGAAATCCAAAAGTGGAAATTATCTTTAAGGAAGATAGAGATGTTTCCTATGTGATAGGAATAGAGATCTATAGATATAGTTCTCGAAAATCTCTTGACCTGGAAAGAGAAAGCATACATTGGCAATCTGTACTGAAGTGTTCAGTATGCACAGATTTAGTGGGAGAAAACTTGTCCATATTATCTTTAAGGGTTCAGTGGTGAACCGATCGGTTCATGTCCCCAACCGACCGGTTCACTTGTGAACCGATTGGTTCAGGTTGCAATATGGTTGCTTTTGGTGGAAAATCCCGAACCCTTCTACTCCTGCTTTAGTCCCGCATTGCCCGGGATGGAGAACCCTGTCCCATGAATCTCCTATAAATATAGGGGTTATTGAGGGCTTCTCGAAGTACAGCTCAGTGCAACCAGTTGCTCTGCAAGTTGTCGTTCTCTCTGGTTTTGGTAACCGTGAGAGAGCCTGAGCAAGTGCTTCCCGCAAAAGGGAGGTGCAGCAAGGGAAGGACAACTGCAGTTGCAACAGGAGGCAGGAGAACGTGTTGGCGACTAGTACGTCAACAGGAGGGTTCGACTCCTTCCACTTCCTTGTGGGACAAGGAGAGTGGAGTTCCAGGTGGTCCGTGTGGACTACTACAGAGGCGGGAGGACACTGCCGCTTAGGAGGACAACTGTCATCCGACAGTCCGGTTCGAGTAGGAGTTGTCAGTCCCGGTGCGACCAGGAGCTGCACAGACACTGTCGAAGTCCGGAGTTGAAGACCGCGCATTGCACGAGGTATTGTCTCCGAGCAAGCCTTGGGACAAGGTATGATTCCGCAAACCATCCTTTCCTATTATATAGACGTTGACGCGTTTCCTCGGTATGGGTTTGGGGAGAATTTTTTTTTGTTTCCGCTGCCTTCTCTGTCTCCCCTAAAACCCAACATGGGGTGCGTCCCCCTTCTACCGAGTTTACTACAAAAGGGTAGGTATGAGTGTGGGGTGACTATACAAAAACCCCCTGGCACTATGCCCGATACAGAGGGAGTGGCCTCTAGAGGGCCCACTCAACTAAGGCTAGGGCTAATATTATCAAGTTTCCACGTCCTACTGATATGGACTGGGGCAGACGAACCCCATCGACGTGATAAGGCGACCAGTCTAACTGCTTTGTGGATGAGGGCTAAGCAACCGTCCACACTGGGCTATTGTTGTGCGTGCCATCATTCGTTCCTTTTCTTCCAGATGAAGTAGGCAGAGCAAGAATAGGTCATGACTGAGATATGTTTCCAATCTTTCCAGCCCCTGGTTGCGGTCTTGATGATAGCAACAGCCTCTCTAAGATTGGCATCCCTAGGTATGGTAAGGCCACACAAGTCCATAGCCCGGGAACGTACCTGGTAGGAGAAAGAGCACCTGAAGAACATGTGTTGGACATCTTCTTGTTGCTGACAGAAGCATCATCAATCACTTTGGTTGTTGTCCCACATTTTTATCTTGGTAGTGGTGGTGAGGGCCCCGTGCTCAGCCCTATAAAGGGTCATGCTCCATCTATGAACAAGTGGGACACGCCAAATGGAACAACCCAGTTGGCATGTCTCCCTTGTGGGTTGGATTTGTGGCCATAGATTGGTGTCTGTATGCCTAAGGCATACTCAGCCTGCACGGGTGTGTTCAAACAAGTGGCTATGCTCCTCCCAAGCCCGCGCCATATTCTTCCAGGCGTTAGAGAACCCTTGCCTTAGTTCCTCGAGTGTGTGGAGGACCATGCCGTATCTTCTCCTCATCCAGCTGGTCCATACTGACTCTGGTTTGGTGTGGAAGCAAACCAGACATCGGAGTGAGGCCCATCTGTTGATGGCCATGACACTCCGCAGGCCCAGCCCACCCTCCCCAAGTAGTTTGGCCATGCAGGTGTAGCTCATGTAGTGTGAGCTCATCCCCCACACGAAGTCTTACAGGAGGGTTTCAATCCTTTCACAAATGTTGCTGGGTAAATGGCCCTGTTGGGCCCACAAGGAGATGAGCCCTTATAGGTTGCACCATGTTAGAAGGCAATGCCTTACCATGGAGATGCGATCTGGGGGCCATTTGGCAATCATAACCTTCATTTGGTCAAGGCACGGGTTGAAAAAGATGGCCTGATGATTTTTTTTGGCGAGGGGGAACCTCAGGTAGCGGGTTGGTAGGGAGTCTAGTGTGTAACCCTCCGCCCGAGCGAGACTAGTCCCATCAACCTCCGCAACCTTGGACAGGAAGAGTTTATATTTTGTTGGGTTGACTGTAATCCCAAAGGTGTCACTGAACTCCTTGAGGATCCTTTTGATGCCCTTGAGGCTGTGGCCCGTGCCTGTCGAGAAGAAAAGGACGTTGTCTACGAATGTAAGGTGGGAGAGAACTTGTGTTCCCTTGACCTTGAACGTGGTGAATGTTTTGTTCCTCTCACCCTCCTCCATGAGTATGGAAAGGTACTCCATCACTATTATAAAGAGGAGGGGTGATAGGGGGCAGCCCTGTCTGAGCCCCCTAGTGCTCTGAAACAACCCAGTGGGGTATCTGTTAACCAAGACTGAGAAGGAGAAGGTGGTCACACACTCCTTCATCTAGTCAATCCAAGTGACAGAGAAGCCCATCAAACCCATCAGGTGCCACAGTGTCGGCCAAGCCACGTGGTCATAGGCTTTGGATAGGTTCGTTTTGATACACACTTTTTTGGCTGCCCGCTTGATGTCAAAGCCATAGAGGAACTCACCGTCAAGGAGGGAGTAGTCTGAGATGCTCCTCCCCAAGATGAAAGCACCCTATTTGGAGGAGATGAGGTGATTGAGCACCCCCTTTAGACGCTCAGCGAGGACCTTGGTGAAGATCTTGTACACCGCTCCACAACATGCTATCAGACGAAAGTCGCGCAGTGCTGTGGCTCCCTCCACCTTGGGGATGAGTGAGAGGAAGGCATGGTTTGTGGCTCTAACCATGGATCCGCCACGCATGAGCCAGGTGATGGCTGCCGTGACGTCGTGGCCTAGGATTGCCCAACATGAACGGAAGAAAAAGGCATTGAAACCATCTGGCCCCAGGGCCTTGTCAGGGCCAATGGACCAGAGGGCCACTTTGATTTCCTCCGCATCGCAAGGTCGACAGAGGGTGCGACCTTGCTCAGCCGAGAGGGTCCTACTCGATAGCACCCCGGGGGGTGGTGTTGTCATTATCTTGTATGTAAAGATGGCTGAAGAAGGCAACAACCTCACCTTCAAGCTCGTCCTGGTTATAGGCCTCATTACCCTGGGTGTCGATGAGGTGGGTGATGGAATCCTTCATTTTCTTATGACGCACCGCCCCTTGGTAATAGCTGGTGTTTCTCTCCCCGTCATGCACCCAACGGACCCTGCTGCGCTGGTAGAAGTAAACCTCTTTTGCCTTGTCAAGCTTGTCCAGGTGTGCACAGAGGGTTTCCTCACATAGGGTCAACATTGGGCAGGTCGGGTCTACCTGGAGGCCATCTTAGACCTCTACGAACTCCATGTTTACTTCCTTTTTAGGTTACTAATGTTGACCTTGCCCTTTGACCAACCATTTAGCCCTGCCTTGGTGGCTTGGAGTTTCTTCATGACAAAAAAGTGGGGGTTCCCAGCCACTGGCCTGCTCCAAGCCTTGGTGACAATCTCAAAGAACCCATCCCACTCAGGCCAGAAGTTAAGGCTACGGAAGGGGCGGATCCTACAAACTTTGGCAGAAAAGGGGGAGATCACAAGAGTGCCATGATCACTCTTGTAGGAAAAAACTAAGTTGAAGAAGGTGTTGGGGAAGAGGCTTTCCCAGGCATCATTGATGAGAACCCTATCCAGGCGACAGGCGATGCGACTAACAACGTGTTGGTGATTGCTCCAAGTGAGCAGCCCACCTAGGTGTTTGGCCTCCAAGAGGCTTATGTGTGTGATTGCTTCATTGAACTCTCACATCATTTTCCTGGAGACCTCTCAGCCTCCCACCTTCTCGCTGTCACGCCTGATGGCATTGAAGTCCCCAGCAACAATCCAGGGGTCGCAACACCCGGCTTGGAGCTAAGGAGCTCCTCCCACAGAGCCATGTGTCGACTCGGCTTGGTGTGCGCGTACACCGCTGAGATGAGGGTCCTGCAACCACCCTTGTTGACGCACCACACAATCATCATTTGTGCTGACGTGGTCATCGAGCTTACATCCAGCGAAACCACAACCAAGGGAACGGGCTTGGCAGAATTAGGGGGAAAGAAGACCCTATTGAGCTTGACTCTAGTCTGACTTTGTGAAATGACTTGAGAGGTGTAGGATAAGTGGGAGCCACCTCGTGCGGCGCAAGTGAAATACCACTACTTTTAACGTTATTTTACTTATTTCGTGAGTCGGAGGCGGGGCAATGCCCCTCCTTTTGGTTCTAAGGCCTTCCTCGGTGGACTGATCTGGGATAAATACATTGTCAGATGGGGAGTTTGGCTGGGGCGACACATCTGTTAAAAGATAACACATGTGTCCTAAGATGAGCTCAACGAGAACAGAAATATCATGTGGAATAAAAGGGTAAAATCTTGTTTGATTCTGATTTTCAATATGAATACGAACTGTGAAAGTGTGGCCTATCGATCCTTTAGACCTTCAGGATTTGAAGCTAGAGGTGTCAGAAAAGTTACCACATGGATAACTGGCTTGTGGCAGCCAAGCGTTCATAGCGACGTTGCTTTTTGATCCTTCGATGTCGGCTCTTCCTATCATTGTGAAGCAGAATTCACCAAGTGTTGGATTGTTCACCCACCAATATGGAACGTGAGCTGGGTTTAGACCATCATGAGAGATGTTAGTTTTACCCTACTGATGACTGTGCCGTGATAGTAATTCAACCTAGTACAAGAGGAACCGTTGATTCACACATTTGGTCATCACGCTTGGTTGAAAATCCAGTGGCGCGAAGCTACCATGTGCCGAATTATGACTGAATGCCTCTAAATCAGAATCCAAGCTAGTGATGCGGCGTTAGCACTTGCTGTCTATTAGTCGACCCGTAGTAGGGGCACTCCATGCACGCAAGGGCCCATGTCTTTGGTCCTACCACCATGTATCAAACAACCATGTGCGGCAACCTTGTATTACAATTTCGATCGGACGGTGAGTGGAATCCTTTGCAGATGACTTAAATACGCGATGGGGCATTGTAAGTGGCAGAGTGGCCTTGCTACCATGATCCACTGAGATCCAACCCTTTGTCGCTCAGATTTGACCCTTCCCTTAAATTCTTCTAATTTTTATAAGGCATGGGTTGAGGTCATTTTGATTTCACTTTTCACTTGTTAAGGCTATATGGAAATGGTGCTAAGTCCCTAAAGCGACCCTCCACCACGGTAACAAGTACCTTGGACTCATGAATGAAAAGAGTTGTTGCCTCACACTAACAACCGGGGGGTGGTCACCTCACGCCACTGGCACGTTGCAACTTTTCTCACATGAGATTGTTTCATATGCCTTAGAATCGTCCCAAAAGAGCCTCCAACAAGTTTGGTGGAATTCAGAGAAGGTTTGTACAGACCCTTGCCTTGGTGGCCGGTCGTTGCACCATGTGTGCACAACCGGGGGGTGGTCACCGCACGCCACCGGCACGGTGCAACTTTTCTCTCATGAGATTGTTCCATATGCCTTAGAATGGTCCCAAAATAGCCTCCAAAAAGTTTGGTGGCATTAAGAGAAGGTTTGTCTGGACCCATGCCTTGGGCGCAGCCGTTGTACCATGTATGCACAACCGAGGGTGGTCACCACACGCCACCGACACGTTGCAACTGTTCTCACATGAGATTGTTCCATATGCCTTAGAATGGTCCTAAAGGAGCCTCCAACAAGTTTGGTGGCATTCAGAGAAGGTTTGTCTGGACCCATGCCTTCGTGGCCGGTCGTTGCACCGTGTGTGCACAACCAGGGGTGGTACCGTGTGTGCACAACCAGGGGTGGTCACCACACACCACCGAAACGGTGCAACTTTGCTCGCATGAGATTGTTCCATATGCCTTATAATGGTCCCAAAAGAGCCTCCAACAAGTTTTGTGGCATTTAGAGAAGGTTTGTCTGGACCCATGCCTTCGTGGTCGGCCGTTGCACCATGTGTGCACAACCAGGGGGTGGTCACCGCATGACACCGGCATGGTGCAACTTTGCTCGCATGAGATTGTTCCATATGCCTTGGAATGGTCCCAAAAGAGCCTCCAACAATTTTTGTGGCATTCAGAGAAGGTTTGTCCAGACCCATGCCTTGGTGGCTGGCCGTTGCACCATGTGTGCACAACTGGGGGTGGTTATATCTCTTACTGGGACATGGGTCTCACCCTTGTGGTTCGTCACATCTTTTTAGATAAACGGAAGTGACAAAAACAAACATGTGGCAGAAAAGAGGAGCTATAGTAATGAATCTTTGATAAAGTTGATTAGATGTCTTGTGTGTCCTAGAGTCATCCCTGTACTCTCAGGTCCGGGCAGGAAAAGTTTGTATATGGTGTTTAAAATGAATTGTACTTTTGTTAGCATATTTATGCTTGCTTGTGTGGCATATACAAATATTGTTATCCTGTATATATATGTTGTGGCTAAGGAAATAGAACAATTTGTATCAAATTCTTAGCATAGTATGGATATAAGAAAGATGTTGGGCTCTTATGCAAATGTTTCTGAGTGAGTGTTGACGTTGAAATCGGTTTTAATTTACCCATATTTTTGGGTATGTGATTAATTAATGATTGATTGTGTTTTATGTTTTGAGTAATCTCGTTTAGTGTAATGGGTTCTCATAGGTTGGTATCAGAGGTTTAGGTTCACTGAGTCTATAGGGACACTATGATTTAGGACTAGCATGATGTCAAAATTAGGAATATGACATAAAAATATGGTGCATACTGCCTAATCTTAGTATTTGGGTGCCCTGGCCAGGTATTCAATTATTGAAGAAAAGATAAGTATGGAACTCTTAGATTGTTATCTTTCTAATAACTCTGATCAAGTAGTCATTTTGAGACAATCTAAAGAGCATAACAAATAAGAAATAATGGTGTGAATATCTCAATCCTTCCTTAAAGAAGATGAGAATTGCATCATTATCTATCAAAACATGAATGTTTGGTAAATATAAGAGAAAGATACAACACCATGAAATCTAAATATGAATAAAAATAAGGAAAATTGGAGTTCTTGAAGATTTGATTCAAGAAGATGATAAAGTAAAAGACAGATAAGTCTATGCTTATAAAGTTGATCAAGGTATGAAATCCACATAAGATGGAAAGAACTCCTATAACAAGTAAAAAAATGAGAAGATAAATGGGAACAATGACAAAGGAATAAGGTGGAACCTGAGTTAATCTCAGACCAACCTATTAGTGTAAGAAAGTGTTAATGAAAAATCAGCATGGCATGTGAAAGAAATTAAGGGAGATGATCCCGATTTAATGAAGAAAATGTGGAATATGATGATTTACCTGTCGATAAGTGGTTGAAAATAATAATAAAATAAGAGAACATACCAAGTGTGATAAATAGTTTTCAAGGAAGGAGTAATGATATATGTTAATCATGATGATTCCTATGCTAATGGCAAGGAACTTGAAATGAAAAAGGTAAAATGATACATAAGAAGCTATAACTTGCATAATGAAAATAGAATTGGTTACCTTTTTGTTAGTGACCTTGAACAATGTTTGCTATGATGTGGGAAGTGTGTTTCCCTTTGTGTCTTTTCTTTCCAGGGCACAACTTTCAAGTGGATCATTGCCACTTGGTATGTGTGGATTCGTTATAAACATGAGGGTGGATGTCTTTTTATAGCATACGGTTGTTTGGACTATGGTTCCTAGTTCATAAAGTTTGTGATGATTTTTCTTTTGAGCCTTACAATAATTAGGAAGACTCCTCTTATATGTTTTGAAATTTATTATGTTGGTAAAAGTAGATGAGATAAGGATGTGAGTTCCTTATAGCACATGAGGTGGATACCAAGGTAATTAATCCTAGTATCCAATATGTATCAACAGTATGAGAAATATGTAAAGGTTGGAGATTTTTATTAAATGAACATTCCAAGTATTCCTCTCTTGTAGAGAGAGAGAGAGAGTTGATGATGATCCTATAAATGTTGTTTGGAAGGAAAAACAAAAGTGATTCTGTAATGTTGTGTATGGTTCAGTGATAGTTGGGCAAGACCACTATCAAGGATAGATGGTTTGTTGGTCAATAGGTATGTGATACTTTGCTCCTTTAAGATAAACTTATGACCAAATATCAATGCATAAGAGTTATATTGGATGACATAATTCATATGACCATGATGAGTTTATGGTTATGTCCTTTAGACTAACTGATCTACAAATAGAATTTATGAATAGGAGGAACAAAGTGTTCCAGTCATGTCATATAAGTTATATCAAGCTTTGAATGATGACATGTTAAAATATTTCAAATATGGTAAAAAATGTGATCCCTATTTCTTCAAAAACCTAAGGTTTGCCAAAGCAGCAATAGCTATGAGATAAGTTGAACAAGAGTGAGATGGAGTTGATTAAATTTCTTTATGGGATCATGATATGCCTTATAAGTAGGATATGTAAATCCTAGTAAGGTGAAGATAGTGTTGTTGTATCACCCCTAACAAGGTTGACTAATAATGATGTTTCCTTTTATGGAATGATAGGTGCCAACGTCAGCATTTCTTTTGATGTTGAAAAAGAACTGACAAGTGTTCCAGTGTAAAAAAAAGGATGGATACATTGCCTTTTTTTATGCCTCAAGGAATGGTATGGGACACATGCCATGATTGGTAAAAATCTAGCAAGTATGAATTTTGAGTAATGTGTTGATACAATAGATATACTTTTAGGATGATATCTAGAATTTAAAGTTGAACATTACTACTAGAGTTGTCTAGATGACACAACAAGTTTCTAAATTCCATATTGAGAATGTCTTCTTAGGTTGGGGTTTTTGTGTTGACCCAAGAGGATATATGTATGAATGACGTGACATCACCATTATATGCAAGTAACCATGTGAAGGTAATACAATGAGGTGCAAAGGATGTACCCATCTTTGTTTACCTTGGATTTCAGGGGCAAAATCTATGTTACGAGTTTATAGTTGTAAGGCCCCTAAACTTACCTAATGAGTTGAATAAGCTTAATTATCATAAATAAATTCTTATAACCCTAATATAACCTTATTATATACTTTGAAATCATAAGACAAGCTTAAGTTTCAAATTTGGTCCAATTTGGACACTGTTTGAGCAAGTTATGCAATTATATGCACATTTTAGACTTTTATGCAATTTATCCAATTGAGACATTTTCTTTGCAATTTATCACTTGAAATATGTTCCTTGGATATTATCTCATCATTATTGAGCTTGTTGAACCATTGGGAACCTATTTAAACCTTGCTTTGAAGGTGTTTTCTCCAAGGATATTTTAGGGTTTACCCCTTCATGGATGAGCTACCTTTAGTAGCTATCAACTAAGGAATTATGTGATTGGCTGGGAAATTCGACAAAGGAAATCTAATAAGGTCTATAAGGATGGTGGGGGAGCTTCTTGTGTGTGTGCTTGTATATTCTTAATAGTTTAAGGCCATAGAAACATGGGGAAGCTACTTTTACACCTCATGCTTGCTTCCATCCTTATCCATGGGCTATATTTACCTCTTCCTTGCCCGAGTTCAAAAATATGCTTGATTTCTCTTTACTTTAACCTAGAGAAAAGACTCACCTCTATTTTTCTACAGAACCAAGTGCTCTAAGGTAGAATACAACCTCTTTTTTGAAGAAGAAGGTCTCGTAGAGCTCCATTCAGCTCTACCTAGGGTTTCCAAGGTCATCTTATAGGGATTTCGACCAAGGCAAGTTATTTTCTTCCTTCTCCGTTTCTATTTCTCTTCATCTTCCTTATACCTTCATCCAGATCGGAACCTTGCTTTTCCATGGTACAAATTGCTCTAAAGCTCTAAAACCCTACCTTTCTTGCTCCTTATGCTTATGGTTTGCTCATTTGATGAAGAAAGGTGCTAGATGGATGAGTTCATAGATTATGCTTAGATTTTCTACCCTACCTGCCCGAGATTTGTTCTATGTGGGGTTTCATCTTATCATTAGAGGCAATTTTTATAACTTGCTCCACATTTATTTCTTACCATAAGCTTGCTAACTTATGTTCTTGCTTGAAAATGATGATTCTTACACTAAAAAGCTATGCTTGACTTGGATTTCGATTTTTATAATGTTCACTATTCTGATTTCAGTTCTATATGAACCTGTGATCATGTGTATGTTATTATTAAGATATAATATGACTTGGATCAAGTTGGTTTGACAACCTATGGTGCTAAGCACCTATCAACCAATGGTCAATTTTAGGGTTTAAGCTGATTTCTTCTACAAACCCATGACCCGATGATGGTACCATTGCAACAACCCTATGGTTTTGTCTTCATGACAACTGATGGTCATGATCAAAGGTGTCAAATGATGGTGACAACCTATGGTCACCCCCTTAGGTCAGTTTTTGGATCAATTAGAAGTTTAATGATCAACCATTAAGTACCCTAAAAATATCATCAATCAATGATGACATTAGCTTAATATTTGATGTTGATTAATGAATATAGTGATGATATAACAACCTATGGTGACTTAATGGTCACTAATGATGGTGAATAAGGTCTCCAAAACCTACGGTGAGTTAATTATATAGTTGTATCATCAATTAAGCCTTAGACCAATGGTTTCTTGTGTAACTTGATGCAATGGTGGGACCTATACTGTAATTGATGGTTTTCATATATGAACTTGACCCAATGGTAAAGATATAATGATTATTCCTCCAATAAAGTGGAATGATGGCTAATGTAATATGTTGGTCCTAATAATGTGATTTAGATGGTTTCCTTTATATGATCAACTTAAGGAGCTTACTTTTTGACAATGGATGACTTGTTTTAAATGAACAGTCGATTGTGGGTTTTACCCTACTTTCAATGGAACGTTTCGTGTTGTTAATGAAGGGATGTCTAGGATTAGATGGTGAATATTTATATAGAACAAATCAAGGACTTCATAGGTGGTTTGTCCAAGTTGTTTACTTATGTAAAAAACCAATGGTCTTACCTTTTAAACATCCAATGGTTCTGGGTGACATTTTGGTATGATGATATGGGTTGAATGATGATGGAACAAATGGAGGGTTACCCTTAATAGGGTAGTCTTACCTATTCACTCATATGAATAGAAGGGATGATAATCATATTGTTTTTATATGTAACCCTAATGAGGTATAGCTTGTTATACCTAGCTTTAATATAACTCAATGATGGTAATTGAGTATGAATAGTCCTTGAATCACTAATACAATCATGGAGTACTCTCTTATTGTTGTTTAAACCCTAGTATGCTATAAACTGACGGTTACACCTTGATTTATGTGTGGGTTTATACTTGAAAATGGTATGAAATGTGATGGTTAAGCTTCACCTTATGCATCCATGATCCAATGGGGATGATGTGAGATAGGGTTTGGGTGTAAGTGCTGATTAGTAACATTAATATGATTTATCTTATTGAACCTAACTCTAATGCAAATAGATAAAGATGAGTATTCATGTTTAACATTCTTATATGATGGAATGATGGTGGAATAACCTCTTAATATTATCATAACCTTGATATGTTAATTGGTGGCTATCATAGCCACATGGTTGATACTTTCTTATGTTAAGCATGTGCATTATGAATATGATGAGGGTTAATCATATCTAGATTCCTTGCATGTTGATTTAGTAAGGGAATGTTCTTAATGTTAATATGATCCTACTATGATTGTTTATGAATATCTCCTATCTCATTAATGCAATATTATGTTGATCTAGTGTATTACATGTAAGTGATGTTGTTAAGCCTTGTTATAAGGCATGCAAAGATAATGATGATCTTGCATGGAATAATATGATGGTCTTAATGACCTTTGGGCATGGTTGAGCCCTGAATGAGGTGTAATCCTCTTATGTTGATAAGGGTTGATACCCTGTGATATTGTGAAAAGGATTTATATCTTGTGATAGTATGATGACTAGTGTGGTCTCATGAATGGCAAGTGAATAGTACCATGTGATGATGAGATGAGAAATTATGTTTCACACGTTTTATATCTTTTAAAAGTTGTGATATTTATATGCTTTCTAGAAGTGAATTAGGGTTTGTATGTCCACTTGTTTGATGCATCCTTAATTCACCCAATTGGCATAACTAATCAAGTGAAACTCTAATCATGTAGTGCCCTGTGCCATAGATCCATCTGAGTGTCAGAACTTTACAGATGGTGAAATGAGTATTCCTAAGGGAAACTCAAAGAACATATTGTTGAGTATGTGGGGGTGACAAGTTGAGGATATATCCTTGAAATCCACAATGCATATTGTGGAGGTTGGCTATGGTCATGCCTCATACATCTGATGTGATGGAGAACGGCCGCGGTCGTGTCTCGGTGATTATATATGTGACAAGATTGGAGGACAACTGCGGTTGAACCTCGGATGGTAGGGTATGTGTACCCACCTCCTTTCACTAGTGCCATGACCTGTACCAAGGATGGACTAGGCTGTTAGTAGCTTGACCTTATGTGTTGTTGTGGAAAACCCGTACTGACCGGGGGTGGAGAAGATCTTAGGAGCCCAACTCTTTCTAGATCTTGTATGACATTGATTTCGACTTAGTAGTGGTCAGTTGGATTTTGAGTGGTATCCTCAATTTCCTCAGGGCATGATAAAAGATGTAAGATATCCGTGTAGCATATTTATTTAGGGTTATACACAATGTTTCACATTGGATGATAACCCTTGCTTGTTATCTTTACATAAAGATGATGCTTAGTGCAATTAAGAGATACTAGATATACTTATGTTGTGGATATTCTTAATATTGTAGATGTGTACATTTATTAGCCATGATTATGTTGATAACTATATTGCTACTACTGATTATAATCATGATGCTAGCTATCTCATGGTGTTAGTTATGTTTAGCATGTTAGCCATGCCTTTGTTACTAGAGATGCATATATTGATAATCATGCTTATCCAGATAGTTGTGCTTATGTTGTTAGCTCTTCTTATGATGTTGATATGTTCAACCAATTAGAAATGCTCATGTTGTTAGCTATGCTATGTTACTAGGCTTGCTCATAATGCTAGATATGCATATGCTACTGAATTGCTTATATTGTCAACAAGATAAAGGATGATAGTTTGGATAATGATGATAGTTATTATCTACTCCTTTATGTATTTTGTTAATCATCAGTACTACTGATCTTATTTATTATATCTGATTAAACTACTTAACTGTTTAATTACTTTAAAATGTTGTAATCAATAAACGTCATGGGAGGTTATATCTCTTATTAGGACATGGGTCTCACCATTGTGGTTTGCCACATCTTTTTAGGTAAACGGAAGTGACAAAAACACACATGTGGCAGAAAAGAGGAGCTATAGTAATGAATCTTTGATATAGTTGATTAGATGTCTAGTGTGTCCTAGAGTCATCCCTGTACTCTCAGGTCCAGGCAGAAAAAGTTTGTATATGGTGTTTCAAATGAATCAGACTTTTATTAGCATATTAATGCTTACTTGTGTGGCATATACAAATATTGTTCTCCTGTGTATATATGTTGTGGCTAAGGAAATAGAAAAAATTGTATCAAATTCTTGGCATAGTATGGATATAAGAAAGATGTTGGGCTCTTATGAAAATGTTTCTGAGCAGGTGCTGACGTTGAAATCGGTTTTAATTTACCCATATTTTTGGGTATGTGATTAATTAGTGATTGATTGTGTTTTATGTTTTGAGTAATCTCATTTAGTGTAATGCGTTCTCACAGACATGGCATATACCATAAAAGATTTGATTAATACTTATAAAGGTAAGCTTCTGATTCATTCTGTTTCACTCAGTTATGAGATAATAAGGAAATAGTATGAATGTATAGAAAATAACATTACTTAATGATATATGTCTTCATGTTTAAGACTTGTGGAATGAGATCATACAAATGTTAGGAGTACATATACATATTATCATTATGTCCCTGGTCGATTGTTACTGTGGAAGGTAGATAGACACCAATAACATAAAAGACTAGAGTGTGGGTTGGTTGATGACAAAATATCATTAGTCATTATGTGGCAATATCAAACCAAGCACACATATACATGTTAGAGAATAGTGTATTGGACAAACCCACCTTGAGAGTGACACATGGAAACCATCATTGATGGTCATAGTCATCTCTCATAGTGAAGGTGGTATTTGTGATTCTTAGACCTGAAATCACTGTACTCGTCACATGCCATTGGTTATGCTTTGACATCATCAAATGTAATCCTGAACATGGGTTGTTATAAAGGTGATGGTTGGGTGACTTTGACACATGGGAATAGACTGTGAGTGATAGATATGTGATTTGTCCCTGCTACTGGAGTATGATATCGTAGCCAGTTGATAAGCAAGATTGAGAAACACATGCGCATGCACATGTGAATCAATATATGATATTGAGGTCACATTATCTCAGACAGTCTGCTCTTGGTTCAAGGAACATGGATTGAATGTTGAGAGGATGACCATCCATGCCTCAAGTTCACCCTGTATATCAATAAAAATGGAATTATACAATTGCTACAACACCTTACACAAATTGTAGGTTGAAGTTGTTCTACAACTTTCCATTCGCTTGGGTAGCACTGATGTGCGAATAGACACCACTCTTTTCTTGTGAGGTCATAATCTAGTCATTTACATTCACTTCCAACGTGATATGGGACCTATAGGGTCACACACATAGGAACTCATCTAGAAGAGGAGTTTGATCTTGAATGATAATTTGGATCGATTACTAAAGTGTTTAAGTACTCAATTCATGCAACATGGATGACTACATAGCCAAACAACCATCTCACATGGTGAGACAACCGTTTGGGTGCACCAGACGAGCGTCTCAAGACTTGAGATGGACGTTTGGGTTGTCTGGCAGATCAAAGTTCGAATTGTCTATGTTTTGCCCAAACCAGAGTGAGAATCGATCAATTCATTCTGATGAGTTGATCGACTCGACTTGACTCACCAGACGGCCATCTGGGTGAGCGAGACAGGCATCTCGCATGTGTAAGATAGCCCAGTTGGGGCTGAAAGAAGGTTCTGGAACTTTCTTGGATTGTTTGAATTACACATTACTTGTGGTGCAAGGAATTAATGTATGTCGTTAATGGGAAACAAATTGCCAATTTGATATCTGATTGTGAAACTACCAGATGATCATTTGACAGTGTGAGATGACCACCTCGTGTGACAAGATGACCATCTGGGTCACCATACGACCATTTCGTGGTTCACAGGTTGCAAAAATTCAAGATCTTCTGGTCCCTTCCACTCCCCCACAGATCCCAAACAGATTGAGAACCTTGGCCCAAACCCCACTTATAAATAGAGGGGTAGTGGGGGTTTCCTAGAGCACAACAACATCAATTGAGAATCAATTTCTCTAAAAATTATTGTCCCCTCTGGTTGTGGTAACTGAGAGAGCCCAAAGAAGTCCTACCCAATAAGGGAAGGATAACTATGGGAGAGAACAACTAAGGATAGTTGTTGTGGGAGAGCACATTGTTGACTAGTACACCAATAAGAGGGACAACTCCTTCCTACCCGTTCTAGTTTAATGACAGGAGTTCTAGTTGGTCCATGTGGACTATTCTAGATGTAGGAGTCATTTGGCTACTGCTAGGAGGACAACTGCCGCCTATAATCTGTGGCAAGATCACATGATTCATTGTAGAAGCTATTCTATTCGTAGTTCATGGTGAAGACCAGAAGCTGCACAACCACCGTCCAAGAGAAATTAGTTGATAGTTGCATTGAAGTGAGTTGTTGTCACTAGACTTGCTCTAGGACCAGGTATAAGTCATTAAAACCATCTGTCCTATTTCATAGTAGTTGACGCGATCTTGCTGTTAAGGGAATATGGATTTTTATTTATTTATGCTACTATAATATGTGCCCATATTTCCCACCAATGGCATCAAACCCACATCAATTTACTTTGTTTTAGGATAATTGATATGATCGTATCTTTGGTTTCACCCTTTATTTATTGCATACTATGTAAACATTTAAACTGTCTCATATGCGTATCTAATAAAAGACCACATAATCATAAACTAATATATATAAATATGACATGATATATATGCAATTTACATGCGTCACCCTAAAAGCAGTTTTAATGGTGGATGCGTAGCATGATTATGGCCAAAAACCTAAATCTCTGTGTGGTTGGATGGTTTGGTTTTACTGTTTTATTTTGGTTTGTGAACTGAGCCTATACCTCCCACTTTGCAATGTAAAGTTAATTCTTTCCTACCTTTTCTCTCCTCGAATGTAACTTGAGGTTTCTCTTTACAATGTAATAGTTTAATAGCAATAGGATAGTTTCTTTTCTTACAACGATGAGGAAGATGATCTTTGTTGGATGATATGACTAGCTCATGAGACAAGCTGACCGTATGAAGGATCATAGAGGATAGTACGATGGAGCCAGACAATTGCCTGGTGGGCCCAAATGACATGTTATGACCGTATCTGAGCTTAATCAGTAAGTTAGGGTTTATGTGGATGATTACATGATTTACTAGATTGATAATTACTTAAACATGATTAATGATGATATCTCAATCATGATATGTTAAACCTAATGAGAACCCCAAGTATGTTATCTCTTTGTACAATTAGGGTTTGAAAAAAATATAAACCCTAGTCGGCTGAAATCAAGGTTTTCACCAAATAGGCCCATGTTGGGGAGGAATGAGAGAGGTATGAAAAGGAGAATGAAAATGGTAGTTGAAGGCTAGGATAGCACGATCGTGGTGGGTAGCACGACTGTGGTGGGTCGTTGGTGGCATGATCATTCTAGGCCACACGGCCATTTTGAAAGAATTGAACTATTGACAAACTTTTATACTCAAATCTGATGAAACTAATGCACCACGACCATGGTAGGCAGCACGACCGTGCTGGGTCCATCTTAGCACGACCGTGGTAGCTAGCATGGCCGTTCTGGGGCATTTTCTCTTCAACTGACTATTATGTAGATTTCTGGATAGCAGTGCACTATTCTATTTTTAATTATTTAATGGTAGCTCAGAATGATCTAAAATTTTAAATGATTATAACTCAATTACAAATAGCATGCTGAATTTTCATAATTTTGGAGAAGGTTTGATCTCTGAAATACATGAATTACAGTAACTTTTTTATGACAGAAAAATCTGCTGAAATAAGAAAAAGTTTAGTGAGGAGTCAATATGCAATTCACCCAAGCAACTCAATTTCTCAATATGGTCAACCTAACACACAAGGATCTCTCATAATTCATAATTCATTCTAGAGAAATGAAATCCTAGAGAGAGAGAGAGAGTTAGGGTTAGAGAGGAGGAAGTGGTGGAATTGCTGATCTAGGGTTTCTCTATCTGAGATATGATAAAATCAAGTAAGCTTAGCTTCTTTGCATAGACTTTAATGGTGAATCTTCTCTCACATGTTAAGATTCCATCCCTCCCCTGATTGGATTCGAAATCATATCAAATCAAGTCATTTTCTCACTCTTTCTCTCCTAATCTTCAATTCTAGGGTTTCTGAGTTGAAAGGAAGAAGAAAGTGGCGATTGCTAGGGTTTTTATATGGATTCAAGATTTTTAGATATGGGATACGTTTTTAATCTGTTTTACAACTTAGGATGAGTGGTTAAATGAATATTTCAATCAATTGTACTCAATTAGATGGTTTTAATTTATATTTTCGATTTCTCCCTAGATGACAATAAATGAAAAGAATTGTTCTTGAATTCAATTTATAGAATACTTCAATTCATGTTCCAACTATGATATGAAAATGTTTATATGATGACATGGATATAGATATCCATGTATCTTGAATACTAAAAAATTAAGAAGTTTATTGAGAATCTTCTAAAGATCTGAATTTTCAAGTTATTTGGGTGCTTGAACAACATTATAGCTTAAATTTAGAATTTATGTTTATATGATCTTATTTATGTTCCTAGTGCATATAATTCTACATGTTTGATGTCTTTGATTTGATATATGGACAAATAGAGTTTCCGATTTTCACAATACATATGCTGTGAATAGCAAGTAATCAAGGATGGAAACCCAATCTAGTATGCTTTTACAAGTATATATATATATCTAATTTAGTAGTAAATGGCTGATTGAAATGATTCATGTGATATTGTGGGATTTTATTTGAATATTATCTTATATGCATACATGCTTTTTTTATGAGATTCGGATTTTCTAACTCAAATACTTGTCATGAAATGCATATGTTGTTATGCTATTGCAAGTGGAGATATGACATGCCCTAGATAGGTATGTTATCGATGCCATGCATAAATGTGTGAAATGTTGAATGAGAATATTTATATTAGTAGACATGATATATGTTTGAATACATGAGAAGTGCTATATGTGCATGAGTAAGGAGAAACCCTAAGAAAGGGGTTAACAACATGTTAAGCATTCAGTTCAGTATCATCAGTGATTTCAATTCAATAGTCTGAGTAGTCATTAATATACATAGTTAAAAGAGATCAGTCTAAGAGAAAGATATAATCAAAGTTACAGTAATACTAGTAGCCCTGAACATCATAGATTCCCTATGAGAGGTCTGCGCCATAGGGATGAAATGACCTAACCTTGGCAGTGTCCAGTATACGGGGGTCAAATCGTACTAACAGGTGGTACAGGAGACAAAGCCCTAGTGGAAGTCTCCTTAAAAATACAGTATGTAGTGTCTAACATCAACCAGAGATCTTGGTGGCACTAGAGTATAGAAAGGCCACTAGGTGGCTTGCCTCTCTTCCTGTGTGCTCAGATTAGAGGAGGAGTCTAGTTTTACGACCCATAGGTGTGCCGAGGCCAAAGAGCCATTTTCCTATTGCAGACCAGTGATGTAGTCAGGCTTAGCATCCCGAGTGTGTCGGCTATGTCTTGTACGGGGAGATTGTATTTCGTTATGATTCTTCATATGTAGAGTACACTACATATGATCAGGGCATAAGATAAAATATGATAATATAAGTTTAGAGAGTTTCTTATAAGTAAGAAGAGTTAAGAAAGATTTGATTTTAGTTTCACAACAGTTGCTCTTTAAATGTAATATTTAATATAGTGAGGATTATATTTCCATACTTGTTTATTTCTAATGATGTAGGCTTCAATGTTATTAGTAAGTTTTTTTGAATATCTAGTCTTTTAATTTGAAATTACTATTTTGTTTTATTTCAATTATCCAAGAATGATAAATGTCTGATTTAGTACTTTAGACTGCATTATTGTTTTACTCATTCACTGAGCGAGTAGGCTCACCCCTCTACTCAAAATTTTTAGGGAAACCATGGGGAATGAAGATATCATTGTATCAGAGTAGATCTATCATAAGAGCTAAGTCTGAGTATAGTTAAGTTCAGTCAGTCCTTGTCACTCTAGGTCCTTGTAAAGAAAGAAGAGAGAGTTGTAAATGATGATGTATAATATTATTCCTCTTTTCGCAATATATGCAAATCAGCAAGTCTTATGTGCTTAAAAGTATGAGAAACATAATGAATGTTCATACATGCATTTTTACTGTTAAAATCAAATTAGAGAAATCAATGTTTAGATTCCCTTGTAAAGTTAGTTTATGTGGTTCAATGCGAGAAAACAAAGAGTTTGAAAAAGAAGAAAAAGTTAAGGGTGGTCTTTGTATTACGTTAAATCCTCAATTTATGCCCTAATCTCATGATTAGTGGTAATTGTGAGATCGGGGTGTGACATGACCATTTGGAAGGAGTCCAGACATAGGTTGGGCAGGAGGCCAGACGACCATTCGTGATGACCAACCGACCGGTCAAGAGGTGAGATGATCGGTTCAAGGGTTGAACCGATCTACCTAGATTGGCAGTCACAGATCTACACCGACAATAAGTTCATACATATGATGTGATGATTGATCTAGGTGGTAGTGATTCCTTGTTTCTATAAGGAATTACAAGTAGACATATCCATAACCATTGCCTTTTGTTTTATATTGCATGTTTACGTTGTAGGATATAGCATGTATATGATACATACTATATATGTGGTGATTGGATATAGTATATATATATATATATATATATATATATATATATATATATATATATATATATATATATATATACAAACATATTATGTCTAAGATGATTTCCAATATCAATACACATGAAAAACTTGTTTGACTAAGTGTAGGTTATGCCAAATCGTGGTGCGTCGTCTAACTTGTGGAAGTGTGATGGTAGTAATGTAGGTTCCGCCTCTGCGGGGTGCATTATTATTGTATCGGCTATTGGGTATGGCTTAATTGGTGATTCTCAGAGCGTATGGGCCTAGAAGCATACATATAATTGTGGCAAGGAGTTGCACATATTATCTATCAAGAATTGCATATGATGCAATTGGCAAGAGTTGCCCACCTGAGTAATTCACTGTGTTTATGGCGTTAGTCGGGCCATAGTTGAATTATCTTGGATCTTGCTTGTTAGAAAATGTATTCTCTACAATTTTCCAAATTGATACTTAAGGGTTGTTAATTTGAACAAAATAATGAGAACCATAATGAATTAATGACCTGATTGTTATCACCCAAATTTTAATCAAATCTAATCAAATCAAATAAAAAATGAGTTTTTGACAAAATTGCAAATTCTTTTGTAAAATAAAATGAGAATGAACAACAATCCCTTTTCTATGTTCTCAATCCTTAAGAAGGACAAAATTAATGGGAACAACTTCCATGTCTAGTTCAGGATGGTGAGAATTGTTCTCACACAAGAGCGAAAGGTCTATGTCCTAGAGATGCCAGAACTAGACGAACCACCTCAAAATGCACTAAGGGTTGACAAGGATTCTTATAAGAAGCATATTGAGAATGTTGTCGATGTCAAGTGTCTGATGCTATGCTCCATGAACTATGAGTTGTAAAGGCAGCATGCAAACATGGACATGATTGAGATGGTCACACATCTCAAGAACATGTACCAAGATCATGCAAGACAATAGAGATATGATGTCTCCAAGGCACTGTTCAAATGTAACATGGCAGAAGGAGATGTAGTAGCTCCTCATGTGCTTAAGCTAATTGGATATGTGGAGAACCTAGCTAGACTGGGATTCCCCTTGGGTCAAGAGTTGGCCACTGATGTGATTCTACAGACTCTGCTAAAATCTTACAGTCAGTTTGTTATGAACGACAATATGAATGACTTTGACAAAATGTTGATAGAGTTGTTGGGCATGTTGAGACACATATGAAGAAAGACAAGCCCAAGTCTGTGATGATGACCAACATGACAAAGGAGAAGTCTAAAGGAAAAGACAAAGATAAGAAGGGTTCTTAATCTAGCCAAAAGCCCAAGTATTAATATCTTAAAGAAAAAGGTGGAGTGAAGAAAATAAGAGGCGATTGTCACCAGCCTAGACATTTGAAAAGAAATTGCCCACTCTGGTTAGAGGAGGTAAAAAAAATAAGGCACTAAGGCCTCCACTTTAGGTATAAATGTTATATGATAAATTTGATTACATCTTCATTTTCGTATGTGATACCAAACAAAGATCTGACATACTTGATGTGCAGGACCGGACAAGAAGTAAAAGCCTTCATAGAAGGACAAAGATGGACAAGGTGGAACAAGAGTTGCAGAAGCTTTAGTCTACATTTAAATTTATCTTTGCCCAATGGGCATGTAATAGAGTTAATAGAACTTCTATTTCAATATGTCATCAAATGGAAACATTTACTTTGAAGCATCTTGTATGACAAGGATGATTGATCAATAAAGTCAGATATTAATGTTTCTATTTCAAAAGATATGATTTTGCATGGCAACGCCCAAACATCTAATGATCTTTATATGAAAGAATTTGAGATGAATGTTTATAACATTAACACCAAAGGAATATAATTGATAACTCAAGATTATCATTAGCATTAGTCATCTTGCATGTACATATAAGAGATGCATGTTTAGAATATGTGTTGATGATTAATCTAGATTCCCTTGGTTTTTTAACCTAAGGAAACATTCAAAGCCTTATTTATGCACAATAGGACATGACATCCTTCACTATAGATGTAGTGGGAGGATAAGCTTTCTATCAGACTTCATACATATGATGCATGGAGATCTTATAGAATGAATTCTATTGATAATTAATTATACTTCATTTCATTTACTGGTAATATGATGATATGTACCAAGTAAAATAGAAGAATTATTCTCTTAAAATGTTCAATGAGATTATAAATGAAGTGTGACTTTGATGAGAGTATTAAAAAACTTCGGTGATATCAAATGTTGAAATACTTCACATCAATATCTTGAGAACCTTCAAGAAAGAACTGTGATAATGTATCACAAGTCAAATCCATCTGAACATCACAATGTGTCAGAATGAAGGAATTATACCATGATGAGTCATGATATAATTATCAATTAATATAATCTTATTATACCCTCATAAATATATATACCTATCACTAAATCATGTACCATATGAACAATTTATAAGAAATCATATATGATATGATTTGGGAATGTCCCATTATGTCTACATGATTGAAACATACATTAAGAAAGTAGTTTCTTGAGAAGGTTTATCCATAAACCATGATTTTTGAATATTATTATTACTATCTGAATCCCATAACAAAATTGTTTTGTTGATAGGATAACTGAGTTACTAAAGAATCAGTGGGAGTCAAAGTAGAATGCAAAATGTTCAAGGTCAACAAAAGGGTATAATGAGAACCATGAAAATCACAAGTTGTTGTGGAGTCTTGGGTTCATCACCTAACACAAAATAAAATAATTCTAGTAGAACACATCTGAGATTGGAGGATATGAATCCAACGATTCAGATAGGTTGGTCATAATAGGATGTGCCAACTAGTTAACTAGAAGCTATTTTTGAGTAATATGGAAACCATGTAAGCTAACAAGGTAGGACCTTGATAGATCCACCTAAAGGGGTAATACGAAAGGGTGAAATAGGGTCTTATGTCAAAGACCTACACATATAACATAAAAGGACATATTGGTTGAATAATAATTTTGAATCAAGTTCAAGTTGTCAAACATGATAGAAATTCCTTTACCAATTTTCATGCTTGTTGTTGTAGTTAAAATTGACTATGAGATTTCACATATGAAGATAGAATCCATATTACTTAAAAGGAATACATTAGAGGATGTGTACGTGAGATCTAAAAGGTTTCATAACTTCAAGAATGCAAATAAAGTCTATAAACTATGAGGATCAATATGGGATTGAAACAAGCATCTCATAGTTGGGATCTTTTGAATTGATAAGATAGTCAAAGAGTTTGACTTGAATCAAGATAAAATATGAAATCTATGATTATAAAATATTTAGTGGGAGAATATATGAATATTCGACAAATGATGAGGAATAAACACCCCAATATTGTGAATATTGAGATTTGGCACAAAAACACCTTCAACAATGAAGGATAAGGTGAAATATCTTATGAGATAAGGATCAAGACCTATGAGATAGTTCTTGAATATTTCACAAAGGAAGTTTGAGCACATACAATAGAAATGTGTTGAAGGAGTTCAAAATGGAAGGATTCAATGAGAGAGAATCCAAATTAGTTTCTCATGAACCACATATTCTAATTCTTATGAAGAATGGAAATGACATGATTAAGATGCCATAGGCTGTAGCAGTGGATCTACCATAAATGCTAAAAATGTACTTATCCCATATTAATCTCATATCTATTAGACATGACAATATGATACTATATCCAATAAGGGTTATTGGAAAGTCATTAAAGATATCCATTAGTACTTGAGAAGTATCTAAGGATAGAATGCCAGTCAATATGATTAGCAATATAAGAAAGAGTTGGATGTAAATGTTACATCGATGCAAGCTTCCGTAATAATACAAAGTGATTAGAATAAAATTATATATGTCAATTTAAAAGAGAAGTGTTGATTAGTTGGAAAGGTTACAAACTAATAGCCATTAATTCTATTCTATAATAGAAGCCAGGTATGCTTGTGTTATGAACACAGAGTGACACTATATGGATCAAAAGGTTCATGTGATGAACTTATAGATGTTCCAACCATTGATGACTGAGTAGTAATACTGTGACAATAATGGAGCGAATTGTTAGGCAAGGAATATTAGATACCATATTATGATAGTTCCATCTCATATGAGAAATCATACAGTGAAGAGATAAGGAAACATGAAATATACTAACTATAAGAAAAGTGTTGCTAACCCATAGATTTAGCACTAACACAGTAGAAACATGGTGGACATGTTTAGATCACTAAGAATATGATACATGGGTAATTGGCTCTAGGTGCAAGTGGGAGTCTGTTAGTAAGGTATGCCTGTTCCAATCATATAATGATTGACATGGCATAGACCATAAAGGATTTGATTAATACTTATAAAGGCAAGCTTCCGATTCATTTTACTTCACTAAGTTATGAGATAATGATGAAATCATATGAATGTCTAGAGAATAATATTACTCAATGATGTATGTCTTCATGTTTAATACTTGGGGAAATGAGATCATATATATGTTAATAGTACATATACTTATTCTCATTATGTCCCTGGTCGGTTGTTACCGTGGAAGGTAGATAGACACCAGTAACACAAAAGACTAGAGTGTGGGTTGGTTGATGATAGAATCCCATTAGTCATGATATGGAAATATCAAACCAAGCACATAGATACATGTTAGAGAACAATGTATCAGTCAGACCCACCTTGAGAGTGACACATGGAAACCATCATTGGTGGTCATAATAATCTCCCATAGTGAAGATGGTGATTGTGGTTCTTAGACCTGAAATCACTACACTCATCACATGCCATTGAGTGTGCTTTGACATCATCAAACAAGGTCCTGAAACATTGGTTGTTATGAAGGTGATGATTGGGTGACTTTGACACATGGGGATAGATTGTGAGTGATATATATGGGATTTGTCCCTCCTACTAGAGTATGATGTCATGGCCACTTGATAAATGAGACTGAGAAACACATGTGCATGCACATGTGAATTAATATATGATATTGAGGTCACATTATCTCAGACAATCAACTCTTCGTTCAAGGAACATGGAATAAATGTTGAGAGGATGGCCATCCATGCCTTGAGTTCATCCTGGATATCAGTGACAAAGGAATTATACAATCATTACAACACCTTACACAGATTGTAGGTTGAAGTTGTTCTCCAACTTTCCATTATCTTGGGTAGCACTAATGTGCGACTAGGCACTTGTAACAACCCTGCCTCCTGGTAACCCCCAATTAAGGGAGACCAAGAGGTCAGAGCCATCATCCCAATTTCCTAGATCAAAGGTTCGACAAATAATCAGTAATAATTATTAAGTTCTACCAAACTATACCGAAAGCTAGAATAAAATAAAACTTTGCATACCTTTTTCAAAAAATTGGATATCTAACCTATATCCACATTTGGACTCTATTCTAACTAATACTCCTTTCATTTTATTTCTTAATTTTACAATATGCCACTTTACTATTTGTCCTTTTCAATTTTGTACCTAAAATGCCGATAAACAAAATGTCAGTCAGCATAAATGAATATGCCGGTATGTGGGGACAACCAAAATTTCACATATATGGCTAACAATCTAAATATCACAATCAAGTTAATTAACAAGTCAATTTATGCTTTCAATGTGACATTCTCCACCACTTTTTCCCTAACCCTAGAATACCCCCTTTAGGGTTTCTCTTTTATCAATGACTTAAGGCCACCTTCTCCATCCTGATCTTGGTGCCTGGGGTCACATCTCATGGTGTCCATTAGTCATGCAATAAAGACCACCTTCTCTATCCTGAGCTTGGTGTCTGGGGTCACCTCTCATGGTGCCCATGGGTCTTCCCTCTTGGGGTTGACCTTTTTGCATCATCCATCAGGGTGGAATGTAGGTGTGAGAATACACACTTATATCATAATTGTGATAATTATAGTGACTTTATGATTTGCAAGTATGAACATCCAAATGATAGGTTGCATCCAATGCGATTAATCATCCAGAAAACCTTCAGAAAACTAGTGCGATTAACCATAATTAACCACATACCTGATCCAGAGCATATTTATGTCCAAGCAATAATGATAGGGAACAATCAAACAAGCAATCAACAATATCCTGAAATTAATGCATACCATCCAAGTGTTATAGTTTATCCAAAACACACTCAAGATTGACTTGGATTCCACCTTAGGGTTTCTATGCCAACCTTAGGGTTTCATTAGGGTTTAAGCCTCCATAATACCTTTATCACTTTTAATACTCTTTTAGTTCACAAACCCTAATTTCAACATCATAAGCCTACTTAAAAGTCAATTAAGTCTATTATTTCCCTTTACACTAAAATTACCACTTTTATCTTTTAAGTTATTTCAAGATCATTAGTCCCAATTATCATCTTAGATTCCTTCCAAATTGACAACTCATATTTCATTATAATCTAATTCATATATAGACTCCATTTATTACTATTCACATTTGTCCATTAGAAAACCCTAATTACCAAATTAAGGGTATTTATCCACATAATTAGGAACTTTTATACTGGAAATAACTTAGACTCATCAGATCTTAGCTTCATACATGAATTTGAACAATTAAAGCCATTACGAATCTTAATTAGGGTTTCAAGGCCCATTAAAGCCTATTTAAGAACATGGAACCCTAAATTAACCCAATTATGTGTAAAGTTCATCCTTTTAGATCTATTGTGTCCTTTTGTAATCAACATGTTAATATCAACTTTAAACATTGAAATAACCCTTCCTAATTCATTAATCATCATATATTAGGATTTCTTAAGCATTAATGCTTTAAAGTTGGTAACTTAAACAACTTTTCGAATTTTAAGAAGAATTAGGATCTAAATCTATTTTTAATGTATTCCTCACATTGTTTTGAGCAAAATTCATATATTATTTGTCATGAACGAAGCTAAAAATAATTAAATACAATTTTTGCAAGGTTAATTACCTATGGGCCAATCTGTGGCCGCCACATCAGCCAAACAAATCCTTTTTTTTCCTTTTCATGCGGATTGGCCCAAATAATGTCAGAAAGACACTCCTGCCCTTCTACTCCTTTACTAGAGTCGGGGGTAGGAGGGTCTTTTCCCCTATCCTTCTTTAACCTCACGACTCTAGTTCACGAGCCTACTTCTCGACCGAGTCAATGAGAGGGTTGACTCTTCGCGTCAGGCCTCCTCCGCAGCTGGAAAGGGAGCCTCTAGCTTCGAATCTTGCCGCCGAACCTGATGGCAAGTTCAATTGGGGTAGCGATGCATCGATCATAGAGAACCACAAGGTCCTCTTCCAGAAAATAGGGAAAAGAAGAGCATGAATTCGTTGACTGCTTCCCAAATTAAGGGTACCAGTGTGCTTGGTTTCACGCTCCGGTTGCATGGGAACTGATGAGGGCATCCCCTACGGAGCCTTGTGCTTCCCCTATATATAGGGAACCCATCAAGTTCCCTACAGGTTGGCGAATTCTACAAAATGCGACGAAACCCCCAGGAACTTGGGGTGGATCAAGTCGGCTTAATCTCCCAGAGTCAATTGACTCATCCAAAGCTCCGCAGATGGCCCCAAACTCGCGAAATTCCTCGATCATCTCATCACAGCCTGGTCCCTGTATCCTCAGTTCCCGTGAGATTGGGATTCATCCCAGGCCATGGATCATAGAAGATCACGGATGAGTGCTCAAAAACAAAAATCGGGATTTAATCCCAGATAAATTGTGACACATGTATCTTATTCCAATTATACTCTCTCTTTAGGATAACTTCAAAATTCCATATCTCGAAAACCGTGTATCCTCTTGCAACCAAATTTTAAAGGATAGTCTATAAAGACTTATTATGCTAATATTCCAAGTTTGGAGCCAAAAAACAAAAGGACTAACTCCTTTTCTTCATTTGCAAGTCAATAACTTATAAGGCATATATTATGCATTAAAACATATATTTTCTCTTTCTTCTTTTCCATTGGGACTCCTTGGACCCCAAGAAATCCTTAGATTTTGAAATACTTTTTGAAGGATGCTCATTATTCTTCTAGAAGCATATACATCCATTATTTCTCATTATCTTACTCATTTATTTACTAAAAGATTTCTTTTCAAGGATTTTATTTCCTTTTCCCTTTTTCCTATTTCTTTCATTAGAAATCACATGTAAATGAAATTTACTCAATTGTGGTCATTAATGCCACCTTCTAGAGATTTCTATATAATTCTCATAAATACTTTGCTTAATATTCATTTTCTTGTATCCTTTTTCTAATATTTGGAATTTTCTTCATTTCTTCTCTTTTATATCAATTATTGGATTAATATAATAATAGGAACCATGAAATTCCTATCAAAAGGGAGATTTGCAAAGAAATCCCTTCTTTGAAGAAAATCATACAACCTTTTCAATTAAGTACATATTCATAAAATCATTACATTTGAATTATGAAAACATATGCAAAATTGAGGTTGTAACATCCTTCCCCTCTTATAGGGATTTTGCCCTCAAAATTCCATCAAACATATAAACAAGCAGGATAAGACTTTCTCACATCCATCATGGCTATTATGTGGCTTCATCCTCTTCATGGTGCTTCCCAAGAACCTTCATCATCTTATATTATTACATCTGAGTTCTCTCTCACCTTGGTATATTGTACCCTTATAGGCGACTCATGACATTTCAGCCTCTCACAAAGTTGAATAGGTTCATGGCGCAACACATGGCTTGGGTACCTCACATAGTGCTCTAGATCGGACTCGTGGAACACATCACATTATCTTGAGGGGTAAGACTAAACATAACCATTTCCACCAATATCTCTCAAATGGACCCATATATCGGGGACTCAACTTTCTTAGCTGTATCTTAGAGGGGTCAGATTTTCACATCACATATTCTCCCACAGTGAACTGCATGTCAGTCTGCTTTGCATCAGCTCATGACTCATGTCGCCCCTGGGCTTTCTCAGCCATCGCATGATCAAGGAGACTTCATCTGCACTCACTGTGGTCTCTCTGAACTTCACAATGTCTTTCCACCGATATCATCTTCATGAAGCGGTGACCGACACAACCTCCCTTACAGAGCTTCTTACATCCCGATACTAGCTATGGTGGCTATCATCACAACTTTCATAGGATGAGAAATGTCCCCATATATAACCCTGAACGAGCACACACGCTCTCATCAGACCCTGTAGTCTGGATCATGCTAACCACCAGTTAAAAGTGATAATCTATACTAACATCGAGTTCTTCATGTATCTACTTCCACCTCATGGAAATGAATCTTTAGGTCATACTCAAGAACCTTTGAACTCACATCATGGTGTAGTTGAACCATCTCCTTTTCTCTTACATGTAGTTCAACTGGATCTATCCCTTGACATTACTCCCTCTTTCTCTTAGATTATGTCATCTAGGTAAAGCGATCTTACCATAACCCATATTGCATTTTTACCTTCCTCAGTCCAGGGGAGACTCACCACAACATCCATAGTGATCAACTCCCATTCTCCCTCTTGGGGACTCTTTATCTTCTGTATCAAGTCACTAGGTTACTGGTGTTCGTCCTTCACCTCCTGGCATGCATGGTGACAAGCCATATGCAACTTTGTACATCTTTCATTTTAGTCATCCAAAGTACTACTGCAACTTATTATCTTAGTAGTACCACAGTGTATGGTGAATTTAAAATCATGATCTCATGTATGTCATGATTTCTCAAGGTTGATTCCTTAGAAACCCTAAAACACTGTAGTTGTGGGTTTCATCACCTTCTTTTCCAAAGAAGTGCATCTAAGATTCTACAACCATCCTTCTATCACAATAAGCCCTAGGCTATCTAACCAAGCAACCACTAACTCATTCAACATATCTTGTTATATCTAAGTGTTAGCTGATCACATCTCATGAACATAGGGTTCACCTAACCACCTCTTCCAGCCTTTCCACTAGCTAGACTAGATAGTTGCATCTCAACAAGAGCATCCATTACCACCTTTCATCTTTATGTGTTAGGTAATGTTGAAGACATACACCTCCATGTATTCCACTTATTATCTCATCTAGGGCTATAAGTCTATCTTCATCAAGAAAACTCTGAGCTCATCCTCTTGGTTATCGAACTCAACCTTGTATAACCCATATATTCCACATAGCTCATGATAAGAACATCCTCATAAGAAGACTACCTTGGTTCTCTTGATGTTTGTGAACCATCCACATATCATACATTCTACAAGGGTACATTATTACCTCTATCCTCATACCTCATAGAAACATTTCAACTCACATCATCTTTATCCTTGGTGTATGGCATGCATACTGTTCTATCTCTCACTCCCATAACAAGAGGAAATAAGCATTTGGCTGCAGTCCAAATACAGAGTTCTTCCCATTCCAAGAGTAGAGATGGTACATCCCACATTTCTAGTACACCTTCAACTCTAATTTGAAATTTGTATCACATGAACATCTCGATATCAGGGTTACTTCCATGAAAAACTGGTCTCGAACCCACTTAGGTCATCATACCATCCTTGGTCATCTCCTCTTGGTCTATAGGGTGCCGACACTTTTGGGGTCATCCCTCTTCCCTTATGCATCATAGAGTGCCCTCCTCATTTGCCCTTTGGGTCCCATGAGTTCATGAAGGTGATTAATCTCCTTACCCATGGCCCTCAGACAATGATAGTTGTTACTTCCTGACCCTATGGTCATGTGCAACTAGGGAATTAGACAACTCCTAATCTCATCAATCTTATCCCTACCTGACCCTAGGATATACTTAGGATTCTTACATAGTACATATCCAACTTGAAACCTTACCCAAGTCTCAATCATCTCTCTCAACATTCGTGGTCTGACTTACATCCTTTCATAGGGATCATGGTGACCTACCTACCTCGGTCAGGCCCCATCCTCATGCACTTAGAGATGATTATCTATGGGTATGTAGGTTCATTCTCATACTATGTACTCTCCACTTATATTCCCAATATTCTATGAGACCCCTTAAGGTTACCTAGCTCAAACCAAAAGTTGATACATACCCTACAAAAAGGGTCCTCTCCCAGGATGGGAGGAAACTATCTCTTGATAGAAATAAAGGTCACAAACGTCCTCGCATCTAGGGTTTACATCAACATGAGCATTATTAGTCCTATCAAGCTACTAAGGCACATAGATAACAAACAAACCACCTACTAAACCTTACTAGGTCTCCATGGTAGGTCATACTTGTTCTCATTCCTCAACATTGGACCATCATCATACATGCCCATGTCACCAACCTATATGTGAAGGGTTCATCAAACATATACCTTAGTCTAAGGGTTTCCTTTTCCTCTAAACATGAGGAGTGACATGCTCCCATGCATAAAAACTCAAGCATCCATGTGAGCATCATGTGCATCAGGAACTACTACTTCCCCTCTTTAGGTCTAGGAACCCTAGGTTCACTTTTATGCATCAGTCATCTAACTGCATGCTCAGCTTTCCAACCATGAACCAAACATGTACGAGGTATATCATGCACGTCCTATACTCCTTCCACTTGAACAACACCTCAGAGTTGATCCCTCCTCAAGGACAAACAACTAGTTATTAGGCCTTCCAACTTGATACTATACCTTCTCAAGGTCTAAGGAACTCTTCTTCCTATCCTTAGAAGGTAAGGTAGGCACCTACTACTTCCATAGATTAGTTCAAGAAGTCTCTTCCCCTTTCTAGGGTTTTGTTCCTCTAAAGGCAACCTAGATACCACAAGCCTCCAAGGATCATGCACGAGACAACCATAACCATTCACTTAGGTCATACATACCTGACTTCTCAGGGTTCCTTATATCCTGAAGTCCAAGCTTCCAACCTTCTTGCTCAGGTCTCACACACTCTCTCAATCTCTAGATCTTAACCCTTCAAATAACCTTACGACTATAGGTTCTCTCTCTAAGGTGGATCAAGCTCACATGCATACACCTACATGGGTGAAACCTACATTCACTCAAAATTATCCATAGCTTTTTATGCTTATCTCATAAGCTATCCAACATGCCCTTCTGGCTTGGGTTTTAACCTACTGCCATCACTACTGATGTACCCTAGGTGCATACTCTGCCATGCTCATATAAGCCCATAAGGGTTCTATATGGTCATCACTGACCTCATTAATGAAAGAGTTATCCTTCACCCTAACATGCACAACCCTACTAAGGTTGGGTTGCCTGAAAGACACTAGGTCAGTCAACCTCACATAGCTCATACTTCTCATAGGTATCCAAAACCAAAAGCATGTCAACCCACACACATGGTTGACCATGACATCTAACTCATTATGTCATCTCTCTCTAACCACCACTTAGGGTTAGTGTTAGCTAGGTCTCTACCTCTAATGGAGGTTTCTGCCTCCAGTACCAACTCTCTATTCATCCTCCTGACAAGAAGGTCTAACCTCATGTCTCTCCTGAGGGCATGACAACACATGTCATACAACCTCAGCATGCAACTATTCTTTAGTTTATGCTTAAACTATTAAGCTTATGTCCATGACACCTTATTTACATGCTTTTTCATTAATTTGGTGGAGGATTCCTTAACCTTATCATACATACCCTGACCTCAAGAGTGTGAGGAAGAGAGAGAAAAACTCTCAACCTCATAATATTAATAGAATTAGGGTTGATAAGGGATGCAAATAGATGAGAGAGCCTAAAGGTATCTTATTTCGAGTCAGAAACTAAGACATTGGCCAGGCAGTCACACAGATCCGGGAGTCCTCGTATTCCGACTAGCGGTGCGGAGGAAAATATTGCCAGCCCCCAGACGTGATCATTTTCTAGACACCTTTGTCTTGTAGAAAATCCTCTAATAACTCCCTTGGTTCTATGGAATTTGTAAAATTTAATAATTACTAAAGATTACATGAGGAACCAATGCTATGATACCAAATGTAATGACCCCACCTCCCAGTAACCCCCAATTAAGGGAGACCAAGAGGTCAGAGCCATTATCCCAATTTCCTGGATCAAAGGTTTGACAAATAATCAATAATAATTATTAAGTTCTACCAAACTATACTGAAAGCTGGAATAAAATAAAACTTTGCATACCTTTTTCAAAAACTTGGATATCTAACTTCTATCCACATCTGGACTCTATTCTAACTAATCCTCCTTGAACTTTATTTCTTAATTTCACAGTATGCCACTTTACTATTTTTCCTTTTCAATTTCGTACCTAAAACGCTGACAAACAAAACGTCGATCAACATAAATGAATATTCCGGTATGTGGGGACAACCAAAATTCCACATATATGGCTAACAATCTAAATATCACAATCAAGTTAATTAACAAGTCAATTTACACTTTCAATGTGACATTCTCCACCACTTTTGCCCTAACCCTGGAATACCCCCTTTAGGGTTTCTCTTTTATCAATGACTTAAGGCCACCTTCTCCATCCTGAGCTTGGTGCCTGGGGTCACCTCTCATGGTGCCCATTAGTCATGCAATAAAGACCACCTTCTCTATCCTGAGCTTGGTGTCTGGGGTCACCTCTCATGATGCCCATGGGTCTTCGTGGTGGGTTTTAGGGGAGACAGAGAAGGCAATGAAAACAAAAATTTTCTTCTCCCAAACCTAGAACAAAGGAAAAACGTCAACGTCTATACAATAGGAAGGATGGCTTTGTAGAGGCATACATTGTCCCCAGGCTTACTCGGTGACGATACATCGCAGCTTGCGCGGTCTTCACCTCTGGTCTTGGATGGTTTCTGTGCAGCTCCTGGTCTTACCGGGACTGTCGGGATTGACAGCTGTCTTCCGAGCGGTAGAAGTCTCCCACCTCTAAAGTAGTCCACATGGACCACCTGCAACTCCGATCTCCATGTCCCATAAGGAATCGGAAGGAGTCACACCCTCCTATTGGAGCACTATCTAGCGACACACTCTCCTGCCACCAGTCACTTTTTGTAGTTGTCTTTCCCTTTCTATGCCTCCCTTATCGAGTAGCACTTGCTCAAGCTCTCTCGGTTACCAAAACTAGAGAGAACGACAACTTTACAAAGCAACTAGTGCACTGAGTTGTGTTCTTGAGAAGCCCCCACTACCCCTATATATAGGAGGGTCATGGGATAGGGTTCTCTATCCTGGGCAATGTAGGATTAATGAAGGAGTAGAAGGGTTTGGGATTTTCCACAAAACAACCAACTGCGCCACCTGAACTGATTGTTTCAAGCATGAAATGGTCGGTTGGGGAGTTGAGCCGATCGGTTCACATCCCAACCGATCGGTTGGGGCACCTGAGCCGATCGGTTCACTTCTGAGCCGATCAGTTTATGGTCCTGATCCAACTCAAATTGACTTTCAATTTTATTTCTAATTAGTCAAATATTAATCCTTGTCCAAATTGAATTTGTAAAGTGAAACAAATTGTATCTGCAAAAAAGTCTTCTGACTTTCCAAATGATCTCGGTTAGACCAGTTGAGCCAATCAGTTCAACCCTTAAACTGGTCATCTCAGCCTGTCTTGAGCCGATTGGTTCATCATATGAGCCGATCGGTTCGACAACTTGAGCCAATCGGTTCATCGCATGAGCCGATCGGTTGGAAGTGCAGATTGTGCAAAAACAGTCAATCGTAGTTTCAATCAATCTGATACTCTAATCAATTAGTCCAACACCTTGAACACTATGATATTGAGATATCAATCGATTGAGTGTTTAATTGAACTACTAAACTCCTTTAGTAATCAATCTAAACATTGTTTGTGGATAAACTCCTCTTCCAGGGTAAATCCTTTGTGTGTGACTCTGCAGGTCCCATTTCACGTTGGTAGTGAAAGTCCATAACACTTATGACTTCACAAGCAAAGAGTGGTGCCTAGTCACACATCAGTGCTACCCAAGTGAAATAGAAAATTGGAGAACAACTTTCAATCCTACAATTCGTGAATGGTGTTAAAGTGAATGTATAATTCCTTTGTCACTGATATCCCGAATGAACTCAAGGCATGGAACAGTCATCCTATCAACGTTCATTCACTTTCTTGATCTTAGAGTAGATTGGAGGAGATATGTATGACATCAATATCACATACTGATTCACACATGTGTGCACACGCCTATCTCAATCCTACTCATCAAGTGGCCATGGATATCAAACTTCCTCAAAAGGGACAAATCCCATATCTATCACTCACCCCTCAAAATCCCCATGTGTCAAAGCCACCCAATCATCACCTTTATAACAACCCATGTTTCAGGACTGCATTTGATGATGTCAAAGTGTACCCAACGACATGTGTTGAGTGTAGTGATTTCAGGTCAAAGAATCACACTCACCACCATCACTGTGAGAACTGACTGTGACTACCATGTCATGGTTCCATGTGTCAAACTCACAGTGGTTCTGTCTGGTATACTTGTTCTCCAACAAGTACCTATGTGTTTGGTTTAATATCTCCATATCATGACTAACAAGATTCTATCATCAACCAACACCACAATCCAGTCTTGTGTGTCATTGTTATCTATCTACATTCCACAATGACATCTGACTAGGGACATAATAAGAATGTACAAACTCTTATCATCTGTATGATCTCATCATTCAGGTCCTCAACCTGAAAGCATATGTCATTGAGTACTGTCATTCTCTAGACATTCAATATGTTCTATCATTATCTCATATGACTGAACCAAAAAGAATTAGAAGCTTGCCTTTGATGTTGATCAAATCAATCTTAATGTATCCCATCAATCATCCCATGATTGGCTCTCAGGGCATACATACCAACAAACTCCCACTTGCACTGCGAGCCAATCACCCTTGAATCATATTCATAGTGATCTTCAAACATGTCCCACATGTTACTGTTCTCTAGTGCTAACATAGTGAGTTATGGCAACACCTTGCCAAAGTCGGTATTAATTACATGTCTCTCATCTCTTCGTTGTATGTCACACGTATGAGATGGAGTTATTGTAATATGTGATCTAGTATTCTTTTGCTAACCTTTAGGCACATTGCATGACTAAGTACTCCTAACTTGTCACCAATGACCAGAATATCGATAAGTTCATCTCATGAACTTCTAGATCCATATAGTATCCACTAATGTTATCTAACACATGGATACTCGACTTTTCCTTTTAAACAACTTTATTGGGACATTTCCAATTATCAACAAACATTCACTTTTATATATCTCATATATATTTTGCGATTAATTTTTTGTCCTTTTTGGAAGTTCGCATCAGTGTAACTCTGTACAGTGAACCCTTCCTTATTTCCATAGAACTAGTACTTCTCAAGTACTTATCAAGTTCTTATGGTATTCCAGTAACCCTTACTGGAACTAGACAGACATCCACTCGTCATGTCCCACATACGAGTTATCAGGATGAGCACATCATATTTTCATGTCCTACATACAAGATGATGAATGCATTTTATTCTTGCCATGTCCATACATGCAAGATAATGGTATGATTGCATACATGATAGATCTATATCTATCATTAGTGTTTCCATTCTTCATAAGAATTGGACACTTGGCCTTGGGATACTAACTCCATGTAACAAGTTTTCTCCCACTGAATCTATGCAAATTGAACCCTTCAGTATAGATTGCCAATGTATGCTCTCTCTTTTCAAGTCAAGAGTTTTTTGAGAACTATCTCTATAGATCTCTATTCCTATCACATAGAAAACGTCTCTATCTTCCTTAAAGATAATTTCCACTTTGGATTTCCATTCTAGAACATTTCCATTTCACATCAACATGTAGAATGCAAATACGCTCCCACTAAATCACATATCTCTTCTTTATCTTTGACATATCAGTCAAACCCTTTGAACGTATTATCAAAGTAAAGATCATAAATCTGAGTTGCTTGTACTCAATCAATCACATTGATTAGTCCATTGCAACTTATAGACTACATTTTCACTATTGGATTCATAAACCTTATAGGTTGTGCCACATACACATCCTTGTTTTATTCCTCATAGGAATGCAGTTTTAGTATCCGTATACCAAATCTCTTAGTCATTAAGTTACAATCAACAAGCATCATCCTTCTCAAAATGTTATCCATATGTCTTAACACTTAAGACTCATTTGCACTTATGGATTTCATCCCAATGGGTGCTACCATCAAGGTCATACCTTATGGCTCACATGGAAGTCATTTAGGATGTAATGGTCATAAACCATAACTGAAAATCCAGTTCCTCATATTTATCTAGATAGTTGACTCATCACATGACCAACTCATCTCATAGATAATTCAGGTGTATCTGTCAAGGATATAAGAACTCACAACCCTTTGTGATTCTTAATGTCCTTTATTAGTGTAGGGTATTCTTTATTTAAGAAGAATTTAGTTATTTGATAATCATCCTCTAACTCCTTAGAGTATGACTCCTTTTTTATTTAGACATCACCATGCCTTAATCATGAGTTCACTATGATACACTATCATAATCACTCACAAGGTTCTCAAACATTTGGTTCAAGTATTTCATTCATTGATCTCATCAAGAATTAACACTTCACCAAATTCGTACTTCATCTATGATATTCTTGATCACTTCAAGATATTCATATTGGTATTTCTCTAAACACCATTTGAAGTACTAGCATTAATTCCAATAGGTATGTAAATACATCACATGTATTGTACCTAATAGGATAATCATTCTCCCACTACCACTAGTGAAGAGTGATTAATCATGTCTAAGAGATTCATGTCTCTTATTGGTTCTCTAACCAAAAGAGTCTAGATTTATCCATCATATGGAAACTAGAAATGAATTTCTCATGATTTATGCTAGTTTGATTATTTGAGTTATCAATAACCTTTAGGTATCATTTTATCTTATGCATACCAAGTATCAGAAGATAAACAAGGCATTGCCATACAGATTGAAACATCGACTTTATTAATTGCTATCATTGTCATACAATATGCAAAAATAATGTGTTTCTGTCCATTGGAAAATATGAAATAGCAGTTCATAACTCTATTACATGCCTTCAAGGCTGAAAATAAACTAAAGTAGTCCTATCTATGGCAGCAACACTTTCCCCATTTATTTAGTGCTTTACATTTTATATCTTGGTATCATATACCTCTAAAATGTTACAAGTTTATTTCATTACACCTTCAGGTGAAGACGTCCGTCGCCTCCTTCTTCTTTAGTTCTTCTAGATATAGAGGGAATTTCCCTCATTCACCCTCCCATGTGCTTTGAGGATGAAGATGACCTGGGCTACTGGATAGCATCATAATGCTTCTTTGCTTTGCCTTTGTCCTTGCCTTTAAGACTTACCCTTCATTGATCACATCAACCATTAGGGTTTGTCTTTCTTCATAATTGCCTCTACCGTCCTCAACCTGTCCAACAACTTTGTCAATGCTTGTCAAAGTTGTTCATGTCAAAGTTCATCATGAACTGTATGATTCTCACAACATTTGCAATATCATACCAAAAGCCAACTCTTGGCTCAGAGGGAATCCTTCTTAGTTAGGTTTTTCCACATACCCAATCACATTGAGTGTGTGAATACCTTACTAGATCTCCTTCTGTCATGACATACTAGGACAATGTCTAGGAGACATCATATGTCTCATGTTGTCTCTGCAACTCATAGTTCAGAGAACACAACATTAAGCACTCCACATTAATGGCATCTTCAATATGCTTCCATAAGCATACTTTCAGCCATTGGTGTGGTGGGATCGAGTTCATCTGGTTCTGGTATAACTAGGACTTAGAGCTTTCGCTCTTCGATTGAGAACACTTCACAATGTCCTAATCAGTCATGGAAATTATTCCCATTTAATTTGTTGGTCTTAAAGACCGATCGCAAATAAAGTGATTATTGTTGATTAGCCATTTATTGTACAAAAGGAAGTATATGCAATTTAGTCCAAAAACTCCTTTTTGACTTGATTGATTTGAAAAGTTGACGATATAAATTAGGCCTTTAATTAATTATCGCTCCTACTATTTTTGTTCAAATTGATAGCCCTCACCATCAATTTAGAAGATTGCAGCGTACAATCTTCTAGTGGGTCAAGATCCTGAAATCCTCTAAGTCATGGACCAGCTAGGGCTATCACCCACAACTTAGATCTTCCAAGTAGGCAACTTTTGCCAATTGCATCATATGCAACTCTTGAAAGATGTCATATGCAACTCCTTGCCATGATCATCTCCAAGCCTCAAGGTTCTAGATCCTATCTAGGTCACCTTGTTAAGTCTGACCCAAAGCCAACACAATGAATATGCACCCTGCTAGGGCAGATCCACATATCCATCCTTCACGCTTCCACGAGATAGACAGTGCACCACGCTAGGGCATGCCCACACTTAGCCGATCAAGCTTTTCACATGTGTCGTATTTGGAAGGCATCTAAAACTTTAATATTTAATGAGGGATTTGGTTTTATAGGTACATATACATATCCAATCACCACAATATATAGTATGTATCATATACATGCTATATCCCACAGAAAACATGTGAAATGATAAAAGCGATGATTATGGCCATCCTAATGTGATTCCTCGAGCCAAGAGGAATCATGGCCATCTAGGTCTACATCACATGCAACTTGTCCATGATGAAGTGCTATAGCCGTCTGAGTTGATCAACTCATCACATGAATGACCTTCTCACCCTGGCCGGTCGTATGGGTGCCACCAGCCGATTGGTTTGCTCCTCCAACGGATCGGTTCTCCTGGTCATCGTGCATCTCCTCATGGCCGCCACCCAATTGACTCGCTCCTTGAATCGACCGTATGGATCACCAATTGATCAATTCACACCTTGAACTGATCGTCTCAGTTGTCATCAGGTTGTCCGCCGTTCTTTGACATAACAAGAAATAAAAGATCTATCCTATTTTACAATTAAATTGGGAAACCTCGAGTTACATTTGGGAGGAGCAAAGGTAGGAAAGAAATCTCGAGTTATCTCAAGTTACATTAGGAATAAGAGATAGAGAATCGGTGCGCAAACCGAGATGTAACCAACCACATTCAACCAAGCACACACATAGGGTTTATTGGCCATAACCACGCTATACATCCACCACAAAACTCATTTAAGGGCGATGTGTATCGAGTGTATTCATATTACATATCATACATGTATATTGGGATTTGTGGATTTAGGATTGGACATGCATAAAGCCAATTTTATTCGCATCGTATGCAATAAATAAAGGCAACAAACCAAAATTGATCATATTGATAATCCTAAAGTATAGAGTATTTGACGTGGCTATGATACCACTGGTGGGTTTTAGGGGAGACAGAGAAGGCACCAGAAATAAAAATTTTCTTCTCCCAAACCTAGAACAAAGGAAACGCATCAACGTCTATATAATAGAAATGACCGTTTGTAGAGGCATACCTTGTCCCGAGGCTTGCTTGGCGATGATACCTCGAGGCTTGTGCGGTCTTCACCTCTAGTCTTGGATGATGTCTGTGTAGCTCCTGGTCTTATCGGGACTATCGGGATTGACATCTATGCTCTGAGAGGTAGAAGTCTCCCGCCTCTGAAGTAGTCCACACGGACCACCTGGAACTCCGATCTCCTTATCCCACAAGGAATCAGAAGGATTCACACCCTCCTATTGGTGCACTAGCCACCGACACACTCTCCTGCCACCAGTCACTTTCTACAGTTGTCTTTCCCTTGCTATGCCTCCCTTATCGGGTAGCACTTGATCGGGATCTCTCGGTTACCAAAACCAGAGAGAACGACAACTTTATAGAGCAACTGGTGCATTGAGTTGTGTTCATGAGAAGCCCCCACTACCCCTGTATATAGGAGGGTCATGTGACATGGTTCTCCATTCCAAGAAATGCAAGATTAATGCAGGAGTAGAAGGGTTTGAGATTTTCCACAAAACAACCAACTGTGCCACCTGAACCGATTGTTTCAAGTATGAAATGGTTAGTTGGGGAGTTGAGCCGATCGGTTCACATCCCAACTGATCAGTTGGGGCACCTGAGCTAATTGGTTCACTTCTGAGCTGATCGGTTCATGGTCCTAATCCAACTCAAGTTGACTTTCAATTTTGTTTCCGATTAATCAATCATTATTCCTTGTCCAAATCTAATTTGTACAAGTGAAACAAATTGTATTTGCAAAATAGTCTTCTAACTTTCCAAACGATCTCAGTTAGACCAGTTGAGACAATTGATTCAACCCTTGAACCGGTCGTCTTAGCTTGTCTTGAGCCGATCGATTCATCACATGAGCCGATCGGTTTAGAAACCTGAGCCAATCGGTTCATCACATGAGTCGATCGGTTGGAAGTGCAGACTGTGCAAAAATAGTCAATCGCAGTTTCAATCAATCCAATACTCTAATCAATTGGTCCAACACCTTGAACACTATGATATTGAGCTATCAATCGATTGAGTGTTTAATTGAACTACTAAACTCCTTTAGTAATCAATCTAAACATTATTTGTGGATAAACTCCTCTTCCAGGTTAAATCCTTTGTGTGTGACCCTACAGGTCCCGTTTCACATTGGCAGTGAAAGTCTATAACACTTATGACTTCACAAGAAAAGAGCGGTGCCTAGTCCCACATCAGTGCTACCCAAGCGAAATAGAAAGTTGGAGAACAACTTTTAATCCTACAATCCGTGAATGGTGTTATAGTGAATGTATAATTCCTTTGTCATTGATATCCCGAATGAACTCAAGGCATGGAACAATCATCCTGTCAACATTCATTCACATTCTTGATCTCAGAGTAGATTGGAGGAGACATGTATGACATCAATATCACATATTGATTCACACATGTGTGTGCACGCCTATCTCAATCCTACTCATAAAGTGGCCATGGATATCAAACTTCCTCAGAAGGGACAAATCCCATATCTATCACTCACCCCTCAAAAGCCCCATGTGTCAAAGACACCCAATCATCACCTTTATAACAACCCATGTTTCAGGATACGTTTGATGATGTCAAAGTGTACCCAACGACATGTGTTGAGTGTAGTGATTTCAGGTCAAAGAATCACACTCACCACCATCACTGTGAGAACTGACTGTGACTACCATGTCATGGTTCCATGTGTCAAACTCAGGGTGCGTCTGTCCGATATACTTGTTCTCCAACAAGTACCTATGTGTTTGGTTTGATATCTCCATATCATGACTAACAAGATTCTATCATCAACCAACACCACAATCCAGTCTTGTGTGTCATTGCTGTCTATCTACCTTCCACAATGACATCCAACTAGGGACATAATAAGAATGTACAAACTCTTAGCATCTGTATGATCTCATTGTTCAGGTTCTCAACCTGAAAGAATATGTCATTGCGTACTGTCATTCTCTAGACATTCAATCTGTTCTATCATTATCTCATATGATTGAACCAGAAAGAATTGGAAGCTTGCCTTTGATGTTTATCAAATCAATCTTAATGTATCCCATCAATCATCCCATGATTGGCTCTCAGGGCATACATTCCAACACTTCCCTCTTGGGCTTGACCTTTTTGCATCATCCATTAGGGTGGCATGTAGGTGTGAGAATACACACTTACATCATAATTGTGATAATCATAGTGACTTTATGATTTGCAAGTATGAACATCCAAACTGATAGGTTGCATCCAATGCGATTAATCTTCCGGAAAACCTTCATAAAACTAGTGCGATTAACCAAAATTAACCACATACCTGATCCAGAGCATCTTGATGTCTAAGCAATAATGATAGGGAACAATCAAACAAGCAATCAACAATATCCTAAAATTAATGCATAACATCCAAGTGTTATAGTTTATCCAAAACAAACTCAAGATTGACTTGGATTCCACCTTAGGGTTTCTAGGCCAACCTTACAGTTTCATTAGGGTTTTAGCCTCCATAATACCTTTATCACTTTTATTACTCTTTTAGTTCACAAACCCTAATTTCAACATCATAAGCCTACTTAAAAGTCAATTAAGTCTATTATGTCCCTTTACACTAAAATTACCACTTTTATCCTTTTAAGTTATTTCAAGATCATTAGTCCCAATTATCATCTTAGATTCCTTCCAAATTGACAACTCATATTTCATTATAATCTAATTCATATATGGACTCCATTTATTACTATTCACATTTGTCCATTAGAAAACCCTAATTACCAAATTAAGGGTTTTTATCCACATAATTAGGAACTTTTATACTCGAAATAGCTTAGACTCATCATATCTTAGCTTCATACATGAATTTGAACAATTAAAGCAATTAAGAATCTTAATTAGAGTTTCAAGGCCCATTAAAGCCTATTTAAGCACATGGAACCCTAAATTAATCCAATTACATGTAAAGTTCATCCTTTTAGATATAGTGTGTCCTTTTGTAATCAACATGTTAATATCAAATTTAAACATTCAAATAACCCTTCCTAATTCATTAATCATCATAGATTCGAGTTTCTTAAGCATTAATGATTTAAAGTTGGTAACTTCAACTACTTTTCGAATTGTAAGAGGAATTATGATCTAAATCTATTTTTAATGTATTCCTCGGATTATTTTGAGCAAAATTCATATATTATTTGTAATGAACGGAGCTAGAAATAATTAACTATGATTTTCACAAGGTTATTTACCTTTGGGCCAATCTGTGGCCGCCACGTCAGCCAAACAAATCCTTTTTTTTCTTTTTCAATCGGGTTGGCCCAAATAATTTCAGAAAGACACTCCTGACCTTCTAATACTTTACTGGAGTTAGGGGCAAGGGTCTTTTCCCCCTATCCTTCTTCAACCTCGCGACTCTGGTTCATGAACCTGCTTCTCGGCCGAGTCAACGAGAGGGTTGACTCTTGGCGTCAGGCCTCCTCCGTAGTCAGAAAGGGAGCCTCTAGCTCCAGATCTCACCGCCGAACCTGATGGAAGGTTCAATTGGGGCAGCTATGTGTCGATCATAGAGAACCACAAGGTCCTCCACTGACAAATAGGGAAAAGAAGAGCATGAATTCATTGACTGCTTCCCAAATTAAGGGTACCAGTGTGCTTGTTTTCACGCTCCAGTTGCGTGGGAACTGATGAGGGGATCCCCTGCGGTGCCTTGAGCTTCCCCTATATATAGGGAACCCATCGAGTTCCCTACAGGTTGGGGACTTCTCCCAAATGTGACAAAACCCCAAGAACTGGGGTGGATCAAGTCGGCTCAATCTCCCGGAGTCAATGGACTCATCCAAAGCTCCACATATGGCCCCAAACTTACGAAATTCCTCATTCATCTCATTGCAGCTTGGTCCATGTATCCTCAGTTCCCGCGAGATCAAGATTCATCCCAAACCATGGATCATAGATCCAACGATCGTGAATGAGTGCTAAAAAATGAAAATCGGGATTTAATCCCAGGTAAATCGGGACACATGTATCTTATTCGAATTATACTCTCTCTTTAGGATAACTTCAAAATTCCATATCTCAAAAACTGTGTATCCTTTTGCAACCAAATTTTAAAGGAAAATCTATAAAGACTTATTATGCTTATATTCCAAGTTTGGATCTAAAACACAAAAGGAATAACTCCTTTTCTTCATTTGCAAGTCAATGACTTATAAGGCATATATTATGCATTAAAAATATATTTTCTCTTTCTTCTTTTCCATTGGGACTCCTTGGACCCCAAGAAATCCTTTTTGAAGGATTCTCATTATCCTTCTAGAAGCATCTACATCCATTATTTCTCATTATCTTACTCATTTATTTACTAAAAGATTTCTTTTCAAGGATTTTATTTCCTTTTCCCTCTTTTCCTATTTCTTTCATTAGAAATCACATGTAATCAAAATTTACTCAATTGTGGCCATTAATGCTACCTTCTAGGGATTTCTATATAATTCTCATAAATACTTTTCTTAATATTCATTATCTTGTATGCTTTTTCTAATATTTGGATTTTTCTTCATTTCTTCTCTTTTATATCCATTATTGGATTAATATAATAATAGGAACCATGAAATTCCTATCAAAAGGGAGATTTGCAATGAAATCCCTTCTTTGAAGTAAAGCATACAACCTTTTCAATTAAGTACATATTCATAAAATCATTACATTTCAATTATGAAAACATATGCAAAATTGAGGTTGTAACAACACTACTCCTTGCTTGTGAGGTCATAAGCTAGTTGTAGACATTCACTACCAATGTGATATTGGACATATAGGGTCACACACATAGGAACTCATCTAGAAGAGAATTTTGATCTTGAATGATGATTGGATTGATTACTAAAGTGTTTAGGTACTCAATTCACAAAACATTGGCTGGCTACACAACCAAACAACCATCTCACAGGGTGATATGGCCATTTGGGTGCACCAGACAAGTGTCTCAAGAGTTGAGATGACCGTTTGGGTTGTCTGGAAGATCAGAGTTTGAATTGGCTATGTGTTTCCCAAACTAGAGTGAGAACTGACCAGTTCATTTTAATGAGCCAATCGGCTCGAGTCGGATCACCAGACAATTGTCTGGGTGAGAAAGATGGGTGTCTTGCATGTGTGAGACATCTTGATTGGGGCCGAATGAAGGTTCTAGAACTTTCTCAAATTGTTTGATTTTCACATTACTTGTGGTGCAAGGAATTAATGTATGACATTAATGGGAAACGAATAGCCAATTTGATATTCAATTGTGAAACTACCAGCTAGCCATCTGGAAGTGAAAGATGACTATCTTGTATGACTAGACAACCGTCTAGGTCACTAGATGTTTTTCTCATGGTTCTTATGTTGCAAAAATTTAAGATCATCTGGTCCCTTCCATTCTCGCACGGACCACGAATAGACTGGGAACCTTGGCCCAAACCCCACCTATAAATAGAGGGGTATTGGGGGCTTCCTAGAGCACAACAACATCAACTGAGAATCAGTTGCTCTGACAATTGTTGTCCTCTCAGGTTGTGGTAACTGAGAGAGCCCAAGTAAGTCCTACCCGATAAGGGAGGGATAGCTATAGGAGAGAACAACTGAGGGTCATTGTTGTGGTAGAGCATGTTGGTGACTAGTATGCCAACAGGAGGGAAAACTCCTTCCTATCTATTCTAGTTGAACAACAAGAGTTCTAGTTGGTCCATGTAGACTACTCTAGAGGCAGGAGTCCTTCAGATGCTGCTAGGAGGACAACTACAACCTAAGTCCTTGGCGAGATCACATGAGTTGCTACAAAAGCTGTTCTGTTCATTGTTTGTGGTGAAGACCAGGAGCTGCACAACCACAATCTAAGAGAAACTAGTTGACACTTGCATTCAAGTGAGTTGTTGTCACTAGACTTGCTCCAAGACCAGGTATAACTTGTTAAAAAATTCCTTCTATTTCACAGTAGTTGACATGATCTTGCTATTATGGGAATACAGATAGATATTTTTTTGTTTCCACTACTATACTCTATGCTCGTATTTTCCAACAATAACATCTCATGTGTAGCGACTGCAACACATGTGTAATATTATAGACGTAGCGTCCACAAGGAAGCAACTCACTTCAGCCAGCCATAACGACCATCAAAATAGGGAAACATCATGATCATGCAAGGTAAAAAAGGACACATAGAAACCACAAGAAAACTTGGCATCACAAAGAGTTAGGATTACGATTGTAGCAACCAAACCAAAACCCAAACTCACCACCATCATGGTCATAGAGACCATAAGGATCCAAAGAACCATGGCGACCAAAATAGAGGGTTAATTACCAAGAAAATGAAGAGTCACCAAGAATAAAATCCCATGCAAATGATGATCATCAAAACCCTAAAACATGCATCACAAAGATCAACATGGAAACCAGGATAAGGGGAAGAAAACCAAGCATCAAAAGCATGTAAACAGGAGTCAAAACCACCATCTTCCATATGATAATTGAACCATAAACATGGAGAATAAACCAATGATCAAGATGTTACACGTAAGAAGCAATATCTCCACCATCACTTAGATCTCAGGTGTGAGAATTAGGCTTAAGAGAAAGAGATAATATACGTAAGATTACTATAGAATCATAAACCCTAAAATAATGCATCATCATCAAGCAACTTATGATCACATTTTAGAGATAAGATAACATACATGCAATGCAAAAATAATAGAGGAGAGAGTTATATAACCCACCTGGAGGTGAAGATCAACTCTAAAAGCCAAGAAGATCCAAGAGAGAGGAGAAATTCCAAGATTGGATCAACTTCATGGCCAAGCAAAATCACCTTAAGAGAAGAAGAGTAGACCAAGGTCAAAGAAAGCTCAAAGAGAAGAGGGTACAAACCCTAGACCGAAATGTTGGGTTTTGTGGAGGTGATAGGCACAATGGAAGAAATAAAAATTTTCTCCACACATACCCTACTCGAGGATCTCGTCGACAATAGTGTATTCAGAAGGAGGGTGTAGGGATATACCTCATCCTGAAGCAAGTCCAACAACTCCCCTTTGCCCGGTGATGTGTGTCTCTTATAGCGTGCACAAACAACCCTCAACCATCCTCCTAACACATGCAACTCAACGTCTGTGTCTCTACGTCATCCATGTAGATGGACTGGAACTCCACACCGTGCTTCCTAAAGTCAAAAGGAAGGAGCAACTTTTGCTTGATGATGTACTAGCGTCAATTGCTCTCCTTTTCTCTTGCTTGGGGACGACTATGGCCACTGTTCATGTACAATAGTGTAACTTAGTGTGAGCATATTAGCGTTAACCAAAACCCAACCGTCATGCCCCTATTAATAGTAGAGAAAGGAAGCAGGGTCTCCCAAAACCCTTGGGTAAACAAAAGGGCTATGGGTTCATTAAAATGAGTCACTTGTGGACAACTAAAAGAATATTTTGGAAACAATTAATTAATCCAATTAATCATATTAATTGATTAACTAGTTTTCCGTTATCGATTTCTAGTTAATCTCTCTGGATCAGCCAAATGACTTAAAAATGGAATATAATTAATTGACTTAAACACTTTAACCAATTAACTCAAATTATATTCAAATACTATTATAGAAGATTACCGAAACATTTTAGTAATCAATTTGATTCAGAACATTTCTAATCACATCCATAATTATACTTCTATTGCAATCACATCCTATGTGTGTGACCCAGTAGGTTCCACATTACATTGGTAGTGATATTCATAATAATATTATGATTTCACGGGCAATGATTGGTATCTAGTAAGACTTCATTGATACCCAAGTAATTGGAGAAGTTGGAGAGCAACTTAACCTATCATCTGTGACTATTGTTACAGTGAATGTATAGTTCATTTGTCTCTGATATTTGGATTTAACTTAAGGTAGGGAATCATCATCCTCTTCAACATTCAATCCATGTTCCTTGAACTAGAGCAGACTGTATGAGATATGTGTAAGCTCAATATCACATATTGACTCACATCAGCATGGCCACACATTTCTCATTCTCGCTTATCAAGTGTTAGGATATCAAACTCTTGTAGGAGGGACAAATCTCATCTACATCACTCACAGTCATCCCCATGTGTCACAGGCTGAGCACCACCTTTATGGCAACCCTTATTCAGGATCACGATGGATGATGTCAAAGCACACCGAACAACATGTGATGAGTGTAGTGACTTCATGTCTAAGAACCACAATCACCACCATAACTATGAGATATGAATCTGACTACTATTCATGGTTTCCATGTGTCACTCTCAAGGTGAGTCTATTCGATACACTATTCTCTAATAAGTATCTATGTGCTTGGTTTGATATCACATATCATGACTAATGAGATTCTATCATCAACCAACACACAATCTAGTCTTATGTGTTATTGCTGTCTATTAGCCTTCCACAATAACATCCGACTAGGAAAATAACAAGAATGCATATACTCTTGACATTCGTATGATCTCATCATTCATTTCCCCAACCCGAAGACATGTCATTGAGTAATATCATTTTTAGACATTTATTATGCTACATCATTATCTCGTAACTAAACAACAAAATAAATTGGAAGATTGCCTTTATTATTAATCAAAGCATTTACTAGATATGCCATTACAATCATCATATGATTGGCTCCCTGGGCATACATACCAACATGAAAAAGAAAGAGAAAGAAGAGATCTTCATCTCACTTAGGTACTACCATGGGAGAACCCTGGATTGAAACTCTATGGAGAGAAGTTCCTCAAGATATATACCATGGACAACCATAGTCCCAACCAAAAGAAAGAGAGGGTAGGGTTTAAAAGAAAAGAGATCAAGAAGGATGAACCACTTACCAACCACAAGGATCACCACATGATCAACAAAAAAGAGATGCTCCAACCTTGGATCACCACATTCAAGGGTACAACCACCTTCTTCAAGCTCAAGCACCTCCACTTGTACCACTTAGAACAAGGGTCGACTCCAAGAAAGAAAAGAGAAAGAAGACAGAGCTAAAGGGGTTACTTGCATGTGAAAGAAGGGGTATAAATACCCAAGGGTAGGAGGCATGTGAGGTATATGAGGTGTCAAGATACTAGAGCCACAAAAGAAACTTGTCCCTCAAAAACCTCAACCATACAAGCACTTAAGATGTTCATGCACTAAAGATTGTTAAAACCAAGGCTATGTAGTGACCACTTGGTCTACTACACCCAAACAGTCGAAGAAAAACCAAGGATCATCATGGTAGCGAATGCTACCCATGATACCCAAAGCAAAGGGATGCTATAGCATCAATACAAGCCAAAAAACTAGCAACCAAGATCAAGGAAAAAGAATATTGGTCACTATAAACACAATCCAAGGAAGCACATTAGTCTCTACACTCAAAATCAACAAACATATCAACATCACCATCAACTCATGCATCCATGCAAACCCTAATGTCAACACATGATGCCACGTCATCAACCAAGGTTCAACAAGGTGCCCCTAAACATCATTCTCTCTCTCACGATGCAAAAACATAGGAGGCACATCCAATATGTCACAAATTGCAAAATAAACCCTTAACGTGGGTAATTTGAAACTTGTTCCAAAATAAGCACACATATAGCATAACTAGCTCAAACATCATGCAAACTGGACCAAACTGAAAACATAAACATGTCACATGTTATTAAGGCACATTACATGATCAGATTAAGGTTTAAGCATATTATTAAGCAAAAGAAAGCAAGATCAAGCACTTAGCTAGGTCAGGGGTCTTACATGGGTTCTTTGGTCTAACTTTTCCATGAACCTGCTTCGTTAGGCTAGGAAACTAGGAGCCTGAGGATAGTTCAATGCCCATAGAGTTCATTGTCTTACTATTGATACACTGCTGGATGTTCTTGTTGGTCGCAAAGTTTAGAATGATGCTCGTGGAGCCCAACCGAATGGACTGATGACTTCAGGAAGGACCTCCATCTCCATCATCTTCGGGGAAGCCCTTACCGCCACCGTGGCCCCCGCCGAGAGCACCTGGGTTTTGCATCCTCTCAACCCTAAATCTTATGATTCATTAAGCATAACATTAGGCATTTACATTCTAATTTCACTCCCTTGATGTATGTGGCATTCCCTATTTATCTTATTAAGCAAATCACCCATATTTATCTCTCCCTCTTGGTCCTCTACGACTTACCACCCTTCATACATTCTCTCTCATTTGAGAAGTTGAATTATGTGAGAAAGTATGCATTGATATGGATCTTGGTGATCATGTTATTTTGTTGGATATTGTATCCTTATTTACATGTTGTTCATATTATTCTTGTGAAATCCTAATTTTCAAGATGTGGACTTTTGCGATAATGTGAAGTATCTTAATTGTGTAAATTGTTACATTCTTATTTATGCGTTCTTTGATTCCACTTTATACCATTTGTATGTTCTCATCCCTCTATTGAGTATGACTATACTTGATCTTGCATGTCATATTTGTATGTGTGATTGTTTAATCATAACTAGAAGTAGTGACACCATATTTATTTTAGGCACAATTTTTTAGTCCTCTAGATGCTGCATTAAGGTTTTAGTCCTCCTGTTATCTATTATATGTTGGGCACTTTGTTTTAATCCTCCTTCCATTCAGTGGGGTTTTAGTCCTCCTGACACTGCACAAAGGTTTTAGTCCTCCTGCAAACTCTATATTTATTTGGCACTGAGGTTTTAGTCCTCCTTCCCTTTGCTACAGAATACATATGGGTTCGTACCTTACTTTTTAGTATATGCTAGTCTACTAATTACTCACCATGAAACTGCTTATGAATTGTGATATTATTGTTGTGACATTGTTTTAAGGCAAGAAATCTCTTTTTTTATCATCATTTTGAAATTCATATTCTTTTGATATCTACTAGGATAGTACTTTTCCTCTTCTATGTGAAGCCTTATTATATTTGATGTCCTTTTTCATAAAGTTGCTCAATCCATATTTTATATGTACATACTGACTTTTATGTTGACAAATTCCATTTTGTATTCTCTTGTGGTGTAGGCTTCCAACCCTAGATGTAGGATAGGGTGAATGTGACAAGCAGACATAGACCTAGCTTAAGGAGTTCATTCTCAGGGAGATGGACTGGAGATAGTTTAGATATCCCTCTACTTAGATATTGATGATGGTATACTTTCTTGTAAGTCCCTTATTGGGAGATTCTTTTCTAACCCTGAAAAATTGAATATAGCCATGAAATATTATTTTGTTGCTATACTTTAGCCTTGTATACCACTATTTAAGAAACAAAAAATACACCAATTCCGGTATATCTTACTGGTGTGTTCAGATTAGATGAATTTATTCCTCAAATTTAGTGGGGAGTAGATTCCCTCTTGGGTCCCACTCCTTACAAGATGGTATCAAAGCAATGGTAGTCAAAATATGGTCCCACTCTTTACAAGATGGTATCAGATCCATGGTAGTCAGAATCTGACTATTTCAATTTTGTATCCCTGATTATAACCCTTATTTTACATCATCATCCTCTAAGTGAGATGCTTACCTTAGAACTAACCTATGTTAAATATGAGATGATGGAAGGTCAATTTAGATTTATATGAGATACACATAAGAATCATGATTTGGAAACCTAATGTGACGAGGCTCTAGTTGCTCAAACCCAACGATGGAGGTTATGTATGACATGTATCTTTGAATGCAATGAGTTTTGACTTGATGATGGAGTTCGGTATGAGGATGTTGAGGTAGTAGGATAAATATTTCCTAAATAGAAATTGTGTCTTGGTTTCACATCGATTTCGGCACCAATTTCAGTTTTACATCACAAAGTTTTGCCATAAAATTATTTTTTGTATAACACTATATGTATAAAAAAGTTTTTCTAAATTTTATAGAGGTTTTATCAAACTAAGTCACAATGAGGAGATGTGTAAAGTCTTGATAGAGAAACTCTATAATTAGCTAGAATAGAAATCTCAACCCCAATTTTGGCTATGAAGTGGTGACTAGGAATATATGGCATCATCTAAAGGATTTAGTTGATATATTGTTTTGTACACTATGATATTTAATTTTGATATGTGAATATTCAAGTTGATATGTTAGTAACACAAGGACCTAAAACTCAACTCTAGGTGAGTATGACCTATTAGTTTGATACATGATATATGAACAACATAAAACCCTAATATATTCACAACTAAAAGATACACAAGTAACCCTAGTACATTGATGTTGCTTAGTTTGGGTTATGAGGTTAAACATTTTGAGGATTGGAGAGTTATTGGTTAGTATAGTAATGATTGTTGGATTTTGGGGACAAAATCCTCTTTAAGGTGTGGAGTGTTGTAACATACCCAGACTTAGAATCATGACTCTAGAAATCTTATTCTCATGATTGGGAGTTTAGAATGTTTGGTTCTTTAAATTTGACCCAATGAGGATAAAGTTACACCTTAATGTACAATGTTAATGCATATAACATGAATAACTCGATGGTAACCCATAATATATATAGACTTGAATATAAATATAACAAACTAAGTGGCATATTAACATGTAAATGTGCTAACATGTGAGTAAGTTCATGAATAATGTCACACATTCTTTCTTTTATAACTAATGTGCACATAATGGCTAAAATATATATAATAAGAAGTATAATTTGCTTCAGAATTATAATTGATGTTTCCATGTCCATAAATATGAATAATAAATGATTATTTTAATAAAAATTGAATTAATGGAGCAAATAAGTAAAATAAGTAAAATATGAGAATTCATGTAGAATGATTTAGAGAAACTCTTTTGGCAACAATGTGAAGATAATGAGACTATGAATAATAAATACTAATGGTAATGATGTAATGTTACGATAATATAATGGTAATGAGTTGAAAATCCTAATTGTATTGTAACTCACAAAAAGGAATCTCAAAGCTCAAATATAATGGTAAAATCGTGTCCCTTGGGTCCCAATTAGATTGGATGCCAAGTTTTACATTATTTGAAGAATAATAACTATCATAATTTAAAATATGATTTTTGCTCCAATATATGTTTAATGACTTCAGAAGTGAATAAATACCAAATTAGAATTCTACATGCCAAAATTACTCTATGTGTAAATTTTCATATTAATGGAACAATCTTAGCTATCCTAGTTTTACTTAGGAGAGATAATGTAACTTAAAGTCAAACATATTAAATAAATTATTAAAAACATCTAATATATTAAATAAATAGTATAAACCAACTTGTATGGCATATACATATATACTTTAGGTGAAGTTGTAATAATATAATTGTGGTATAATATAAAGGAAAACAATTTTGTACATGCCTGTTAAATCTATAGAAAGTTTATCATCATGGAAAATAAATAAAAAGTACTTACTTTCCAAATACAATGTGATCGAGGTAATTGAAACAATGTGGGATATGTGAGATATTTTAATAAATTAGAATAAATTTTAAAGAACTAATTTCTCTCTACTCAATGTTTGAAAGAATAAATAAATGAAAACAATCACGTTAACATATCATAAAGGAAACAAATATTTTAATTCGATTATATATCTATTTGCAACAAATAAACATTTAAAGTTTATATAATCAATTAGTTAACTCAAATAAGAAACAACAGTAATCTTGACTAAATGATTTCCTTAGTAAACCTCCCTATTACCTCCTAAAATTGTTAACAACAATGAAATAAAAGGAAAATGGTTTGATGGATAGTGTTTACACCCTTTTTGTTAGAATAGTCCCATACCTCTAAGCTCTAGGTAGGTTCCTGGGCTTATAAGGTGTGTGATCCCTTCACCCATTGCCAATTGGTTTTGGGTTTAATACCACACATTCAAATATGGTATTAGAGCGGACCCTATGCGACAAGTGTGAGGACCACACCCTACCTAAACAAATAACAAGTGTAAGCACACAAAAGTGGATTCACTTGAGGGGGGATGTAAGAATAATCCCACACCTTTGAGTTCTGGGTTGGTTCATGAGCTTATAAGGTGTGTGGTCCCTTCACCCATTTCCAATTGGTTATGTGTTGAATACCACACATTCTAATAAGTTAAAATTTCTAAATTTATAACTAATAATCTATAAGTCAATAAAATAAAGTAAAATATGCTACAAATTCAGAAAAAAGATCACAAGGGTTTAATCAAAGGTGACTTTTTAGGGTTTATATACTTAATTTAAAGTTAACCCTAATTCCATATATGCATGTAATAGGTGGCTAGTGACTTGGATGTGGAACTAGAGCTCACCTTAGATATGTCTAGACTATCTAAGGTATGTTGCTGTCCTTATTATTCATATTGACAAATCACCTATATTTAATCTCTCTCTTGGTCCTTTGGGGCACAATGCCCTATACACTTTTCTCTCTCTCCTTTGACAAGTTGACTCATGTGAGTTAGATGGCCTAAATATTTTTGATATTCTTATTGACTATAAATTGTACTTTACTTCATGATGAAACCCTATTTGTATATATGAACTATTTTTCCCACTTATGTAATGTATGCTTCACATTGTCTATTTATGTGATGGAAATCTCATTGATTCTATTTATATGATTGAGTTTTCACTTACCACTACATTATGCATATTTTTTTATTCAGTATCCCTAGATTTATATAATGTT
>OY856410.1:558925905-559345905 GCA_963693085.1 Alisma plantago-aquatica | reverse complement strand
TTCACAAATTAACATAGGAGTAGACAAATATCTATAGTTGGCTATGTTACAAAACTCAATCCCCTAAAAAGGTTTTTATTCTCTAGATACAACAAACTATATCCTACTATATAAAGTCACTTATTAACTAAGAGATAAATATGTCAATCTGAGCATGATGTATCCAAACTTTTTTTTATCACACAAAATGTTGAGTTATGACAATTAAACCAAAAGCTAGGATTCTCTTAACATTGTCATAATTGGTAAGGTAGCTTCATCATATTTTTTTCATCAACATCACTTCTATGATACGTTCTTAACTTTTTGAACTTTCATCCATGTGGTCACTATGGTTAAGTAAAGTCTTTGACCTTATAAGTAGGAGAATCCAGATTACATGACTAGGTTCTTTATAGATTTAGTCATATGCCTAAGTTAATGTTATCATTTCTTCCCAACTCTAGAATCATATTAGTAGGGTTTGAAAGATCAGGGTTTAGTTAGAAAACACACTTACCACACCCATATACAAACCTCAAGATGCATAAAAAGTACCCTAGGACTAGCCATTATAATTTTAGACCACACATTCACTACTCATGTGTATAATACCATTTGTGGTTAGTGTGTACTTAAATGCTCATCACCTAATTTTAGTTATTTTTTATCACCATGTGGGAACAAGATGTAAATTCTTTAGGTTTAACATTCTAACATGTGAAACCTATTTGAAAATCTTAGTTATCCATACTATTAACTTTAAAGAAAGTTGAGATTATTGGGGCATCAAGTTCAACAGTTTAACAACTATAATATTTAGCCTAATTTAGAAACATACCTTACTTATGCTCACTACCTTAGATGTAGTGCTGTGAAAGATATATTGATTATTCAACTAGAATATCAAAGATTCACTTAGTGAGGTTTACTCATTATCCAAATGAGGTGGTAGTTGCACATGTTTGACATCAGTACATGAAGTTCACCACGAGTAACATATTACATTCAATATTAATTTTTTCCAAGATCCGTTCTCTATTTTATAAACCATAAAGTTGAATTATAATCCTAAAGACTAAAGGGCACATGACTCCACCCTGTAAAGGATTTAAGTATGAACTAACTAATCATCAAAAGAGACAAATGGGTATGTCAACCAAGGCATATAATACCCAAAACTCCTTACTTAAAGTTCCACCATTAGGTCTAGGGTTTTAGGGTTGGCCTAACTAGTTAGGAGGGGAAGGGGGGTCTTCTCGAAAGAGTTTCTCTATTGTCTAAAACTTCATATGGTGGTGAATTGGTTCATGTAACCATTGATAAAATCTATAAAAATTTCTTTTGTACATATAGTATGATAATGAAAATAATTTTAATGATACACACTTTGCATTTTAAGTCCAAGTATTAGTGCCAAAAAAAATACAATAGCCAATTCAACAATTTTCTAACATACTCAGCAAATATTAACTATTCTACTTTTACTCAGTTCTACTAAGAGACTCAAAATTTTGTAACATTTATAATGTCATAAATAAAAAGCTTATCTATTACTTAGAACAGGATAGGGAAATATTGTTCTCATGACATGGACTCCTAGCATACACCCATATAGAGAGATTTGGACAAACTATATTGAAGCAACTCCATGTTATAGACATGGCATACCTTAACCTGGTGGAGTTCACGCGGGTTATCAATTAATAATAGGAGGCATCATACAATTAGAACTTAATCTAGTGTACATGAGTTTGTATCTAACCATACTAACCATCAAGGCAACCCCAATTAAGATCATACTTCAAGGGCTCACCCAAGAGGAGGATTTAGGTTGAAACTAGGTTTAACCTAGTTGATCCTATAGAAGGAAATATACAACCCATTGTGATTTAAGTGTATTTCCATTAATTCCAGAGTTAGGTGCTAATAACTAAAAGAGTCAAATCATACATAGGTAAAGTTATATCCACTAGTGAGAGGGTATGTAACACCCCACCTTTTTAATATTTAACATAACTGAGCAGAAGCATTCATCTTGAAAGGGGTATGTCACAATAAGGTAATCATTGCAAATAAATAAATAATTCACCATTGAGATTCATATACTGTTCTTTGAAGGAAAACTATATTTGTCTTCTTTATGAAGTTTAAGGTTCTCATTTCTAAACATGGAAAAACAAATCATGAAAGTAAAAATTCTAAATGATTTGATGACCTAATGTGGATGGCACCCCACTCCCACCAATTGTCTCTTGAAGGTCTTCTAGTCCTTGATTCCTCCTCTTTAGTCCTTATTTGATCCAACTCCTGGGGACATCACGTCCCCAACCATGCAAAGGAGAAAACCAACAAATTAATAAATAGTACTGGCACCATATAACATAATCAAAATAAAATATACTTGAATTGTAAGAGTGGTTGACATGAATTAACTATAAGCATTCTTGAATCATTATTAACATGAAGAAGAACAATAAATGTATGCATCTCTCTATGACGCCCAATTAGGAGTACATGATTCCTAGGAAAGCCCTTGACGGCCCCTCGAGGTCCATGATTTAGGAGCATATAAAGAGTGATTCAATTCCAACTATCTTGATCATTAACATTAACATTAACATTAACATGATCCTTGAAATCTAACATGATGGGATTTCTTCCCCTTGAACTTGAATATTAATTTCATGAATCATTAATCATAATCTCTAATCTTAGTGAAAATTATAACCATAGGACATAACATATAGCAATCATCAAACATTTAATAATTGTAGACATGATTAAAGCATTAAACTTTTTTTTTGGAAAATTGGGTAAGTATATTCCAAAAAACCCCGGGTAGGGGACAAAGTACAAGACACACCCTCACATGTGACTTCAAGCTCCTAGGAATTGGTTACAATAGATCCCAATTCTTAATGATAAGTGATCATGCTAAGTATAAAGTATACATTATGGTTGATTAAAGCATTGAACTTGAAGTCATAATGTCTACTTTATACTTAGCATGCAATCAACCATAAGTGATCATGCTCAACAACATGACCCATTTACCTTAGAGAAAAGTAGATACTAAGATGGTCTCTCTGATCTTGATCAAATCCTAAGTCAAACCTTCCCTTGTCTTGATTAGGATCTATATACCTGTACATAATTATTGAACATCATAAATCAATACCTATAGATCCCAAGTTGAATTAGGGTAGATTTAGATTTGAGTGCATTAGGGTTAGGCTTACTGATCAACTTCATAAAATTAGGAAACTTGGTTGGATGATTACTATTTTTGGTCACATTAATCATATGTGATACATATTTAGGGTTTCATGAGTCAAATTAGGGTTTCTAATAAAACATCAGAATAAGAAGGAAATTCATGATTTGAAAATCATAAATTCAGATTCCATGTCAAAAATCCTTTCCAATGAGTATTTATACATATTTTTTCTGATTAATAGATAATTTGTTATGAATTTTATAGCACAGACCAATCAGAAATCATTAAACTATATCTGTGACTAATTGAACAAAAGTATAATCAACTTAAATGAAAGAGAAAAGACAGAAGAACCATAGGTGCGTTACACATTAAAGTCGACATAGAGATTCATTCAAATCCAAATCACGACTGTAAACCAAAGGCATGTGGAAATATTAGAAATGCCCATACAAGATTGATCATTTGATTAAATCTCTAAAGGCAATAGAGTCATCTTGCAACCTGGAATCTTCCTCTTCATCATGTGCGAGGAAGAAACACTTTAGGGACTCGAGGCATGAGAAAAACTTGAGGCCCACTGGTGATTGAATCTAGGGGACAACCCCATTGCATTCATTGACCTCCGACGGTCAAGAAGAACCAAATACATGGGTAGAATGGTGCCAAAATCATACAAATGACATGGAGAGAACTGGAGAATAGAGGAAGAGGGATCATAATCCAAAACCATGAAACTACACAGATAGGCATCAACTAAAATTAGAAAAGTGGTCTCAGAGGTCAGACGATCTCGTCTGATGCCTCGTAAAGGCTGGGGGCCACTACATCATCATGACAGTGAGTGTCAGCGCGGTCCAAGTGGTGAGGTACACGTCAAGGTGATTGATGAATCATGAGATAAAATGATCATAAAGGAAGAATCATAGAGGCATGTAGATGCTTACCCACATGTCAATTTGACTGGAGGCAACAGAGGAAGCCAAGGTTTGCAAGGTGTTCTCCGAAGGGCAATCTGAGTAGGTCTGGGAGTTTTAAAACTTTGGGGCTCCAATTGGTAAATGACGCGACCCGAACCCACTAATCAGGGTTAGGGCCCGCTAAGCACGGTTTACTACTAACCATAAACTTTTAACCACTTATGGGAAACCAACCATAACTTTTTCTTTCATTAGATATATAATAACATCATTTAGTAAATTAACAATATCTTACATAAGGTAACATAAAGGATACAACATAATTCAACTATTGCAAATAAGAAAGAGTTTCACACTTAATATAAATCATGAACATTATGTTAGAAGATTCTCTCTTTTCTCACTCTCTCATTCCTAGGATCCAAAGGAAGGATAAGAGACTGTCTAACTATTCTAACTACTTTTGCTTCAAGACCTTTGTTCTATTCTTGATAAACTTCTATCTGTTGAGGAAGAGCTAATCCTTTACTAGGAAAATTGTTCAGTAGGTATGGTGAGTTACTGTCTCAATGAGTAAAGAATCAACATGTAACCAAGATATTTATGATGTTTACAATTAATAGAACGCAAATGCAAGCATGTAAGCATGGAAATCTAAAAACTGTATTTCACTCATCATGGTAGTTGAACATATACTGAACACAATAAAAGGATAATCTAAATATTTAAATTATTTTAAATCCATTTACTTTTCCATTAGATCCACATGAGGTGTACAACAACATGTAAAAGTATTGCAGCAAGCTATGATCTCACTGTACAAGACTTAGAAACATCTTGAGTTCCAAAGTCTTTAATCTCAACACTATATTTGTAGCTAGAATCGACACGTCTGCCTCTCAACGGCTAATGGGAGGGCAAATATCTCAGACTCCTCCTCTCAACTTGGGTACTCAGGTGGGGAGTCAAAGCCCTCAGGCTTGTTATGCACCAGTGAACCTACCGAGGATGTGCACGGATCGCTACAACTTGTAACTGAGGTACCACCGACAACCCTAGTTGGTGTTGGATACCAATTATTTAAGGAGCCTATCCTCAGTGGCCTAGACCCCCACACCCCAAAATGATGCACTCTGGCGTACCTCAACCTACATGAGACCTCCAATCAGGAAGTACGTTTCCTCCTAACAACGCACGCCTCCTTTGAGGATTCTATAGTGTCCAAGGCATCTAAAGTCTAGTGATAATTAGTTTATTAATCATGATTCATAATTGTCACTAATCATTTACATATTCACAACATTTACGCATCTCACCGTAAGCATACAAATTATCTAGCAACTTCCACAGTTCTCATAAATCATAGTTTTGAATTAGGGAAACCTGGCTATCCCAGTGCCTCAATTTACACAATTTTGTCACCTATCAATCCCAACGACTCACATATCATCTTTCAATATGATATTACATCACTTATAAATAATTAATAAAGCATTTCTACTATTGATAATCACTACATAGATTATTCAAATCCATCACAGTTATCATATAAAAAGAATTGAATGTTAGAAAGTCATTATTTACAATTATATGTTTTAAATCTGGGTTAGAAGGTAATTTACACTCATAGTTTTTTCCCAAGAATATTGATCTTAGACTTTTTACCAACTAATCTCGGATCTTAGCTCACAAAAGTCCAAATCATGCTTCAGACCTCAATATCTCATTCCAAACAACCTTTAGCATGTTTCCTAGCCCTAAAGAAGGTTTGCTAGAGGTAGAAAATGAAAAATGGAGGTTAAACCAAACCTCATATTATTAGATCAGGGATTCTGAGCAAGACAAAATGAAGAGAAGGAAGAATCGATGGTTAAAACTACTTACTAAGTCAAATCTATGGCAAACCCCTTTTATCATGTCATTCTTTGTGTTCTTATGCAAATATCATCCTAGAAATTGCCCTTCAGGTCATCCTTTTTTCCACGTAAAGGGTATGAGATCATGGATGATCAAATTACAGTTCTAGAGCACTTCATTTCAATGAAAATGGATATGTATAACCCAAGATATGATCATTTTATGAATATCTATCATGGGCAACATCCGCTGCGGTCGCTATGTCCTTAGCGGTCGCTACACCCTTAAGGGTCGCTAGGTCTGTACATTATGAAAATGGGCATAACTCTCTCATTTTGACCCTAATTTGGTTTATTATTTTTGTGTTGGATTCATAACTGAATTGTAAACAATGATACAATATCAATTTGATAATATATCTAATGAAAAATTATTTATTAATCATTTCCTCAAGTCTCATTAATTCTCCTCTCATATACATGTATATGTTAATTCTAGATCAACTTCATCTCAGATCTTTGAGGTATGTTTAAGTCATGATTATGAGTTATCCAAACAAGTATTTGAGATTACTCAGTTAAAATAAAGCACAAGGTAATATATTACTAATAAAAAGCACAAAAAACAATAAGATTATCTTAATTCTTCAGGATCACCAACAAAGCTAGAAGAGGGTTGTAAAAATTCTCCCTCTCTAATAAAAAATTCGTCTTGAACTTTCTAAAAGATAAAACAATACTAGTTACACATCTCTGACTCTACTTCCTAAGTAGCTTCTTCTACACCATGATTCCTCTAAAGAAACTTTACTAGGGGTATCTCTATCTTTTTAACCTTTTGAATTTTGTGGTCTAGAATTTGAATAGGTCCTTCAACATAGGATATATCCTCTCTCAATTTTATAGGATATAGGTCTATACTCTTTTCTATACTAGGGTGACACTTCTTCAACATTGATACATAAAACACATCATGTAAATTGACTAACTGTAATGGCGACTCCAGTTTATATGCAATTGGTCCAATTCTATGAACGATTGAATATGGACCCATGTATCTTGGAGTTAGTTTGCCTCACTTTCCAAACCTCAACACACCTTTCCATGGTGAAACTTTCAAATATGCATCATCTCCAACCTCAAACATGAGTGGTCATGCCTCTTCTTTGCATAAATTTTCTGTCTGTCCTGAGCAACCTTCAACTGTTGTCTGATCAGAGTTATCTTTTATGTTGTTTCCTCCACCAACTCTAGACCTATAATATGCTTTTCTATAGATTCATACCAACAAATAGGAGATATACACTTCCTCCCATATATAGCTTCATAAGGAACCATGCCTAAACTCGAATGGTGACTATTATTATAGGCAAACTCCATAAGATTGAGATGATCATCCCAACTACCACTGAACTACAAACACATGCTCTCAGAATATCCTCTAGGGTCTGAATTGTCCTCTCAGACTATCCATCCATATGAGGATGAAAGGTTGTACTAAATTTCAACTTTGTTCCCAGATGGCATTGCAATTGATTCCAGAACCTAGATGTGAATTTGAGATCTCTATCATATATTATATAAATGAGTATCCCATGCAATCTTACTATCTCATCTATATAAACTTTGGCTAATTTTGGCATATCCCATGTTGTCTTAAGTGGTAGGAAGTGAGAAGACTTAGTCATCCTATCTACTATTACCCATACAGAGTCAACACCACGTGGTGTCCTAGGCAATCCAACCACAAACTCCATAGTAATATGCTCGCACTTCCATTCAGGGATAGGAAGTGATTGTAAAGTACCTACATGCTTCTGATGTTCAGCCTTGAGTTTCTGACATACACCAAACTTAGATACATACTCAGCCACATCCTTCTTCAAACCTGACAACCAATAGAATTCCTTCAGCTTTCTATACATCTTTGTATTGTCTGGATGCATTGCATACATAGAAGAATGAGCTTCTCCAAGAATCCATTCTTTTAACCCAGTGTCATCTATCATAAACAATCTATCATGTTGATACAACAACCCATCATCTGAATATCTGAACTTTGTTCTCTTTCCTTATGTCATATCATGCAAGATCAGTTGTATTTCTCTATCACTGTGTTGAAGCTCCTTGATTTGATCATAAAACATAGGTCTGACCTGCATCCGTGCAATCAGTCCACCTTGACCAGACACATTCAGATGCAAATTCATCTCTCTAATCTTAACTAAAAAGTCTCTTTTTACACATGCCATTAAAAACATTTCTGCATACAGCGTTGACTTCCCACTTAGAGCATCTGCCATAACATTGGCCTTTCCAGGGTGATAATCAATGGTGACATCATAATCCTTTATAAGCTCCAACCATCTGCATTGCATCAGGTTGAGATACCTTTGTGTAAAAATGTATTCCAGACTCGTATGATTAGTAAAGACCTGATATGATTCACCATAGAGATAATGCACTACTACTGCCAATTCAAGATCATGCGTGGGATAGTTCTCTTCATTCTTCTTAATCTGTTTAGAAGCATAAGACACCACCTTCCCATCTTGCATAAGGCACATCCCAAACCTCTCCTGGATGCATCACAAAAAACCACATAGCCTTTATCTTCCTCTGGTAATTTCAAGACTGGTGTTGTGGTTAACTTCTTCTTGAAGGTTTGAATTTTTTTTTCACATGATTCAAACCAAACAGAAGGTACATCCTTCCTTGTTAAGCATGTAAGAGGCACTGATATTGTGCTGAAGTTCCTTATAAACCTCCTACAGTATCCAACTAACCCCAAGAAGCTTCTAATCTCAGTAGGGGTCGTAGGTTGTTCCCACTAAAGAACATATTCCACCTTATTAGGGTCAAGACTATCTCCATCTCCTGATATGACCTATCCAAGGAAAGACACTTCAACCAACCAAAACTCACATTTGCTGAATTTAACATAAAGCTGAAGTTGCCTTAACAACTGCAAGGCTATCATCAGATGTTGCTCATGTTGTTCTTCGTCTCTAGAATATATAAGAATATAGTCTATAAACACTACTATGAACTAATCTAGATATGGTTTAAAAATCATGTTCATCATGTCCATAATGGCTATAGGGGCATTTTTCAATCCAAAAGACATGAATACAAATTCATAATGCCCATACCTTGTTCTGAATGTAGGCTTAGATACATCAAATGTCTTTATCCTTAGCTGATGATATCTGTAACATCCCTGACCAGGGTTAAGCCTTAAACCTAGATGTTTTGATTAATAAAGTGGATTATATGCTTGCTCTTATCTTTTGAAAAGTAATTAATGCTCAAGAGGAACTTTTGTTTCATTTTTGGTCCTATTTGAATAAAGTTGAAGCGATGTTTGCTTACTTTGGACTAAAGTACAAATTACCCAAGTTGAGGGGTTAACTTGCAAATTTTACATGGTAAAATGTTCCTAAAATGTTGAAGCATCATAAGAATGAGAATGATGCAGAGGTATGGCTTGCGATAGCCTGATCATCAAGAAAGAGCTTGTACAACAATGTTTGTGCATTAATACCTAGTTTTGGCGTAATGTGCAATTTACCCAAAACTTAGGGTTCAATATGCAAAATACTACTTTTAGAGGGTCCCTAATTATTATTGGCATCATGTAGAGGCAAGAAAATCAGAGAGGCACCTCATTTGAATCACTTTGGAGGAGAGAGAATCTTGATATTAAAATAATCAAGATTTAAGCGTAATTGGAACTTTACTTCAAATTAATGCAAAAATAAATATACTAATTGAAGAGCCCTTCAACCAAAAGGTGAGGGATGATTTTTCAAAAGAATGGATGTCCTTGTGCCTTTCAAAGGCAACACAATATCTAAAGGAAGTGGATAACTCACTCACATTATTAAAAGGAAAAGAATTATCCACTAACTTTAGGATATTATTATTATAAGGATTAAGGTGCTTAATTTGTTTTCCTTTAATTAATGGATAATTGAGAGGAATATGAGGCAAGGAATATAGCCTTTTATCCAAGGAAAAGGAGGGGGAAAGTGGCAAGGAAATGGAAGAGTTATCCCCTACTTTCTCTCTCTTAAAATGAATTTTAATAAAAATGCATATAAGCTCATTTATCCATAGCTTGGAAGTGAAATTTCGAATCCACTTTCACTCATTGCTTGAAAAATAACCAAGGGAGCTTTGGATGATTAGGAGGACGACCCCAACCTATTGGTAAGTTCCATGACCTCTTTTCACCTTGATTCCATGGTGGAAATAAAAAATCAATGTGTGATTTCTTCTTATCTCCATTCCATCTTCAATTCTAGCCATTCCTTTTCACTCAAAGCTTAAGGACGAACTTGGGATAGTTGAAGGTGTTGCTTTCACAAGTAATGACGTGGAAGTTGAAGCTTTGAAGCTCAATTGAAGGTGGGTTATATAACTTGAATCCTTATTCATTGTTATTGAATTCAATTTCTCAATCCATTATGTTTAATTGTTCTTCTTGTAATTCCTTTGAATAATTGATGAAACTACCATGAGAACGGTAGTAGAATTCAGGGGGGGTTGAAGCTTGATGATGATGATATCATCATAAGAACACATCTCAACAAGTTTTAGTTGCAAATGATTTCGACACTTTTGGCCCAATCGGTTTCACCAAACCGTTTGGGGACCAAACGGTTTGCAAACCATTTGGAGGTGGAGTTCCAAACCATTTGAACATGGTTGACTGAATGGGATAGTTGACCATTTGGAGCCTTAAATGGTTTCAAACCATTTGGACATATTGATTTGACTATTTGGGTTGAGTTGACCGTTTGGTCAAGTAAGTTCAAAACCGATTGGAGTCTTAAATAGTTTCAAACCGTTTGGACAGTTAGGTCAAAACTGTTTGGAGCCTTAAATGGTTTCAAACCATTCAGACCAAGTCAACTAAAACCATTTGGTGATCCAATGGTTGATATTTGAAGGTTGGAGATCTAAGAGTCAATAATTGATGAACTTGAATAATTCAATTGATGAAGGAATTGTTGATGCAAAACCCTAATCGGTTTAGTTGATTGAGAACCCCATTTGGACTTTCGGTTTCAAGGGAAGTTTGGACCAAACGGTCTTGAGACCGTTTGAGTCCAAACGGTCTTGAAACCATTTGGGGTCAAACGGTCTCAGGACCATTTGGACTCAAACGGTTTCCAACCGTTTAGAGATCAAAGGGTCAAGATCGTTTGGCGACTCAATGTGATCAAATCATTGATAACTTAATGTGATGAAAGATCAATTGACCCTATAATTGTTACTGATGTATAGTAGAGATAATTACAAGGGTTTTACCTTTAAGGTACTAAATGAAACCCTAGATGAGTTATTCCTTGAAGCTTAAGTAAGCAAAATCACAATAGACTATGTCAACTCTAATTGAATGTAATTAATTGAAGGGTTGGTTGACCTAACATAACCAAGTTTGATCTAGTCAACATTCTAGAGAGGATGAAAGAGAGAGGAATTCATACATGTATAATAATCATGTAAAGGTCCAGCCTTAACACCTTCAATTTGAATAATTATGTAATTAGGGTATCATCCTTAATAAATAGATTATGAAACCCTAACCAAGAAGGTTGTTGAGACCTAACCCTAATTTAGGGCAATATCAGATGTAACCCTAATCTAGGGTAATGGTATAACTATAAACTAGGATGATAATATGGGAAATCCCAATTCAGGGTAACATCATGAAAAACCCTAATTTGAGAAGATGCTTCATGAAACCCTAATTGAGGGTGATTCTATGAGAAACCCTAATTGAGGGTGATTCCATGAGAAACCCTAATTGAGGGTGATTCTATGAGAAACCCTAATTGAGGGTGATTCCATGAGAAACCCTAATTGAGGGTGATTCTATGAGAAACCCTAATTGAGGGTGATTCCATGAGAAACCCTAATTGAGGGTGATTCTATGAGAAACCCTAATTGAGGGTGATTCCATGAGAAACCCTAATTGAGGGTGATTCTATGAGAAACCCTAATTGAGGGTGATGCCATGAGAAACCCTAGTTGGTATGAATAGTAAACCCTAATTATGGGCAATGTGATGTGAAAGCCTAATGAAGGGTGATGCTATATGCAATCCTAACCCTAATGAAGGGAGATGGTATGTGAAATCTTAACCCTAATGAAGGGAGATGGTATGTGAAATCTTAACCCTAATGAAGGGTGATGGTATGTGAAATCCTAACCCTAATGAAGTATGATAGTATGTGAAACCCTAAACCCTAATAAAGAGTGATGGTATGGGAGACCTAATCCTAATAATGGAATAGTGATTATTACACTGATAAGGGAAATACCTAAAGTGATTGATTATAGATAACCTTATAGCAAGTAATGCCTTAACCTGAGATGAGTCTATATCATTGAAGATAGTTGGACAATTCTAATGAGTGTTCTATGACCTATGCACTTTATGATAAAGGTGATAGGTTAGTGAATAGAAGTATTAATATGGGAAATACCTTAATACAACATAAGTTGATAAGCTTAAGTAAGTTAAAAGTAATAAGGAAGGTAATGCTTCAAGACATCATAGAAAGATGTCACATCCAACTCTTAAAGAATGATGTTAATTGTTACCTAGTGAGAGGTGCTAAGATGTTGAATGTGCTTTTTAAGCCACAAGATTGGTGATTTTCTAATGAGAGGTGACAAGATGTGATAATATGTGATGAGTTGCACATGATTGACATAATTCAATACCTGGAATAGATGCACAAGTTTGGCATAGTCTAATACCTGTAATAGTTGCACATGATTGACATAATTCAATACCTGGAATAGATGCACATGATTGGCATAGTCTAATACCTGGAATAGTTGCACATGATTGACATATTTCAATACTTGGAATAATGTCACAGGATTGGTAATAACCCAATACCTGGAATAATGTCACAAGATTGGTAATATCCAATACCTAGAATAATGTCACAGGATTGGTAATAACCCAATACCTGGAATAATGTCACATGATTGGTAATAACCCAATACCAGGAATAATGTCACAGGATTGGTAACAACCCAATACCTGGAATAATGTCACAGGATTGGTAATAACACAATACCTGGAATAGTTGCACATGATTGGCATAGTTCAATACCTGGAATAGTTGCACATGATTGGCATAGTTCAATACCTGGAATAGTTGAATAGGATTGGTCACAACCAAATACCTAGAGTAGTTGCACGTGATTGGCATAGTTCAATACCTGGAATAGTTGCACAGGATTGGCATAGTCTAATACTTGGAATGGATGCACATGTTTGGCATAGTCTAATACCTGGAATGGATGCACATGTTTGGCATAGTCAAATACCTAGAATAGATACACAAGAATAATATAAGTCTAAGGCTTATACTAGTTGCACAAGATTGGTATAATGCAATGCCTAGAATATTTATACATGATTGGTATAGACCAATGCCTGAACAAGACATGATGATGTACACTCTCATGTCCAGTATAAACCAAAATCTATTTAGCAGATTGGCTAAGGCCAACCGATAGAAATAAGAAAGAATCATGGGTGACATATCAGAGTAATGAGTATCATGAGAAAAGCATGGGATGTCGACTTAATATAACAGATAAATGATATACATGTTCTTCCTATTCCTTATAAAGAGAATAAATGATTTAATGTTCTATCATAGATAGTTGCAATATTTAAAGATGAGAATGATCTAAACTTCTTATCCTCTGTTCAGATTTATATTATAAACTGCAATAATAATGTTTTTGGCGGAGTGTTATATCTCTCACTGGGGCAATTTTCAATTGTCTCACCCACGTGAGATCCATAATTTTTTTTAGGTGGACAAACATGGAGGAGATTGAGAACATCTTATAGAGGAAGAACTTCAGCAGTAGTAGGGACAACAGTGACAACTTAGGTTGAGTGTACTATCTGTCGTGTCTTATAGATAGATGTCCTATGTGTCGTCTCTATACTCGCAGGTCCTCAGTGTTAATAATTAGTGCTTTTAATGAATCATTTTGAGATTTTGTCTTGATGCCTCAAGGATCTTATGTTGTTTGGGTTTAGCTTTTAACAAGGCAGTTGATGTTTTAACCCTCGAGAAGAGATGGTACAAAATATGTACTTATGAACCAGGACGTAAATGTAATACATTGCTTCTTGTTGAAAGAGTTTTCCTATGATTGGATCTCTTTGAAAAAGGTTTTATTTTTAGTGATTTTCAGTAATTTGTTTCTTACGTTTAATTCTGCTTAATCAGTAATGATTTGTTTGTCGGTCGTTACAATTTAGTGGTATCAGAGCCAGGTTCACTGAGTCTACAGAGACATAGGACTAAGGTATCCAGTTTGTTCTAAGTGTACCTTAGTGTATATTATAGTGCCTTCTGCTTATGCAGAAGAAGATATATAGCTCCAAGATGTCCGGAGAACATGAGGAACACGTTGCTGAGAGCAATATTGCTGCACCAGTAGAAGGTGCTAGGGATCAGGCAAGAGAAGAAACAGTGCATGAGAATCCCCTTGTTGATGAAGGCATGATGAGAAACCCAGATTTTCCTACTCTTTTTGGGCAATTCATGACTGCAATAATGCATATAACAGATCGGATGCCGACAACACTACCTAGTACACCAATTCCTAGTGAGGGATATGGGTCTAGAAAGACTTTTGAATGGCTACGTCATGTAGGAGCCATAGAATATGCTGGGACATCTGACCCAGCAGATGCTGATTTATGGCTCACTGAGTTAGAAAAAGCTTTTACGATCCTTAGTATCCTAGAGGCTGACAAAGTTAAACATGTTGTATACCTATTGAAGGATAGTGTTGGACATTGGTGGGCTATAGAAGAAATAAAAAGGAATGATGAAGAGGTTGGTTGGGAGGAATTTCATAGAGTATTCATCAATAAGTATTTTCCAAGGACATACTTAGATGAAAAGATCTCACAGTTTGAGAAGATTCGACAGGGAGCCATGTCGATAAGTGAATATGAGGTTAAATTTATGGAACTTCTATGATTTTGTCCTTAAATGGCTGCTAGTGAGGAGGAAAAGATTCGACATTTTGAGAAGGGATTGAATGTTGAGATGTCTATTCCGCTATCTGCCCTAGAAAGTAGAGAGAGGTTTGCAACATTTATGGAGTCAATCCTAAGGATAGAAAGGTCTGTGACAAAGAAACAGGAATCAACCCTCAAAAGAAAGTCTACACAGTCACAAGAACTGCTGATTAGTGGTGTTAGACAACCAAAATCTTCACCAGTTCAATCACAACATAGTACACCAATGCAGAGGTCAACAAGTCAGGGTCGAGTTTGTCATAAATGTGGATAGATAGGACATTTTAGACAACAATGTCCAAGAAGAAAGAATGAGGTGACCCAACAGTCAAGGCATAGTCTGCAAAACCCACAAGGACCTCAGTTCAGTGGAGCAGAAGGTAGAGGACGTAGACAAGTGTCACAGTTTGGTCCATCTACTTATGGTAGTAGAGGACAAAGGCAATAATGGATGACAATTGACTCTATGTATTGGGTCAGATAAGACACTAAATAACTTGTAATAAGTAGACATGTCAAGATGGAACTTTCTATTTTGAATTATCTTGCACTCTCTACTATAAGAGGAGTAGTTGTTGTTTAGTTCATATGTATAATCCTGTGAGAATATGAGGAAGAGATAAGTAGAATGAAAACTTATGTTCAACTTAATATTCTCTTATACGTTTTGAAATTTCTCTCTCTTCATTAAGGAAGGGGAGAGATGAAAAAGAAACTCAGAGAAAATCTGAGATATTAAGTATATCAAATTTAAAAAGATGAAAACATAAAATAAAATAAATGCATACTACCTAATTTCAGTTCTTGAATACCCTGGCCAGGTATTCATTTACTGAAGGCAAGGTAAGTATGACATACCTAGATTGTTATCTTTATGATTACTCTGATCAAGTAATCATTCTGAAACAATCCAAAGAAGCCTAATCAAGAAGGAGATGTGGCATGGATATTTCTACCACATTCTAATAAAAAAAAAAGATGTTTAGAATAATGTATACCCTGGTCCTCAGACCCAGAGGTAACAATTATCTGATAAGAGATAACAATGTTCAATGATGAACTTAAGGGTTGAAAACCCATATCTAGTATTCATGGTGATATTAATGCTAAGAGATAATGATATATAATCATCTTTATAATTCCTATGCTAATGTCAAGGAACCATGATGAGACAAAAATGATTGACTCATGAACAAGTTGAAGGTTCATGTAATTGATAATCTCTTCTCTTTAATAAACAACCCTGGGTGATGACGGGGTGATATGAACAATGTGTTTTCTTATGCTCTTTCCTGACTGATACATGGTAATCAAGTGGGTCTTATGACACTTGATGTACATAAGTTAAAGTGTTCTTTTGATGGATCCTTAGAAAAGTATCAGTTTGTCTTGAACTTGGGATTTCAAGATAAAGACAAATGTAACAAGTAATGTCTCATGATGAAGGAAGATGAGGATGTGATGTGTTTTCAATACATATGATAGATACCAAGGTAAGAGATTCCGATATCTGAGAAATATCAGATTACCTTATGATGGTTACCTAGAATGGTTAACTGTGGAATCAGTCCAGTTACCTAATGTAGTATGGACATCATATGTTAAGGGTTTATGCTTTGCATAAACATAACATTGATGAGAATTTTTTGTGGAAGAACCTTGTATTGATCAAAGATTCTATGGTGTCTCCATAACGATGAGATGTTATGTGGAGACTTGATGATATAACGAACGAATAATATATGTCTCCTTTTATTTGGGATTTTGGGGACGAAATCCTTGTTAGGGGTTTATAATTTGTAACATCCCTGATCTGGGTTAAGCCTTAACCCTATATGTTTTGCTTAATAAAGTGGATTATATGCTTTCTCTTATCTTTTGAAAAGTAATTAAGGCTCAAGAGGAACTTATGTTTCATTTTTGGTCATGTTTGAATAAAGTTGAAGCAATGTTTGCTTACTTTGGACTAAAGTGCAAATTACCCAAGTTGAGGGGTTAACATGCAAATGTTACATGGTAAAATGTTCCACAAATATTGAAGCATCATAATAATGATAATTATGAAGAGGTATGGCTTGTGATAGCCTGAGCATCAAGAAAGAGCTTGTACATCAATGTTTGTGCATTAATACCTAATTTTGGTGTAATGTGCAATTTACCCAAAACTTAGGGTTCAATATGCAAAATACTACTTTTAGAGGGTCCCTAATTATTCTTGGCATCATGTAGAGGAAATAAAATTAGAGGGGAACCTCATTTGAATCACTTTGGAGGAGAGAGAATCTTAATATTAAAATAATCAAGATTTAAGCATAATTGGAACTTTACTTCAAATTAATGCAAAAATAAATATATATTAATTGAAGAGACCTTCAACCCAAAGGTGAGGGCTAATTTTGCAAAAGAATGGACGTCCTTTTTCCTTGAAAAGGCAACGAAATATCTAAAGGAAGTGGATAACTCACTCACATTATTAAAAGGAAAAGAATTATCCACTAACTTTAGGATATTATTATTATAAGGGTTAAGGTGCTTAATTTGTTTTCCTTTAATACATGGATAATTGAGAGGAACATGAGGAAAGGAAGATAACCTCGTATCCAAAGAAAAGGAGGGGGCAAGTGGTAAGGAAATGGAAGAGTTATCCCCTACTTTCTCTCTCTTAAAATGAATTTTAATAAAAATGCATATAAGCTCATTTATCCATAGCTTGGAAGGGAAATTTCGAATCCACTTTCACTCCTTGCTTGCAAAACGAACAAGGGAGCTTTGGAGGATCAGGAAGACGACCCCCAACCTGTTGGTAAGCTCCATGACCTCTTTTCACCTTGATTCCATGGTGGAAATAAAAAATCAATGCATGATTTCTTCTTATCTCCATTCCATCTTCAATTCTAGCCATTCCTTTTCACTCAAAGCTTAAGGACGAGCTTGGGATAGTGGAAGGTGCTGATTTCACCATTAAAGACGTGGAGGTTGAAGCTTTGAAGCTCAATTTAAGGTGGGTTATATAACTTGAATCCTTATTCATTGTTATTGAATTCAATTTCTCAATCCATTATGTTCAATTGTTCTTCTTGTAATTCCTTTGAATAATTGATGAAACTACCATGAGAATGGCAGTAGAATTCGGGGGGTTGAAGCTTGATGATGATGACATCATCATAAACACACATATCAACAAGTTTTAGTTGCAAACGATTTCAACACTTTTGGTCCAATCGGTTTCACCAAACCGTTTGGTGACCAAACGGTTTGCAAACCATTTGGAGGTGGAGTTCCAAACCATTTGAACATGGTTGAACGAATGGGATAGTTGACCATTTGGAGCCTTAAATGGTTTTAAACCATTTGGACATATTGAGTTGACCGTTTGGGTTGAGTTGATCGTTTGGTCAAGTAAGTTCAGAACTGATTGGAGTCTTAAATGGTTTCAAATCATTTGGATAGTTAGGTCAAAACCGTTTGGAGCCTTAAATGATTTCAAACCATTTGGAACAAGTCAACCAAAATCATTTGGTGATCCAATGGTTGATAGTTGAAGGCTGGAGATCTAACAATAATTGATGAACTTGAATAATTCAATTGATGAAGGAATTGTTGATGCAAAACCCTAATCGGTTTAGTTGATTGAGAACCCCATTTGGACTTTCAGTTTCAAGGGCAGTTTGGACCAAACGGTCTTGAAACCGTTTGGGTTCAAATGGTCTCAGGACCATTTGGACTCAAACGGTTTCCAACTGTTTAGAGATCAAAGGGTCAAGATCGTTTGGTGACTCAATGTGATCAAATCAATTGATAACTTAATGTGATGAAGGATCAATTAACCCTATAATTGTTACTGATGTATAGTAGAGATAATTACAAGGGTTGTACTTTTAAGTTACTAAATGATTAGTAACCCTAGATGAGTTATTCCTTGAAGCTTAAGTTTGAAAAATCTCAATACACTATGTCAACTCTAATTGAATGTAATTAATTGAAGGGTTGGTTGACCTAATATAACCAAGTTTGATCTAGTCAACATCCTAGAGAAGATGAAAGAGAGAGGAATTCATACATGTATAATAATCATGTAAGGTCAAGCCTTAACACCTTCAATTTGAATAATTATGTAATTAGGGTATGATCCTTAATAAAGAGATTATGAAACCCTAACCAAGAAGGTTGTTGATCCCTAACCCTAATTTAGGGCAATATCAGATGTAACCCTAATCTAGGGTAATGGTGTAACTCTAAACTAGAATGATAATATGAGAAATCCCAATTCAGGGTGACATCATGAAAACCCCTAATTTGAGAAGATGCTTCATGAAACCCTAATTGAGGGTGATTGTATGAGAAACCCTAATTGAGGGTGATTCCATGAGAAACCCTAATTGAGGGTGATTATATGAGAAACCCTAATTGAGGGTGATGCCATGAGAAACCCTAGTTGGTATGAATAGTAAACCCTAATTATGGGCAATGTGATGTGAAAGCCTAATGAAGGGTGATGCTATATGCAATCCTAACCCTAATGAAGGGAGATGGTATGTGAAATATTAACCCTAATGAAGGGAGATGGTATGTGAAATCTTAACCCTAATGAAGGGTGATGGTATGTGAAATCCTAACCCTAATGAAGTATGATAGTATGTGAAACCCTAAACCCTAATAAGGAGTGATGGTATGGGAGACCTAATCCTAATAATGGAATAGTGATTATTACACTAATAAGGGAAATACCTTAAGTGATTGATTATAGATAACCTTACAGAAAGCAATGCCTTAACATGAGATGAGTCCATATCGTTGAAGATACTTGGACAATTATAATGAGTGTTCTATGACCTATGCATTTTAAGATAAAGGTGATAGGTTAGTGCATAAAAGTATTAAGATGGGAAATACCTTAATACAACATAAGTTGATAAACTTAAGTAAGTTAAAAGTAGTAAGGAAGGTAATGCTTCAAGACATCATAGAAAGATGCCACATCCAGCTCTTAAAGAGTGATGTTAATTGTTGCCTAGTGAGAGTTGCCAATATGTTGAATGTGCTTTTTAAGCCACGAGATTAGTGATTGCCTAATGAGAGGTGACAAGATGTGATAATATGTGATGAGTTGCATAGGATTGACATAATTCAATACCTGGAATAGATGCACATGTTTGGCATAATCTAATATCTGGAATAGTTGCACAGGATTGACATAATTCAATACCTGGAATAGATGCACATGATTGGTATAGTCTAATACCTGGAATAGTTGCATAGGATTCACATAATTCAATACCTAGAATAATGTCACATGATTGGTAATAACCCAATACCTAGAATAATGTCACATGATTGGTAATAACCCAATACCTGGAATAATGTCATAGGATTGGTAATAACCCAATACCTGGAATAATGTCACAGGATTGGTAACAACCCAATACCTGGAATAATGTCACAGGATTGGTAATAACCCAATACTTGGAATAGTTGCATAGGATTGGCATAGTTCAATACCTGGAATAGTTGCACAGGATTGACATAGTTCAATGCCTGGAATAGTTGCACTGGATTGGTCACAACCCAATACCTGGAATACTTGCACATGATTGGCATAGTTCAATACCTGGAATAGTTGCACAGGATTGGAATAGTCTAATACCTATAATGGATGCACATGTTTGGCATAGTCTAATACTTGGAATGGATGCACAGGTTTGGCATATTCTAATACTTGGAATAGATACACAAGAATAATATAAGTCTAAGGCTTGTACTAGTTGCACAGGATTGGTATAATCCAATCCCTGGAATATTTATACAAGATTGGTATAGACCAATGCCTGAACAAGACATGATGATGTACACTCTCATGTCCAGTATAAACCAAAATCTATTTAGCAGATTGGCTAAGGCCAACCGATAGAAACAAGAAAGACTCATGGGTGACATATCAGAGTAATGAGTATCATGAGAAAAACATGGGATGTTGAGTTAATATAACAAATAAATGATATACATGTTCTTCCTATTCCTTATAAAGAGAATAGATGATTTAATGCTCTATCATAGATAGTTGCAATATTTAAAGATGAGAATGATCTAAACTGCTTATCCTCTGCTCAGATTTATATTATAAACTGCAATAATAATGTTTTTGGTGGAGATTATATCTCTCGCTGGGGCAATTTTCAATTGTCTCACCCCCGTGGGATCCGTCTTTTTTTTGAGTTGGATGAACACACAGGAGATTGAGAACATCTTGCAGAGGAAGAACTTCAACAGCAGCAAGGACAGCAGTGATAACTCTGGTTGAGTGTACTGTATATTGTGTCTTGTAGATAGATGTCCTATGTGTCATCTCTGTACTCTCAGGTCCTCATAGTTAATAGTTAGTGCTTTTAATGAATCATTTTGATATTTTGGCTTGATTCCTCAAGGATCTTATGCTGTTTGTGTTTAGCTTTTAACAAGGCAGTTGATGTTTTAACCCTCGAGAAGAGATGGTACAAGATATGTAATTATGAACCAGGACGTAAATGTAATACATTGGTTCTTGTTGAAAGAGTTTTCCTATGATTGGATCTCTTTGAAAAAGGTTTTAATTTTTAGTGATTTTCAGTAATCTGTTGTTTACATTTAATTTCGCTTAATCAGTAACGATTTGTTTATCGGTCGTTACAATTTAGTGGTATCAGAGCCAGGTTCGCTGAGTCTACAGAGACATAGGACTAAGGTATCGAGTATGTTCTAAGTGTACCTCAGTGTATCTTATAGTGCCTTCTGCTAATGCAGAAGAAGATATATAGCTCCAAGATGTCCGGAGAACATGAGGAACACGTTGCTGAGAGCAATGTTGTTGCACCAGTAGAAGGTGCTAGGGATCAGGCAAGAGAAGAAACAGTGCCTGAGAATCCCCATGTTGATGAAGGCATGATGAGAAACCCATATTTCCTACTCTTTTTGGGCAATTCATGACTGCAATAATGCATATAACAGACCGGATGCCGGTACCACCACCTAGTACACCAGTTCCCAGTGAGGGATATGGGTCTAGAAAGACTTTTGAACGACTACGTCATGTAGGAGCCATAGAATATGTTGGGACATCTGACCCAGCAGATGCTGATTTATGGCTCACTGAGTTATAAAAAGCTTTTAAGATCCTTAGTATCCTAGAGGCTGACAAAGTTAAACATGCTGTATACCTATTGAAGGGTAGTGCTGGACATTGGTGGGCTATAGAAGAAATAAAAAGGAATGATGAAGAGGTTGGTTGGGAGGAATTTCGTCGAGAATTCATCAATAAGTATTTTACAAGGACATTCTTAGATGAAAAGATCTCACAGTTTGAGAAGATTCGATAGGGACCCATGTCGATAAGTGAATATGAGGTTAAATTTATGGAACTTCTGTGATTTTGTCCTCAAATGGCTGCTTCTGAGGAGGAAAAGATTCGACGTTTTGAGAAGGGATTGAATGTTGAGATGTCTATTCCAGCATCTGCCCTAGGAAGTAGAGAGAGGTTTGCAACATTTGTGGAGTCAATCTAGAGGATAGAAAGGTCTATGACAAAGAAACAAGAATCAACTCTCACAAGAAAGTCTACACAGTCACAAGAACTGTTGATTAGTGGTGTTAGGCAACCAAAATCTTCACCAGTTCAATCACAACATAGTACACCAATGCAGAGGTCAACAAGTCAGGGTCGAGTTTGTCATAAATGTGGATAGATAGGACATTTTAGACAACAATGTCCAAGAAGAAATAACGAGGTGACCCAACAGTCAAGGCATAGTTTGCAAAACCCACAAGGACCTCAGTCCAGTAGAGCAGAATGTAGAGTACGTAGACAAGTGTCACAGTTTGGTCCATCTATTTCTAGTAGTAGAGGACAAAGGCAAGAATGGATGGCAGCTGACTCTATGTATTGGGTCAGATAAGACACTAAATAACTTGTAATAAGTAGACATGTCAAGATGGAACTTTCTATTTTGAATTATCTTGCACTCTCTACTATAAGAGGGGTAGTTGTTGTTTAGTTCAAATGTTTAATCCTGTGAGAATATGAGGAAGAGATAAGTAGAATGAAAACTTATGTTCAGCTTAATATTCTCTTATATGTTTTGCAATTTCTCTCTCTTCATTGAGGAAGGGAAGGGATGAAAAAGAAACTCAGAGAAAATCTGAGATATTAAGTATATCAAATTTAAAAAGATGAAAACATAAAATAAAATAAATGCATACTACCTAATTTCAATTCTTGAATACCCTGGCCATGTATTCATTTACTGAAGGCAAGGTAAGTATGACATACCTAGATTGTTATCTTTCTGATTACTCTGATCAAGTAATCATTCTGAAACAATACAAAGAAGCCTAATCAAGAAGGAGATGTGGCATGGATATTTCTACCACATTCTAACTGATATATAGAGGAATTTTATTTAATTATAAATCAACTTATAAACAAAAAGAAGATGTTTAGAATAATGTATACCCTGGTCCTCAGACCCAGAGGTAACCATTATCTGATAAGAGATAACAATTTTCAGTGATGAACTGAAGGGTTGAAAACCCATATCTAGTATTCATGGTGATATTAATGCTAAGAGATAATGATATATAATAATCTTTATAATTCCTATGCTAATGGAAAGGAACTAGGATGAGACAAGAATGATTGACTCATGAACAAGTTGAAGGTTCATGTAATTGATAATCTCTTCTCTTTAATGAACAACCCTGGGTGATGACGGGGTGATAAGAAAAATGTGTTTTCTTATGCTATTTCCTGTCTGATACATGGTAATCAAGTGGGTCTTATGACACTTTATGTACATAAGTTAAAGTGTTCTTTTGATGGATACTTAGAAAAGTATCAATTTGTCTTGAACTTGGGATTTCAAGATAAAGACAAAAAACAAGTAATGTCTCATGATGAAGGAAGATGAGGATGTGATGTGTTTTCAATACATATGATCGATACCAAGGTAAGAGATTTTGATATCTGATAAATATCAGATTACCTTATGATGGTTACCTGGAATGGTTATGTGGCGTCCAACTTATAAAAACATGATTAACTTATGCGGAAACATTCATTAGCAGCGGAATTACTAAAAAATCACTAAAAATTAAAACTTTTTACAAAGAGATATATAAGCTGAGAAACTATTTCATAAAGAACCAAAGTATCTCAAATACATTTTGGTTTACTAGTACATCTCTTGTACCATTTATTCTCCAGAATTACAAACATCAACTGCCCTGTTAGACTATACATAGGCAGTATAAAAAATCTTGAGGCATCAAGCCAAAAATCTCAGATCGATATTAAACTAACTACTGACTCCTAGGACCTGAGAGTATAGAGACGACACATAGGACTCTCTATTTACAGGAATGACAACCAGTGTTTCCACCTGAGGATTCACTACTTTCCTGGGTGCTGCTGCTACTGTTGTTCTTCCCTTACTGTAGGGTTCCTGCCTCTTCTTCGGTGTCTACCTAAAAAGTTGGATCCCACAGAGGTGAGACAATTGAAAAATTGTCCCAGTGAGAGATATAAGTCTCTGCCAGAAACATTATTATTGCAATTAAAGAAATAAAACTGAGCAGAATAATCATAAGTATTCAACAACAGATAAATCAATGTATAAACAGATTAGAACATTATTCTTTACTCAAAGCATTTCACTTTTAAATTGATGAAGCAACATGTTACTTGTCCAATAAGGAATTGAAGAGCATAAAAAAACATTCATCCATATTAGGACATGCTAAGGAAAGAAACATAAAAAACTGATTCTCGTATTTCAACCTTAAGATAATATGCTACACGGCTGATTACATTTTACAATCATACTTAAGCCTTGAGGAGATGAGGTATACCGCTCATACTCCAACTGACCATTGAGAAATCAAAATCGATACCATACATAGGTCAATAGAAGAGTCATATTTCCATGACCTCATCTTCCTCAGTCAGTGTGACGAACAACTACAGTACATCTTGTGTCTCTGCTAAATAGCTTTCCAGGGTATACTAGAAACTTCTCTATTAGAGTTACAGTGGCATGATGTACTCTCTTCGCAATCGAGAGACATTATATTTATCTCACATCCATCCAGTATTAAGATCATCGGGAGATTAATGATACATCCATCCCGGTCTTCGGGAGATTAGTGATACATCCATCCCGGCGTAAATAATGAAGGATTGAGAGATTTAATGTTTACCTCACATCAATTCCTTCATTAGGGCGTAAGGATATTCACGCCCATAACCCCCACATACTCAAAAGTATGCCCTCCAGGAGTTCCCATAGGAAAACCTATTTCACCATCACCAAACTACTGATGATGATGGATCTATGGTAAGGGCTCTACATGATACCATTTCACTTGATTAATTAAGTACATTACAATATTCTTTTAGCATCAAGTATGTTTTCAAACATAAAACATTATAAAAATTGCTACAAAGAATAAATACTATTTCTATCAAGTTCTTTTCAAAGCTTTGTTAAACATTGGGATCTCAATCCCTTATCACATCAGGGTATTCTCACCCTTTATCATCTCATCATCATGATTATGAAACATGGGTGTTCAAACCCTCAATTCATCAAAACACTTGCTACCAATTTATCAGGTAATTTAATGCCTTCAGGTTATCTAACCAATGTAAACATAGTATTTGCAATGCAACTATTTCACATGGCTCTTAAAGCCCAATAATGCATCTTGTTACCTCTCACTAGGCAACACAACATGTTATGGCTCATAAAGTCCATAAAGCAATTTCAATAGTAAAACATCATAGCTCATACCTGGCTATGTCCACCATCTCATGAAATCTGCATAATTAGTGCACATGATAACAATTATATCAATTACAAATAAGCACTATGCATTGTAAAAGTAACATCACTATTTCCTCATTTGAGTTAGGATTTCCCAATTTATGTCAATTAGGAATACTTTATCTCATTTCCCAGATTTGGGTTATGATTTATCATCATATTGCCCAAAATTAGGGTTTCATATCCTATAACCCAAGACTAGGGCTCCACAGATCTTTATCCTATATCAGTGTAGGATTTCATATCAAAGTATCACATACCAGTACATAGTATCACCTTGAATCAGGTTTTAAATCATACCATTGCATTAAGGTTTCATTTTGACCTCACCCTTGTCTAGGGTTCCACATGACATCATCGTCACTTAGGGTTTCATATGGCTTCACCCATGATTGGGGTTTCACATAGCATCATCCTCAATTAGGATTTACTATTCACATTCAATCAAGGTTTATTATTAAAATACCCTGAATTAGGGTTTCTCATATCATTACCCTAAATTAGGGTCATACCATTACCATTGATTAGGGTTTCACCTATCATTGCCCTGAATTAGAGTTAGGGTACATTAACCTTCTTAATTAGGGTTCATGATCTCTTTATCAAGGATCATACCCTAATTACACATTCATTCATGTTGAAAGTGTTGAGACTTAACCACTACATGATTATCATTCATGTAGGAAGTCCTCTCTCTCTCATCCTTTATAAAATGATATTTACATCAGACTTGATTGGATTAGGTCAACTCAACTTGATTGAAGAGTTGACATCGTGTATTGTGTCATTACTTCCATAATCATCAAATATTAATCATTCAAAAGGTACTAATCACCCTATCTTATTAAGGGTACAATCACTATAATAACCTTTGGTTCACATCATATAATGTTCAATTAAACAATTGATCTTTAATCACCTTAAGTGTCCATATGGTTTTGGTTAATTACTTCCCCAAACAGTCTTGGTCACTTAGACCCCAAACGGTCTTGACCAACCACACCTCAAACAGTCTTTCTTGAATGACCTCCAAATGGTCTAAGACCATTTAGACCTCCAAACGGTCTTGGTCTAACGGTTTGAAACCGTTTAGCAAAGTTGATGCTTGAAACTGTTTAGTGCAAAAAATACTTGAGATTGTTTGAGTATCAATTGGTTTGGGATCATTTGGTCCCAAATGGTCTTGAGACCGTTTGGTCCAAACCTCCTCATAACCGATTGGACCAAAAATGGTCTCAACCACTCATATTGATTTAGGGTTTCCAAGATTAATTCCCTCATCAATTGAATCCATGCAATTACTCATCTATTGAACCTAAGCACCATACTTTAATTGAGCTTAATAAATAATCCTTCAGTTGATTAAACTTTCAATTGATCATCAATTAGGGTTTTAAACCCAATTGGATTAGAGTTTTAAATCGATGAACCTTCAATGTTAGTCATTGTGGAACTAATTGTTTTAAAATCATTAGACCATCATTCAAATTAGGCATGACCTGACCTCAAATGGTATTGAGGTCGTTTGTATGACCTCCAAACGGTCTTGAGGTCATTTGTATAACCTCCAAATGGTCTTGAGACCGTTTTCCCCATCCATCATTAAAATTTGTGAAGTTCAATTAGGGTGTGCATCATTCGATTGCTCATCAAACTAGCTATTGATTGCATTTCAATTTGATATCTTTGGATCTTCAACTACTCAACCATACTCAACCCTATACCTCCACACGGTCTTGGTTGACCTCCCAACGGTCTTGAGACCATTTGGGTGATCTCCATACGGTCTTGAGACCGTTTGGGTTAATCAACCCAAAGATTTAAATCAATCAATTGCAAAATCTGCACTCAACCCGATTAGGGTTTCTAATTGGATGATTGTCCATATATTGATTCAATCAATTGAAACCATTAGATCCTCATCCATCATGTACTAGGGTCCTGACCTCAAATGGTCAATCCATACAAATGGTCAACCTTTCTAAACGGTTTGGGATTCCAAACTCCAAATGGTTTGCAAACCGTTTGGTCTCCAAACGGTTTGGTGAAACCGTTTGGACCAAGGTCTTAAAACCATTTGCAAGGGAAACTTATTGGAATGTGTGCCTAAGATGATGTCATCATCATATACCTTCATTCATTCAAAAAATACTGCCATTTTCATGGTAATTACAGCAATGGATCAAGGGAATTTCAAACAGAACAAAACATTCAACAAATAATGGAGAATTGAATGCAATAACAACATTTAAGGGTTTAAGTTATATAACCCATCTTCAAATCTGAAACCAAGCTTCAAGATCCATGTCTCCAATGGTGGATGAAGATTTGACAACTTTCCAAGGTCCGTTATCAAGCTTTTGGGTGAAAGGATTGGCTAGAGTTGAAAATCGAATGGAGAAAACAAGAAATCAAGCCTTGATTTTCAATTTTCACCATGAAATCAAGGTGAAAGAAGACCATGGAGCTTACCTACAGGTTGGGGGTCGTCCTCCTAATCCTCCAAAGCTCCCTTGGTTGGTTTTCAAACAAAGAGAAGAAGTGGATTCGAAAAAACCTTTGATTTGAGTTGTAAAAGGTGTTTTTATAAGAAAATCAATGAGAGAGAAAATGCCTTATAAAAATCTTTTAATTCCAAAATTAGTTGCTGCCTCTTTCCCCTCAATTCCTTGGACACGAAGACACCTTATCCCCCTTTCAAAACTTCTTCATTATCCAAGAATGAAAAAAAAAAGAAATTAAGCACCTTAATCATATTATACTAATATCCCCTTTTAGTGGATATTACTTTTTATTAACTTAATGTGAGTGGGCTCTCCACTCACTCAAGATATTTTCGTGCATGTTCAAGGCACAAGCTCTTCCAACCCTTTGAAAATTCATCCCTCACCTTTTGGTTGAAGGGCTCTTCAATTAATATATTTCTTTTTGCATTAAATTGAAGTAAAGTTCCTTTTATGCTTAAATCTTGATTATTTTAATATCAAGATTCTCTCTCCTCCAAAATAATTCAAATGAGGCGCCCCTCTCATTTTGTTTTCTCTAAATGATTCCAACAAACATGGGGGACCCTCTAGAAGTGGTATTTTGCATGTTGAACCCTAGGTTTTGGGTAAATTGCACATTACACCAAAACTAGGTTTTAATGCACAAGGATTGCTCATCAAGCTCTATCTTGGTGCTCAAGCTTGTGGAAACCATACCACTGCATCACTCTCATTCTCATGATGCTTCAATGCATGAGGAACATTTTATCATGTACAATTTGCAAGTTAACCCCTCAACTTGGGTAATTTGCACTTTAGTCTAAAACTAACCAAACAATGTTTCAACATTATTCAAAAAGGACTAAAATTGAAATATAAGTTCCCCTTGAGCCTTAATTACTTTCCAAGGAATTTTAACAAACATCTAATCAACTTTATTAAACAAAACATCTAGGGTTAAAGCATAACCCGTGTCAGGGATGTTACAGGTTAACTGTGGAATCAGTCCAGTTACCTAATGCAGTATGGACATCATATGTTAGGGGTTTATGCTTTGCATAAACATAACATTGATGAGAATTTTGTGTGGAAGAACCTTGTATTGATCAAAGATTCTATGGTGTCTCCATAATGATGAGATGTTATGTGGAGACTTGATGATATAACGAATGAATAATATATCTCTCCTTTTATTTGGGATTTCGGGGACGAATTCCTTGTTAGGGGTTTATAATTTGTAACATCCCTGACCTGGGTTAAGACTTAACCGTAGATGTTTTTCTTAATAAGTTGGAATTAAATGCTTTATCTTATATTTTGAAAAGTAATTAAGGCTCAAGAGGAACTTATGTTTCATTTTTGGTCCTGTTTGAATAAAGTTGAAGCAATGTTTGCTTACTTTGGACTAAAGTGCAAATTACCCAAGTTGAGGGGTTAACTTGCAAATGTTACATGGTAAAATGTTACTCAAATGTCGAAGCATCATAAGAATGATAATGACGCATAGGTATGGCTTGTGATAGCCTGATCATCAAGAAAGAGCTTGTACAACAATGTTTGTGCATTAATACCTAGTTTTGGTGTAATGTGCAATTTACCCAAAACTTAGGGTTCAATATGCAAAATACTACTTTTATAGGGTCCCTAATTATTCTTGGAATCATCTAGAGGTAAGAAAATCAGAGATGTACCTCATTTGAATCACTTTGGAGGAGAGAGAATCTTGATAAAATAATCAAGATTAAAGTGTAATTGGAACTTTACTTCAAATTAATGCAAAAATAAATATATTAATTTAAGAGCCCTTAAACCAAAAGGTGAGGGATGATTTTGAAAAATAATGGACGTCCTTGTTCTTTTCAAAGGCAACTAAATATCTAAAGGAAGTGGATAACTCACTCACATTATTAAAAGGAAAAGAATTATCCACTAACTTTAGGATATTATTATTATAAGGGTTAAGGTGCTTAATTTGTTTTCCTTTAATTCATGGATAATTGAGAGGAATATGATTCAAGTAAGATAGCCTTGTTTCCAAGGAAAAGGAGGGTGAAAGTGAAAAGGAAATGGAAGAGTTATCCCCTACTTTCTCTCTCTTAAAATGAATTTTAATAAAAATGCATATAAGCTCATTTATCCATAGCTTGGAAGGGAAATTTCGAATCCACTTTCACTCCTTGCTTGAAAAATGACCAAAGTAGCTTTGGAGGATCAGGACGATGACCCCCAACCTGTTTGTAAGCTCCATGACCTCTTTTCACCTTGATTCCATGGTGGAAATCGAAAATCAATGCATGATTTCTTCTTATCTCCATTCCATCTTCAATTCTAGCCATTCCTTTTCACTCAAAGCTTATTGAAGAGCTTGGGATAGTGGAAGGTGTTGCTTTGAATTAAAAGACGTGGAGGTTGAAGCTCAATTGAAGGCGAGTTATATAACTTTAACCCTTATTCATTGTTATTGAATTCAATTTTTCAATCCATTATGTTCAATTGTTGTTCTTGTAATTCCTTTGAATAATTGATGAAACTACCATGAGAATGGCAGTAGAATTCAGGGGGTTGAAGCTTGATGATGATGAAATCATCATAAGCAAACATCTCAACAAGTTTTAGTTGCCAACTATTTCAACACTTTTGGTCCAATCGGTTTCACCAAACCGTTCGGTGACCAAACAGTTTGCAAACTGTTTGGAGGTGGAGTTCCAAAACATTTGAACATGGTTCACCGAATGGGATAGTTGCCCGTTTAGAGCCTTAAATGGTTTCAAACTGTTTGGACATATTGAGTTGACCGTTTGGGTTGAGTTGAACGTTTGGTCGAGTAAGTTCAAAACTGATTGGATTCTTAAATAGTTTCAAACCGTTTGGACAGTTAGGTCGAAACCGTTTGGAGCCTTAAATGGTTTCAAACCATTTGGACCAAGTAAACCAAAACCATTTGGTGATCCAATGGTTGATATTTGAAGGTTGGAGATCTAAGAGTCAATAATTGATGAACTTGAATAATTCAATTAATGAAGGAATTGTTGATGCAAAACCCTAATCAGTTTAGTTGATTGAGAACCCCATTTGGACTTTCGGTTTCAAGGGCAGTTTGGACCAAACGGTCTTGAGACCGTTTGAGTCCAAACGGTCTTGGAACTGTTTGGGGTCAAACGATATCAGGACCGTTTGGATTCAAATAGTTTCAAACCATTTAGAGATCAAAGGGTCAAGATCGTTTGGTGACTCAATGTGATCAAATCAATTGACCCTATAATTGTTACTGATGTATAGTAGAGATAATTACAAGGGTTGTACCTTAAAGGTACTAATGATTAGTAACCCTAGATGAGTTATTCCTTGAAGCTTAAGTAAGCAAAATCTCAATACACTATGTCAACTCTAATTGAATGTAATTAATTGAAGGGTTGGTTGACCTAATATAACCAAGTTTGATCTAGTCAACATCCTAGAGAGGATGAAAGAGAGAGGAATTCATACATGTATAATAATCATGTAAAGGTCAAGCCTTAACACATTCAATTTGAATAATTATGTAATTAGGGTATGATCCTTAATAAATAGATTATGAAACCCTAACCAAGAAGGTTGTTGAGCCCTAACCCTAATTTAGGGCAATATCATATGTAACCCTAATCTAGGGTAATGGTGTAACTCTAAACTAGAATGATAATATGGGAAATCCCAATTCAGGGTAACATCATGAAAAACCCTAATTTGAGAAGATGCTTCATGAAACCCTAATCGAGGGTGATTCTATGAGAAACCCTAATTGAGGGTGATTCCATGAGAAACCCTAATTGAGGGTGATTATATGAGAAACCCTAATTGAGGGTGATTCCATGAGAAACCCTAATTGAGGGTGATTCTATAAGAAACCTAATTGAGGGTGATGCCATGAGAAACCCTAGTTGGGATGAATAGTAAACCCTAATTATGGGCAATGTGATGTGAAAGCCTAATGAAGGGTGATGCTATATGCAATCCTAACCCTAATGAAGGGAGATGGTATGTGAAAGCTTAACCCTAATGAAGGGAGATGGTATGTGAAATCTTAACCCTAGTGAAGGGTGATGGTATGTGAAATCCTAACCCTAATGAAGTATGATAGTATGTGAAACCCTAAACCCTAATAAAGAGTGATGGTATGGGAGACCTAATCCTAATAATGGAATAGTGATTATTACAATGATAAGGTAAATACCTAAAGTGATTGATTATAGATAACCTTATAGAAAGCAATGCCTTAACCTGAGATGAGTCCATATCATTGAAGATAGTTGGACAATTCTAATGAGTGTTCTATGACCTATGCACTTTTTGATAAAGGTGATAGGTTAGTGAATAAAAGTATTAAGATGTGAAATACCTTAATACAACATAAGTTGATAAACTTAAGTAAGTTAAAAGTAATAAGGAAGGTAATGCTTCAAGACATCATAGAAAGATGTCACATCCAACTCTTAAAGAGTGATGTTAATTGTTACCTAGTGAGAGGTGCCAAGATGTTGAATGTGCTTTTTAAGCCACGAGATTAGTGATTGCCTAATGAGAGGTGACAAGATGTGATAATATGTGATGAGTTGCATAGGATTGACATAATTCAATACCTGGAATAGATGCACAGGTTTGACATAGTCTAATACCTGGAATAGTTGCACATGAATGACATAATTCAATACCTGGAATAGATGCACAAGATTGGTATAGTCTAATACCTGGAATAGTTTCTTATGATTGACATAATTCGATACCTGGAATAATGTCACATGATTAGTAATAACCCAATACTTGGAATAATGTCACAGTATTGGTAATAACCCAATACTTGGAATAATGTCATGGGATTGGTAATTACCCAATACATAGAATAATGTCATAGGATTGGTAATAACCCAATACCTGGAATAATGTCACAGGATTGGTAATAACCCAATACATGGAATAATGTCACAGGATTGGTAACAACCCAATACCTGGAATAATGTCACATGATTGGTAATAACCCAATACTTGGAATAGTTGCACAGGATTGGCATCGTTCAATACCTAGAATAGTTGCACATGATTAGCATAGTTCAATACCTGGAATAGTTACACAGGTTTGGTCACAACCCAATACCTGAAATAGTTGCACAGGATTGGCATAGTTCAATACCTGGAATAGTTGCATAGGATTGGCATAGTCTAATACCTGGAATGGATGCACATGTTTGGCATAGTCTAATACCCGGAATGTATGCACAAGTTTGGCATAGTCTAATACCTAGAATAGATACACAAGAATAATATAAGTCTAAGGCTTGTACTAGTTGCCCAGAATTGGTATAATCCAATGCCTGGAATATTTATACAGGATTGGTATAGACCAATGCCTGAACAAGACATGATGATGTACACTCTCAAGTCCAGTATAAACCAAAATCTATTTAGTAGATTGGCTAAGGCCAACTGATAGAAACAAGAAAGACTCATGGGTGACATATCAGAGTAATGAGTATCATGAGAAAAGCATGGGATGTTGAGTTAATATAACAGATAAATGATATACATGTTCTTCCTATTCCTTATAAAGAGAATAGATGATTTAATGCTCTATCATAGATAGTTGCAATATTTAAAGATGAGAATGATCTAAACTACTTATCCTCTGCTCATATTTATATTATAAACTGTAATAATAATGTTTTTGGTGGAGAGTTATATCTCTCGCTGGGGCAATTTTCAATTGTCTCACCCCCGTGGGATCCAACATTTTTTTTAGGTGGACGAACACGGAGGAGATTTAGAACATCTTGCAGAGGAAGAACTTTAGCAACAGTAGGGACAACAGTGACAACTCAGGTTGAGTGTACTGTCTGTCGTGTCTTGTAGGTAGATGTCCTATGTGTCTCTGTACTCTCAGGTCCTCAGAGTTAATAGTTAGTGCTTTTAATGAATCGTTTTGAGATTTTGGCTTGATGCCTCGAGGATCTTATGCTGTTTGTGTTTAGCTTTTAACAAGGCAGTTGATGTTGTAACCCTCGAGAAGAGATGGTACAAAATATGTACTTATGAACCAGGATGTAAATGTAATACATTGGTTCTCATTGAAAGAGTTTTCCTATGATTGGATCTCTTTGAAAAAGGTTTTAAATTTTAGTGATTTTCATTAATCCGCTGCTTACGTTTAATTCTGCTTAATCCATAACGATTTGTTTGTCGATCATTACAATATCCTAATCTAAGGTCTATCTTTGAAAAGATTTTTGCTTCACGTAGTTGATCAAACAAGTCATCAATCCTAGGAAAAAGTTATTTATTCTTAATGATTATCTTATTCAATTGCCTATAGTCTATGCATAGCCACATGGTTCCATCCTTCTTTTTCATGAACAATACTGGAGCTCCACAAGGCGATGTACTAGGTTGAATAAATCCTTTATCTATAACTTTTGAAACTGAGTTTTTAATTCCTTCAACTTTGTAGGTGCCATTTTATAGGAAGGTAATGCTATTGGGTGGCTTCTAGGTAAAGTTTGTATCTCAAAGTCGATAACTCTTTCAGGTGGTAAACCTGGTAACTCATCAGGGAAAGACATCTAGAAACTCACTTACTACTGGATCATCTGCTACACAGATCATTCCTTTTTGTACCCTAGAATTCACCACATGTGCTAAAAAGGCCTCACACCCCTTTCTCATCATCTCATCAACTATAGATATTGATACTATACAAGTGGGCAAGACTTTTCTATCTCCAATAAAGACACAAAACCATCTAGTTGATAGATAAATTATTTCTTCCAAAAATTTAACTGGACATGATATGTCTCAAGGAAGTCCATACCTAAAATAATTTGAAAAGGATTAATATCCAAGTGCATGAGATTAATTTCCGGGGGCCAGGGGGCGATTGCAAAGGCGACCAGGATGGTAGCCCGGGGGTCGACGGGACCTTCGATCCAGGGGTGACCTTGGTGGAGGTTCGTACTGGAATAGGGTACGGCGGGAAGGATGGAAGAGGCACTGATAAATTACCTAGAAGGAACAGAGCTAAGCGGAAGGGGAATGGATCATTGGCCATACTGGTGATTGGCCTCTCCTTTAAGGTTGCCGGCATGAGGGAACAAGGAGGTATGACAACTACAGAAGGAACTATGCAGGAGGAAGTAAGAGCTGATTCTGGACCCAAAGAGGCAATGCTCGAACTACAGCAGTAGAAAAATACTTCGTCTGCAGCCACGTCGCACTGTACGTATGTAGACATCACGACATGCTATAGGGAAGAGGCAAGATTGTTCCAGTCAAATACAGAAGCCAACTTTTTCCTAGACAAACTATGCAAAGAGGATCTTCCACTAGGTGCAGTATCCCTTGAAGAGATGGACGCCATACCTGCGTTATCTATTGAACCAACAGCGGAAGAGGAACTGATAAGACCATGGCGTTATGTGGTGGTGATCAGAATGATCGGTACAGAAATTTGATATATGACTCTTAAAGACAAACTGAAACTCCTGTGGCAAATCAAGGGCAGATTCAACATGTTTGAATTGGTGCATGGGCACTTCGTAGTTCAATTTTCCTGCCAGCATGATTTCGACACAACACTAGTGGGAGGCCCTTGGAAAATCTTCGGCTGCAATGTAGTAGTTTGGGAATGGTACCCAAATTTCATACCAACGGAAGCTCTCCCAGACTACATAATTACATGGGTCAGGATTGTTAACCTGCCACTTCACCTTTATGTGTCGACCATGTTTAGTTAAAGTGGACAACCATATAGAAAACAGATCGCGCAGTCGTTTTGCTAGACTTACAGTGGAGGTGGACACATCAAAGGACATGATATCTTCAATACTAATAAATGGAGTAGAATACGAGGTTTATTATGAAGGTATGCCATGGGCATGTGTGAAGTGTGGACTAGAAGGACACGTTTCTAAATTCTATACTGCTGAAATAGAAGTAAAGGACCACAACAGTAATGAGGAAACTAGAGGAGACGGCCAAGAAGGTACCTCAATTGTAAATAATTCGTTTGTAGACGGTTGGCAATACCAAAAGAAGAAAGGAGGAGCACGAAGGCGCAGGTCAGAACAAAATGCCCATAAGGGGGAATCCAACAACCGGTTTGCAGGGCTGGAGGAGGAAGAAGCAGTATAGGAGGTGGAGACCAATTCAATGAGAAATATAACAATGAACAATGAGAATAGATCTGCCCAAGAAAGACCAATGACGATCTGGAGGAAGAAGAAGAATCAAATGCATAACAGGGAGAAAACAAATGACAGAGATACACTGGGAAATATCACCAGCTCAATACCAGAAGGTAATATTACTATGAACAATGGTAATAGCAGAACGGAAGAGGGTAAAGATAAGCACATAGCTGTAAATCCTGAGGTGGACCAAGTCATAACTATTGAGGAGATTGAGGAAAATATGGAGTTCGGTGAGACAGACCTAACCAGGAGGGAAGACAATGCTGAAACTTCAACTGAAACAATTACTATCATGGCAAGGCTGAGAAAGGATAAAACTAAGAACAGTGCACGTGAGAAAGACAAATCTCCGCTACTTAGAAAAACCGGACTTGGAAACAACTTGGTCACCAAAAGAAAAGCAAAATGTAAACCACCAGACCTTCTCAGCGCCCGCCGCAGAAGTGCAAGGTTGACAGGCTCAAGCAAAACTACTGATGACAAACATGAAGATCAGAGGATTAGTGTAACATTGGTATTCACGCCCCCTTCTTCTACCTCCAGATCCAAGTCTGTTCTTCATGGTTTTAGTTGCAAGAAAGCAAGGAAGGATGGGGGAAAGAACAACAAACTACTTTTGCAAGAAAGAAAGATGCATACCAAAGTTTAAGGGTTTAGAGTTATAAAACCCACCTTAGAACCAGCTCTAGAGCTCCAAGATTCAAAGCTTTAATGGTGTCTTGAGCTCCACAGGTCGTCCAAGGTTTCTTCTTCAAGAATTGGTTGGAAAGGATGGCTAGAAAGAAGAACTAAGTAAGAAAAACTAGCAAACCAACCTTGTATCATGATTTCCTCCATGAATCCGAGCTATATAGTGGTTAAAGCTTACCTAGAACTACTTGTCCGTTCTCCTCTTCTCTAGAGCTCTGTAATAAGTCGGTCTAAGCAAGGGGATAAGAAGGGAAGTGAAGGAAACGATCCTTGCTAAGTGAGAAAAGGTGTATATATACTTTGGGTGAAATTCCAACATAAGGACAACTTGTTTCTCCATTTCTCATCTAGGTCCTTCCCTTCCTCTAACCCACATTTCTACCTTCCATACTTAAGCAAAACTCATCTTAAACCCAAGGTCTAAAGGTGAAGAAAGCCAACTTCTTACTAAGTTGCACATATAGAAGGGTTATTAGGCTTATAACTTGATTAATTAATTGCAAGGGTTTTCCTTCTTATTTGATTAGTCAAATGAAGCGCCCTCTTCATCATTTTTACTCTAATTGATGCCAAGAGTCATGAAAGATACTCTAAAAGGTATATTTTACATGTTGCACCCCAGGTTTTGGGTAAATTGCACTTTACACCAAAACTAGGTTTTAAAGTACAAGGATTGCTTTACAAGCTATATTTTGGTGCCCAAGCTTGGGGAATCCATATCACCACATCATATTCATTATTATGATGGCTCATCATCATAGGAACATCTTAACATGTGCAATTTGCAAGTTAACCCCTCTAATTAGGTAATTTGCACATAGGTCCCTATTGAACAAAATAATCTTACAACATTGTTCAAAAAGGGAAGAAAAGAAAATATAGATTCTTATAAAGCTTTAATGACATATCAATGGTTAACCACAAGCCTCTAATCATAATTTTAAGCAAAACACCTAGGGTTAGTTCATAACCCAGGTCAGGGGTGTTACAATTAGAGAAGTGGTTCCTAGCACAACTGACGACCAATTTGAGGAAACTCCCTGAACGTAGTCATATCTAAGGCTATCCTTATCCTTTCTTTACAAGTTATCTTTATGTTAGATACGCTGTGCTGGAATACTAGGGGTATTGGGAATCATGACACTTGCAGAGTTCTCAAAGATATGATCAATCAACATAAACCTAAGATGGTGGCTATCTTAGAACCCCGCATTAGTGGCCCAACTGCAACTAAAACCATCAATGATTTGGGATTCACTAAGTCTTTTCGCTGTGAGGCACGAGGTTTTTCTGGGGGAATTTGGCTCTGCTGGAGGGAGGATGCGGGAGATATCAAGATTACCAACTGCCACAGGAAGTTCATCACCTGCAGGGTCAGAAATTCAGTGCTGATTACTTTCGTGTATGCTAATCCACACAAACCTGTCCGCAACCTACTTTTGGAGGCATCTCTCTGATATGGGCATGAAGTTCAATCTCCCATGGGTGGTACTGGGTGACTTCAACGCCACTCTAACACCAGAGGAAAAAAAAAGGAAGCATGCACTATGATCTCAATGAAGCCAACCTGTTCAACAAAACTCTGTTAGAAGCTGGTCTCTCCGATGTTGGTTTCAGCAGTCCTAAATTCACTTACATTCACAGACAGCTACAAGAATGGCTAGAACGTGCAGTAGCCAATACAGAATTTCTCAACACTTATCCGTATTTCATTGTAGAACATCTGCCTAGATTGAATTCGGATCATTGCCCTATCCTGCTAAGGTCTACTGTCTGCCATTCTACCACTTCTAGATTCGTCGTTTGAGAATCCTAGTCTAAGGATCGCAACTTCCGGGAAATGCTGCGGAAATGTTGGCGATCTGATCAAAATTTCTACGATGCCTTGGATATCTCTAAGAAGGACATTGTCCAATGGGCTAAAGAATCCAGTAAACATATAAATAAAGAAAAAAAAGAGGATTCTACACAACTTAAAATCTCTCCAAATCTGCCTAACTAATATGTATGATAGCACTACTGTTGATCTCATTGTAGATATGGAGGCACAATATAATGCAATCCTACAATGCAAGGAGGATGATTTGAAACAGAAAAGCCATATCAATTGGCTTACTAATGGCGATAGAAACTCAAGCTTCTATAATGCTTTTGTCAAACAAAGGAGGAGATTTAATACAATTACTATGCTGAAGAATCTACAAGGCGAATGGATTACCCAAGAAGCGGATCTTAAAGAAATGGTTTGTTCACACTTCAAGAACATCTTCACACAACCAGTTCATGTCAACGAGGAAGAAGTCAGTAACTACATTGGTTACTTTGAACCACTGACGGCAGATCAATACCAGGCCATCATGGAGAGGCCTATGTTGTAGGAGATACACAACATCCTCTCCAAATCCAACCCACACAAAGCTGCTGGTCCAGACGGGGCAGATGGGTCATTTCTCCTAAAGAACTGGAATACTATCAAGATATCTCTGCTCAACACCATAGGAATGGCCTTATCGGGTGCTTCTCTAGATGGAAGACTATGCAATGCTAGCATTGTCTTAATTCCCAAGATTTCCAAACCAGTTTCATGCGAACATTTCTGGCCAATCTCACTTAACAACATCAGTTTAAAACTTGCTTCCAAAGTCATTGTTGAACAAATGAAAAGCCACCTCACACAGTGGATATCCCCTTCTCAAAGTGCTTCTGTTCCTGGGCGTAGAATAACCGACAACATCATTGTTGCACAAAAAATTATTCATATCATGAGGAGGAAGACGTCAACTAGGATGATGGCTATAAAAATAGACCTTTCAAAAGCCTATGACAAGATGACCTGGCCTTTTATCTCAGACACTTTAGTTAAAATTGGATTTCCTACCCCCATTAGAAACTATATTCTAAACTCTATATCAGGGGGGAAGCTTCTATCCTATGGAATGGAAAGCTCGCTGGGTCATTTAAGGCAACTAGAGGTCTGCGACAGGGAGACCCCATGTCGCCCTACTTGTTTGTCTTGTACCTAGAATGTCTGTGCCAGTCTATCGAAAGCCTTGTACGCGACAAGAGATGGACTCCTTTCAGATTGTACAACAATGGCCCTCTCATATCCCATCTATGTTTTGCTGATGATATGTTTCTTTTTGCAAAGGCAAATGTAAATCAAATGAACACCATTATCAAATGCTTTACTGAATTTGGTTTAGTTTCTGGACAAGCTATTTATGTGACTAAGTCATGCATTCACTTTGCGAAGAGTGTACCCAGACGGCTGTGCAAAAGAATATGTGAAGCTAGCGGCTTCACATAGTCTAACAATATGGGCAAATACCTTGGGGTCCCCTTGTTACATGGGAGAGTAAAGTATGATACTTATAGTGACATCTTAACAAGAATTGTCTCTTCTATAAACTCATGGTTTGCTCGTACGCTCAGCCTAGCAGGTCGTGTATGCCTCGCGAAGACCACGCTTACTGCGATCCCCAACTACACTATGCAAAGTGCCATCCTGCCAATGAAAATTTGTGACCAGATTGATAGTAGTATCCGAACCTTTGTGTGGGGGAGCAATCACAATAGGCGTCCTATGCCACTGGCTGCATGGACAAAATCACATGTAACAAGGTACATGGAGGATTAGGCTTGAAGTCCATGAGGGAACTCAATATGGCATTGATTTCGAAGCATGCTTGGGATTTAAGTACAAGTAGGAGTTCAACGTAGAGTGCAAGTCTCTATTCAAAGTATATGAACTTCGAAAGAGGAACCCCACCCCAGATATCAAGATTAGGACATGCAGTTTTCAAATACAAGCAATTTATATCTTTGAACTCTAGTATGATCCCTATAAGTGGATTGGATACCAATGTCTGGTATGATAAATGGTGGAGTAAAGATTGCACCTTAGCAGAAGTTGTATCCAAACCTATTCCTCCTGATCTCCTTGACTTGAAAGTTTTGAGTCTGGTGAACTTTGAGAACGGTTGGGACAGTGACTTCCTTAAACAATGGCTTCCTCCATAGGTGTTGAAAAAAGTTACCAAAATTACATTGCCATGCTCTACGGAAGACCATGATGCCCGAGCCTAGAACCACACAGACTCGGGTACCTTCTCTACCAGGACTGCCTATGATGTTTTCAGGATGGACAAGAACGTCAGAACTTCAGGAAAATGGGATATCATATGGAAGGCCAAGGTAGACATGAAAGTGAAGATGTTCCTATGGCTAGTTGGACACAGTGCTATTCTAAAAAATAGCTGATGAGTTGCATGAAACTTAACGACGGACAGTTCGTGCCCCATTTGCAGAGCAGCAGTAGAAACTACACTTCACATCCTACGGGACTGTCGATTCGCAACTGAAGTCTGGAAAAATACTCTCGATCGAAGGACATGGAGCTCTTTCTTCACTGAACCAGATATATGGAATTGGCTAGCTAAGAACATGTCACCAGAAACTCCCCATAACATCCTGTTTATGCTAGGCTGCTGGGAATTATGGAAGGCAAGGAATCACAAGGTCTTCGAAAATACTGACTGCTCAAGCCAGTACATATCTTTTATCATACGTAAGGAGACGACCTGTGCCATGAGGGCGTAGGAAAGAGATTGTGAAGGCAATGAACATGATTCAACCATCCCCACAACTTGGAGAAAGCCACTAGATAGAAATCTAAAAATCAATACTGACGCCACCTACAATGCGAGCACAAATCAATGATCTATAGCCGTGGTCTGTCGCGATAAGGAGGGTCACTGGCGAGGCGGCTGGGGAAACAAAGTCCACACTGAAAGCGTGCTTGAAGATGAAATCTGAGCCATTAAGTTGGCAATGGAAGTGGGACAAAATTTGGATTTTGATGGGCTGTACTTTGAAATAGATTCAAAAAGGGCGTGCGAGGCTATCCAGGGTGAGATTTCTGACAATCCAAAGCTTGCTAGATGGCTGGTGGAAATGAAGAGGTAGTGGAAAACAAAGTGGCAGTACTCGAGTATCAAAAGAGAGGGGAACGAAGCAGCTGACCGACTAGCTAAGCATCACCAAAAAAACCACAGTGGATTCTATCACTATAGAAGTCCACCTATTGATCTGGTTGAAATCCTCAACCGGGAAACTGGAAATGGCGGTAGAAATAATACCGCGAATGTGTATGATGTGTATCATGTAACTGCACTTGATATGGCTTGCAGGAGAGGGGCAGGATGAATAAATAGCCCTCCGACTTTTTGAAAAAAAAGTACTATTGTATGCCCACTAAAACTCAACAGACATCCAAGATATTTCCTTTCCATCTTGTATTTTAATTTTATCTCCAGAAAACTATGATACATCCTTGTTGCCTCATTATCTTCTCACCTTGAGCCGTTGCTTGAGGGTCAGGGACATAATGGCTCTCAACTTGTTCTGCTTATCCATAATAGAACACAACTGTTAGAAAATTATAGTTCAAAGAGGAAAGCATCCTAATCCTATCGGTCTCTTATCACCCCTGTCCTAAACCTAAACTCATTTTAGGTTCAACCTATGCTCCGATACCAAAAAGTTGACGCGACCCAAAATCACTAACCAGGGTTAGGCCCCACCAAGCATGGATTACTACTAACCACCAACTTTTAACCACTTATAGAAAATCAGGCATAACTTTTTCTTTCCGCAGATATATGACAACATCATTTAGTAAACTAACAATATCTCACATAACGTAACATAAATGATACAACATAGTTTGACTACTACATAGAAGAAAGAGTTTCACACTTAATATACATCATGAACATTACATTACAAACTTCTCTCTTTTCTCACTCTATCATTCCTAGGATCTAGTGGAAGGTTAAGAGATCATATAAATATTCTAACTACTTCTGCTTTAGGACCTCTATTCTATTCTTGATAAAAGCTAGCTTCTGTCTCCTCGGGAAGAGCTAATCCTTTACATGAAAAATTGTTCAGTAGGTTGGCAAGCTACTGGCTCAGTGAGTCGAGAATCAACATGTAATCAAGATATTAGTGATGTTTACAATTAATATAACTTAAATGCAAGCATGTAAGCATTTTGGTTTAAAAAATGTAATTCACTCATCATCGTAGTTGAACAGATAGTGAACATAATAAAAGCATAACCTAACTATTCACATTATTTTAAATCCATTTATTATGCCATTGGACCCACATGAGGTGCACCACAACATGTGGACGTATTACAATAAGCTATGATCTCACTGTATAAGACTTAGAAGCATGCTAGGGTTCCTAAGTCTTTAATTTTAATACAATGTCTGCATATGGAATCAACACGTCTGTCTCTTGATGGCTAATGGGAGTGTCTGGATATCTCAGACTCCTCATCTCAACCTGGGTACTCAGGTAGGGAGTCAAAGCCCTCAGGGTTGTTGTGCACCAATGGACCTACCGAAGATGTCCACTGATCGCTACAACTCATAACTCAAGTACCACTGATAGCCCCAGTTGGTGTTGGATACCAATAATTTAAGGAGTCCTCCCTCAGTGGCATAGACCCTTGCACCTCAGAATGATGTTCTCCGACTTACCTTGACCTACGTGAGACCTCCATTCAGGAAACACATTTCCTTCTCACAGTGCATGCCTCCTTTGAGGATTCTATAGTGTACATGGTGTCTAAAGTCTAGTGATAATTAGTTAATTAATCATGATTTATCATCGTCACTAATCATTACCCTATTCACATCATTTACACATCTCACCATAAGCACAAAAGTTATTCCCAACAACTTCCACAGTTCTCATAAATCACAGTTCTGAATCAGGGTAAATTGGCTATCCCAGTGCCTCGATTTACACCATTTCATCACCTGTCAATCACAACAACCCACATAGATCTTACAATATGATATTACATCACTAATAAATGATTAATAAATCATTTCTACTATTGTTAATCACTACACATATTATTCAAATCCATCACATTTATCATTAAACAAGAATTGAATCATGGAAAATCATGATCTACAATTGTATGCTTTAAATCTAGGTTAGAAGGTTATTTTTGACTCATAGATTTCACCCAAGATTACTGATCTTAGCCTTTTCACCAAGTAATCTTGGATCTTAGCTCACACGAGTCTAAATCAAGCTTTAGACCTCAAGATCTTGTTCTAAACAATATTTTAACATATTTCCCGACCGTAAAGAAGGTCTGTTGGAGGTAGAAGATGGAGAATAGAGGTTAACCCAAACATCATACTGCTGGATTAGGGATTTCGAGAAAGGGGAAATGAAGAGAAGGAAAAATCAATAGTGGAAAACTACTTACCAAGTCAAGTCTATGGCAAACCCCTTGGATTTTTGTCGTTCTTTGTGTTCTTCCCAAAAATCACCCCAAGAATTGCCCTCTAGGTCATCCTTTCATCAAGAAAAGGGTCTGATATGATAGAGGATCAAATTATGATTCTAACGTACTTTTTTTTGTTGAAAACGGATATGTATAGCCTGAGATATGACCATTTTGTGGTTGGCTATCTCGGGCGGCATCCTAGCGGTCGCTACGCCCTTAGCGGTCGCTAGGTTTGTACATCATACTAAAATAGGCATAACTCTCTCATTTTAACTCCAATTTTGTTCATTATTTTTGTATTAAATTCATAATTGAATTATATACAATTCTACAATATTAGTTTGATTACCAACAAATCTATAAGAGGGTTGTAACAATAAAGGAGGAGAAGTGAATGGAGACCGATGGTTCTTTTGGTGTAGTTATATAGGATTTCAAGGCACCAGAGTGGTGTTTGTGAAAACACGGTGGAGAGGGGTTAAAAACCATTATTGGGAATTTTGTCAACCTAATGAAAAGGGAGGAGAGTGAAGTCTCATTTTATTTGGGGATTCCTCACAAATTGAAAGGCGAGGATATTTTGTAAAACTGTCATGAAATGAGAGAGAGAGATCAAGGGAGGTAGGTCTGTGTAACAATCTGACTCAAAAACGATGCGGAGGTAGAGGACGATCGTGTGACTATTCAATCGTGAACAAATAAAATCACAACCGTCATATGTCGTTCTTGAATGGAAAATTGAAAATGTAACGTGTGAGATTGGTATATGACCGTGACTTTAGGAAAATCAATGCAATTAATGTAAATTTGAATGATTTCTTAGTAAAAATATATTCAAACCTTTTCTAATTTTTTTGGAGGGTCAAATATGGTACACATGACTTAAAATTTGAATCATAGGTCAATTTGATGGTCTAAAATATTCTTAGACTATTAGATTTCATTTTTGTACACATTTGGTCCATACGTCTATATGTCCATCATTCTTAATTATAATGCATTAAAGGGTGATATCAATTGAAAAAGTCTTCTCTTGTTGAATCCTTGAGTCAAAAATTCAAGATATACATTACTCACTAATTCAAGAGTCATACAACAACTTTTCATTCCCTTTTTGAGAAATTTCTTGAAGGAGAGAGAAAAAGGAAAGGGAGCTACTATTTATCAATTTGAGTTAATTGAATGATATAATCCATATTTGAAAGAGAAAATACAATTTACTCTAATTTTAAGTTTTTTATTTCATTTTCATATAAGAAATACCATTTATGGTCTTTTTACATAAAAACCCTCAACTACTATTATTTATAAAAACCCCATTCTATGGTTTAAATTAGCTTTGAAAATTGGGGTGTGACAATTCTACCCAACTCAAAATGAATTTTTCCCTCGAATTTTTCTAGGGCACAAAACACCTTAGGATTTTTATTACTTCTTCATTTAATTATAAGTATCATGTCAAACTTTGCATGAAAAGACAATATATTTCATAAAAGGTTCATGTATGTTCAAAATTTTGCATGAAAAGAGTTATGTAATGTATGACATTTAATTTTTATAAATTATCTATGTCAACATGATTTATCTATAACCTTACTCCTCATCTTCTCAACTTATACTCATGGATTATGAAACCAGACCCATCTCCACACTTAGGGCACCTACCTTCAACTTGTCATAATTTTCTTCACATTAGGCGTAGGTGACTAATCACCCTTATTTCTTTAGGTACCTCATACATATCTAGATATGTGGTGATTAGGCACATACCTAGAGGTATGGGATCTTAACATGCTACCTCTCACTAACCTACTAGTACACGTATCCCATACCACATGGACCGGTAAGAAAAGAGAGACACATCAAAGGTCTCATTCTCATGACATTCCTCTTCCATTCTCAATTGGCTGGCCATAACCAATGAGAATGGAGAGGTTATCTCATTATCTAGGGTAGGTTGATACTTGAAATCTAAACTAGGTAAACATTTATCTCTGACATCTCTATCTCTTCTAAGGTGGAAACTCTACTCATTCTAGGTCATGGCATAATTCCTTGGAGAATATATCCCTAAACCCTAATCTCGTATCTTCATTCAAGGGTTAGAACATATGAATTGAATTGCTTCCTGCTGGCCATCCACTTATCTGCTCTGATATCATTAATGTAACACCCCACCTCTCTAATATATAACAAAACTGAGCATAATCATTCATCTTGAAGGGGGGATGTGGCAATAAGGTAATCATTGTGAATAAATAAATAATTCATCATTGAGATCCATACATTGTTCTTTGAAGGAAAACTATAACTGACTTCTTTATAAAGTCTAAGATTCTTGTGATGGAGTGGACTTTTGGAATCCTAAAATGTCCAATGACTTAAGTGAAAGCATATGGTTGAGTTAGATTGAGAGTTCCAAGCTTTTGACAAAGTAGGTGTGTTGATGTGAGGTTGATATCATGATTAAGATCTCTCTTTTAATGCCTTTTTGAGGAATTTAATTGAATGGCCTAATAGATGAGTTTGGTCACTAAATTTGAATAGAAGGTAGATAGAGAGAGAAAGAGGCTATGGTTAAAATTTGGTGGCATTTGGATGCTCCTAAAGGGAGTTATTTAGGTTTGGAAATGTGAGAAATAATGTGCTTTTTAATGGTTGATAGACCTAAGTCATGGTTTTGATCGATGTCACGCGCCCCTTTGGTTAAGGGTAGGATGAGAGGATAGATCATGGCCGTTTGAAGCAAATCGAGTGGCTAAAACCTTCATTTTGAGTCAGTCACAGATCTTCCTTGATGGGCGTTGATGTTGACCCTTAGATGTGAGATCAAGGGTTTCTGGTTCATCCCTAACCTTGCGGTGAAAGCATGGTGGGAGAACCGTTTCTCTTGTGACCTCCCCTCCCACTACTCTCTGAGATCGTGGGGAGAGAGGGAAGTCTGAGCGAGTAGTTGATCTCGGCTTATCCCAACTAGTACTCTGACCCCTCCCATACTCTCTTTAACCAAGTGAGCATAGAGAATGAGCTCTTCCGTTCACTGTCTTCTCCACCGCAAATCGCAGATGGTGGCCATAAGTAGACAGTCGAGGTAGAAGGCGGATTGGAGGAAGAGAAAGAAGAGAGGAGCAATGCGGGGGCCTAGGGAATCATCCACTCTTGAGCACAATGCCTCAAAGGGTTGCTTCCCTGGCTGACCAACTCAGGTTCGACGCCTAGGAAGATGGAGGTCGAGGGCTAGCATTAGGCTTTTGTAATCGCAATCAAAGGGCCCCATGATGTTCGTAGAGGATATCTGAACCTCTTAGAAGCCTTAGACCAATACGAAGATGAACAGGGATGTTTTTTCGCCTTCTACTTCACCACAACAAAGATGGCGACGACGCTCCTACCTAGACAGAGATCTGGAGCAGCAATCAAGGGGAAATGTAGCCGTGGAGGCTTGACATGAGTCGCCGAAGCTGTTCGTGGCATTGGAAGTGGTAGAGGATCCCTGCAACTCTACTTCTTGCTCGCCGGAGCCAAGCTACGTGGCGGCGCCTGCATGAAATAGAGTCCCGCTTGGGACTGATCGCGTGAGAAGAAGGGAGGACCAGGTCTACAGCCCTGAACCGGGTCCAATCCTTGAGAACCAACTAAACCGCCTAAGAACTAGGTAGCTAGAGCTGGAGCTGTGCAACTCAAGCCAGGCCACTTGGCATCTAGCGATTGGCCCATATAAGGTAATTAACTCACATATACTCAGAATTTGTAAAATTCACTGTAATTAGCTCGATGATCAGAAAAATACATATAATATACCAAAATTCTCAGAAAAATGCATAGAACGAGATGGAGGCATAATATCCTACTTTTAATGCATTAATAACAGTGATATCATGTAAGATGTGAAATGCTCATATGATGGATAATAAATATCAAATGATTCCCTAAAATTATGACAAAATACCTGTAAATCATATTTCATGTTTATAATGCATATGATGTCAGTAATGGTCATGATGATGTACGAAATCATGTAATTTGCTTAATATGTCTAATTAGGGCTAATAACCCTAACAAATGCAATAAATACATATGTGCTCTATACATGATGAAATTTACAGAGAAAGCTCATATCAGTATATTGAACCTCAATTTTAATTATGAGATCATAATGATGAACAAAATCCATGTTATATGAAGATGAATATTAATACATGTTATAAAACCCTAATCTAGGTTAATGATGTAACCTAGGGTTAATATGTGCACAAAAAGGATATGGAAGATAATGTTCTGATAATGAATCATAATTTGGAATACGACATTAGTAACATCAATCCCAGATAACAAGATGATAAGACAAGTAATAATGAGAATATCCCAATGAACTAAGTGAAACCCTAATATGAACACGACTAGGGTTGATATGATGAGAATTTGATGATAGTATATGATCTTGTCTTGATCAGGGGTTGACCAGGTTATAGATGACATGAGGAACATGTGATTAGGATGTCTCTTTGGAAGGTATGCCATTACCTCTTAGGTGGCCTATTATACAATATGCTTGTATTATATGTGTAGTAAAATACTTGGCATATGATATTGGTTGAAATGATTGTTCTTGTATGTCATGTTGCTTGAGCTTTTCCATACTTGTGGCTATGAACACATGAAACATAAAGTATCTGATCCATCATATGATAGCACTAAACTCTTTGGTAGTACAGTGCATTGAAGAAACATCAAAGCCCTTGGTTGCAGATGTACGAGTTATATGACATGGCCTAAAAACATCAAAGCCCTAGGGGCAGATGTACGAGATATATGATGGAGACTAAGCTTAAAATATGTGTTCTCTTTTGTTATTGAATATCTTTGTACAAGTATACTCTTTTCTTATATTTCTTTATACCTGCCAAGTATTAGTTTTATCTTATTTCCAAGATATGATGAGAGGTATATAAAAGACACGTAGGCATACTCAGTACAATATTCTTGAAATATTGTGCTGACATGTACCGCATGTAATCTTTTGTTTAGGTTGTGGATTATGTTCTTGAAGATCCAAGATAGTTGAGAGTTATGTGGCGAGCTGATGTACAGGTGGACCTGTTGTCTTAAGATCCTGTTGTTTAGTTGTAGTACATGTATATGTATAAGTTTTCTGTTCAATATGTAATATCAAATGTTGTAACAATTCATGTTGTAATTATATGTTGAATGGTGAACATGTGTGTATGGTTTTATTATTGTTCATGTACATGTGCTACTGATTGTTTCCTTCTGACTCCCTTGATTTTCTTCTTCTTAGCTTAGTGTGAGATGTTTAAATTGGGATTCTCGCTGAGGTGAGGGTTTCAATTTGGACATCACACATCAGATTAAGTTTTAGAAAATCCGGGGACGTCACAATTATATTCATTTCTAAACATGGAAAAATTAATCATGAAAGTAAACAGTCTAAATGATTGGATTTCCTAATATGGATGACACCCCTCCACTTGTCTCTTGAAGGTCTTATAGTCCTTGCTTGATCCTCTTTAGTCCTTATTTTCTCCAACTCATGGGGACATTGCATCCCCAACCATGCAAAGGGGAAAATCAACAAATCAATAAATGGTACTAGCACTTTATAACATAATCAAAATAAAGTATATTTGACATGTAAGAAAGGTTGACATGAATTAATTATAAACATTCTCGAACCATTATTAACATGATGAATTGAATAGTAAGTGTATGTATCCCTATATGATGCCCACTTAGGAGCACATGATTTCTACGAAAGTCCTTGATTCTATGAAAGCCCTTGATGACCCTTGGGGCCCATGATTCTAGCGGGAGCATATAAAGACTGATTCAATTCCAATTATCTTGATCATTAATATTAACTTGTCATGATCCTTGAACTTTAACATGATGGGATATCTCCTCCTCGAAGTTGAACTTTAATTTCATGAATCATTAATCATAATATCTAATCTAAGTGAACATTATAACCATATGACATAACAAATAGCAATCATCAAACAGTCGATATAGTAAACATGATTAATGCATTAAACTTGATGTCACAATGTGTACTTTACACTTAGCATGTAATCAACCATAAGTAATTGTGATCAACATCATGTCCCATTTACCTTGGAGCAAAGTAGATCCTAAGATGGTTTTATAACCTAGTTTTCACATGTGTTTATATAATTAAAATGTAATTATTTTGATAGAAAGGACATATTGGAAATATGTTATGCCTTGTTTTAAAAGTTTGTTTTCTTTTGCAAAATATCCCTTTGATGTGAATTTCATGGTTTCTACTATTTTATTGACCTAATAATGAATATAAGGGAAAAAGGATGAGAAGAAAATCCAATATTAATAAATAGGCAAAAGATAATGAATATTAAGTAATGTACTTATGAGAATTAGGTGGAATTATCTAAAAAGTGGTATGGATGATCACTAATGGTTGATCTCAGTCTCATATGGTTACTAGTAAGCAAAGTAATAAAAAATAAAATGTAAAAATGGAAGAGAAAAAAGGATGTGCTCTAATGCTTGAAAATAATAATGATTCTAGAGAAAAGGATGTCTTATGAGATAATGGTTTGTTTAAAATAATATTGGAAAAGAACAAGTTTTGTTCATCTCAACTACTTTGGAAAAGGTATAAGTGAGTTTCCATAGAATAAAAATGATAAATTGGATGTATATGTATATATATATCAAGGAGAGAAATAGATGAATGATCTAGAATTCTTTTGTCAATAACATGTGTATTCACATACTTTCCTTGATGGCTTTTTAGGTGTCAACCAAGTATTATGGATAATTTATTTAAGAAATGTAAATACAGATATTTTGTATCGTGAGAATTATGGTAACTCTCTATTTACTAGATCAATCCATTAATAATGTTAATACGGTAAAATAAAAGGAAGCAAAAAGGAAAGAAATATATTGTCATTAGTAATGTGTATGGAAACACCTTCCATAACTATGGATCATAACCACGAATGTTTCTACCTACAAATACAAGAAGGAAACCCATGCTATTCTTCAAAATCTCTCTATCTCTCCCTCTCTCTTTCACCCTTTATAGAAACCACTAGGGTTTTCCCCTAAAGATACATATAAAGGGAGGGCCGAGAAGGGAGCCAGGACCAATAGAAGAACACAACCATGGCCATGATAGCCATGGAGAGTCTCTACAGAGAATCCCTATCCCCGAGTTACTGAGTTCCTTCACCATGGAATCCTTCTGGACAAGACCAAAAAGCAAAAGTGACAGGAGGAGCCTCCACCCATAGAAGGACGTACACATGATAAACTAACCCTAAGGGTGGGGACTCAAGGACGAGACCCCTCTTCTCCTTCTCAAGCTGGCATCAATGGCCACCTAGATAGCAGGGTACCATGGTAGGACTATTGCTAAGGATCCATGTCTGTGGTAGAATGCATCAGGTACCCTGGGCGGACCAAAAATGTTGGACTACTTCCTGGAGCCTGTGCGACCGGTTGCCCCGAGAGAGAGAGAGACAGTTGCTGAAGGGGAAGTGGCATAGCAAATAGAGTGTATGTGTCGCCATGGAGACGACTACGTACGACATCAATGCTATGAAGCATGGAGATGCAGATGCATGCGGTTCGAGGAGACAAAGGTCGCATAGATATCTGGAGATGGTGCCGGCATGGACGAACCTAGAGGTCGGGTTCCTCAGCTAGTGGAGGGCTTGAAGCCTAACAGGTTGCATGACCTGCAAACATCGACGATGACTATGTTCTGCATGTGCATGAGAGAGAGAGACCCACATATTAGTAGGGGCAAGAAGTGAAGTTGACCGGATGATCTTAAACCAACTGGCTCAAAGCCGGACCAGTCGTGAATCTTCTCCTAAAACACCAAAAACTGCTAGCAAATTAAACAATGGGTAAGTAATGACATGTCATCTATTGATTGGTCGAATAATTAACTAACTTGGAAAAAACATAGAAACTACTAAATGCTCCAATGAAAATATGTTATATAAGAAAATTGATTAGGAGATTACAAGGAATCCAATAAAAATATGTGCACCACCTAAATCTGCTTTTAGTTCGAAAAAGTATCTAAAGATGCTATCATTAATGTAGTTAATGAACTAGAACCCTAAGTTCTAAGTTCTGATGATACTAATATGTTCAATTGATGTTGATAATAAAGGATTGATCTTTTATGGATAAAAAAAGAACTTGGAACTTATGTGAGCTTAGAAACCCATGATTTGAATAATTAGGGTTTCCTTGAGATTAAAGGTGAAATCAATAATAAGATTAGGGTTTGTTGAACCAAAGGTCATGAAAAGTAGAAACTAGGGTTTAGGAAGCCGAAACCCTAATGAAACCCTAACTTGAGACCCAAGTAAGTCGTAATGATGATTTGGATAAAATAATAATAATGGGTGTATTGCTTTAAATTTTAGGATAATTTGCGTGGTTGCTTGTCTGATTATTCTTGATTGCTCTTGCTTGGACATCATGAACACCTGATCAAGGTATGTGGTTATGCTTATGACTAACCACATTAATTTCACGATGTTTTATTGAGGTTTTCCAGATTGATTGGAATTAACTACTTGTGTGTTTATTTAACTCCTACAAATTATAAAGTCACTATGGATATAATAAAGTATGCTTATAACTTGCTCGAACCCCACATACTAACTATGGAGGTTTAAAATTGGAAAATGATGAAAAGTCATGGTGAGGACTTAAGACCATCTAAACTATATTTTAGAGAAATAGTTCTTCAGTATGGTATTCTGAGTTTGATTATTTCTGATCGTGATCCTAAGTTCACTTTGGATTTTTGGAAGTAAGAGCATGAAGAAATCAGTACAAGGTTGAACTTCAGTATGACTTATCACCCCAAATTATAGACAATCAGAAAGATTGATTCAAACCTTAGAGGATCTGTTGAGATCATGTGTGCTCATTCGAGGTGAATCATGGGAGCAATACTTTCCCTTAGCCGAGTCTGCCTATAATAATAGTTACCAAGCCAATATCATGATGCCTCTATATGAAGCTCTTTATGGGAGGTTGTGTTAGTCACCACTTCACCAAGATGATGTCAGTGAGAGGACCTTATAGAGGTAAGAGGAACTACAATTATATGATGATAAAGTTTCTTTGATTAAGAAGAGGCTAGAGAAATGCCCAGGATCGACAGAAGTCATATGCTGATGTGAAGTAGTATTTCACCATCATTGCACATGTGTTTCTAGAAATCCGACCCCTATGAGCTATAGCTAAGAACAAAGGAAAACTGAGTCCCCAATACGTAGGTTCATTTGAGATTTTAGAACTGATAGCCTCACCCCCATAGTATGGTATGATAAATGATGTGTTCTATGTGTTTGATATGAAGTACCATGCGAAGGATCCTAGCCATGTACTGAGCATTGAGCCTATTGAACTCCAAGGGAGGCTGATATACCCTAAGTTACCTCTGAGGGTATTAGAAACTAAGGTGAGAGAGCTCAAGAATAAAAAGATAGAGATGGTAAAGGTTCTTTAGAGGCATCACGAAGAGGATGAAACCACATGGGAGCTAACACATGGGAATGGAAAAGTCCCAACTGAATTGTTTGTATGATTAGTCGAATTTTGAGGAAAAAATTCCTATACGAGGGGAATGATGTTATAAACTAGTTTTCAAATGTATTTATATATTGAAATGAAATTATTTCAGTAGAAAGGAATATTGGAAATATGCTATGCCTTATTTTAAAAGTACGGTTTCTTTTGAAAAATTTCCCTTTGATGTGAATTTCACGGTTTTTACTATTTTGTTTACCTAATAATAGATACAAGGGAAAAAAGATGAGAAGAAAATCCAAAAATAATAAACAAGCAAAAGATAATGAATATTAAGTAATGTACTTATGAAAATTAGGTGGGATTATATAAAAAGTGGTATGGATGACACTAATGGTTGATCTCGGTCTCATATGGTCACTAATAAGAAAAGTAATAAAAAAAGGAAATATAAAAAATGAAAAAAAAGGATGTTATCTAATGCTTGAAAATAATAACAATTCTAGAGAAAAGGATATTTCATAATTTAATTGTTTGTTTCAAAATAATATTAGAAAAGAGAGTTTTTTTTATATGAAAAAGTATTCCAATAGAATCCAACAATGTGAACATAACTGGGAAAAACATTAATGAATTCCAATATTTGAGTTAAGGAATATTATAAAGAGCCATGTATGGTTTTTGGTGTATCAACCAAGTAATACTAATATTTGAGTTTGGAAATCTATTAATAAAATATAAAGAGAGAGAGATAAAAGGATAATCTAGATTAATTGTCCAATGTGCACTATATAATTATGAATATTCCTTAATGGATTTTGTTTTGCCAATAAAGTCTCACACTTCCCTTTATGACTTACTGTTGTCGAATCCAACTCTTTATAAAATTACAAGCCAAGTGAGGAATGTATTCCTTTCTTGGATTTTTTTTCTTGCCTTCCTGTGATATTTATTGTCAAAGATAACGATATATTTTAAAGCATAAGGAAAAGAGAGTTATGGCATGCCTAGCCTTTTTGGCATCTTGCTTTTATGCAAAGGAAAAGATGAAAAAGGAAACAAGAACGTGACAAGGACGTAAGTATACATATATATATATATATATATATATATATATATATATATATATATATATATATATATATATATATATATATATATATATGTGTGTGTGTGTGTGTGTGTGTGTGTGTGTGTGTGTGGTATGATGAAGATATAGATAGTCCCTATCCCCTCCTTAAAAGGGGTGTACCCTTCCATAATAGTTTAGAAGCGAACCTCACCCTCCACACCATGGAAAAATCCTCCTTGTCCATGGTGGTTTGCTGTGAAGTGTTTGCACAGTGAATCCAAGAACGTCAAAGCTTTGCTTCATCATCATCATGGTGAATCAAGCAAGAGAGACCTGACAGGCCTTCGAGGGAACATAGAAAAATGTCCTCGTTCATCTTCTTTGATGTGGTCGAGACACCGCTGGTAGGGCCATAGCCAACGAGACTGGCGCACATAAGACCTCCATCAATGACTCAGAGGACCAGGACCAAGATGGCAGATGAAGGCCTGAGCTAGAACATGTCAACTAGATGCAAGAGGGTAGGAGGAGTAGAAGGATTCAGAGTAGAATCTCCAACTGTGAACATGCACCAGCGGCACCGAGGTAAAGACCTGAGTTACTTTTTCTTGACCTGTAACATGTTGACATTCTCAACAAGCTAGGACCACCCTCCACATCTCTGGCCACCATGACCATTGCTAGCCTACAGCCAGGTCTGGCCAGGGTCCCTGGAGGTGGCCGACTATTGTGGCTGCTACTATATTTCAAAGCAAATCCCTTTAGGCTCATATTGGTTTGGTTTAAGTCATGAGTTCTGTGGAACTCATTTTCTAGGAACTCTAGTTTAGTTTTTTGAACTTAAGTTCCATTCACTTCCATGTCATTTGGTTTGTTGTAAGTGTAAATATGGAAATCATTAAGATATTGTTAAATTGTATTATATAATATAAGTAACTGAGGATGGCAAGGACATAAAAAAATCATAACCGTAAAAAATCATAATATTCTTAAATCATAATAATCGCAACAAGTGGTTATGGTGCACATGTTGCTCCTTTAAAAATATTTTATTATGGTACAATTATAACTTTTTAATAAAAATATTATAATTAAAACCACATCACAATAATTTTATTTCACTTTGTGTATATAAAGTATTATAATAATATATGTATTTCATGTTCTTGTAAATATAAGTTTTGGTTCATCATTGTTTCACGCAATGTAAAATATTAATTTTTGTAGGGAACTTTACTATATTATTCGTGCATGGTTATAGTTAATTATCATTTTTCGCATCATATCATTTAAACATGAAGAATAAAAATATATTATATAAATCACATTGTTTTTACATGGTGCAGTGTGTTTCTTTTTCATGACGTTTGTATTTTTTATTTTGTAGATCGTAGTGATAATAGTGATTATAGTGTAAAATATTTTACATAGTGCGATTATAGTGTATGATATTTTTTCATATTATGTTGTGGTTCTAGGAATGAACTATATCCACACCGCTAATATTTCTAGTCATAAATATTTTAATTATGTCACTTATAATACATGAAGAATATAATTGTATAAGAAATGTTATTAGTTTCTCAGAACTCGTTTTCCGCTCTTTATAAGAAGGAACTTGTAAAGACCATGTCTCTACTATAAACATGATAAACAAAAACACCAATTGTGTAGCAGCGGAAATTTAAATCTTGACTTTATTCAAAATGTATAAAGAGTACATTACAAAATTTCCATAAAGGAAGTATAACTTTATACAAGAACAAGGATCTAGGTAGAGGAAGACTTAGACTAATACAACATTGTCTCCAAACAAAACAACTCATAACATATAAGGGCAACTATGTCCAAGCAAGCTATATATTCCTTTTCTTCTTGTCCTTATCCTTAGTCTTAGGTTCACCAAGCTTCCACTGCACACTCTGATCCTAGCCTGGATGGTTGGGGTCATCCAACAAGAGAAAGATAAAAAGGTATGTGTTAATGAAAGGATAAGCCAATCATAAAGCTAAGCATTTCATAAAAAAAGATTCCACTAAGGAGTTTCAAGGAGAGAGAGGTAAATGAGTAAATAAGATTTAGAAAACTGCCACATTCCAATATCAACAAATATTACAATTGCATGAATATAAAATTATGACTCAACATCCTCTCAATGTAGGGTGAGGCACCTACCGGACCTCACCAATGGTAGGGGGACTGTGATGGAGTGGACTTTTGGAGTCCTTAATAGTCCATGACTTAAGTGAATCATTTTGAATTATTTGGAGAATTATAAGTGCTTTGGTCAAGTTTGGACGGTGACAGATGTTGATATTATGATTAAACTCCCTAAGTTTATACCCCCTTATTATATGCCTTTTTGAGGTATTTAATTGATTGGTCATATGGTTGAGTTATGGTACCAATTTTGAATAGGTTGTGCCTTTAGGTATGATAAAGCCGTGGTTAAAATTATATGAAGTTTAGAGCATCATATACGAAGCTATTTAGGTTTGGAAATGTGTAATGGTGTGCATTACTGATGGTTGATCGATCAAGTTTAATACACATGCGATGCTAGACATCATGTGCGTGAGCCACGGATCGACTAAGTGGATGGACCGCAAACCTTTAGATTGCCTAATCGAACGACTCTGGTTTTGCCTTCTTTGTAGCAGTAGATATGGCAGTGACCATCCACGACATGGTGGCGTGTAGGACGTGGTCTAAGAGGGGTGAATGGAGAGCAGGACCGAACAGTTACTCTTGAATAGCCCACCAGAGGGGTGTGGGATGAATAATAGCGACCCCTGGCTTAATTTAAAAAAAAAGTTACTCCTGAGTAGCCATAGGCTTCCTACTGGTGACCCTTTTTAGTGGCCTTGGTGGAAGAAACGAGGAGAGTAGACATAGCCTCTGCCTGCCTTCCACCCTCACTTGCAACAGTAGATGAAAGGAGGCGCGAGGAGGAGTAGAGCAGGCAACATCAGTGTCTGTTCCAGGCATGCCTGAATGGGAACGGACAAGAGATCTCATAGATCCCAGACCGATGGAGTTCCGACCTGAAGAAGGAGATTTTAGAGCTATCAGTGGATGAGGTGGAGAGTAGCTGCTGCGGTTGCATGCCGGAGAGGAGAACCGGCGGCGGAGAATAGATGGGTGACCGATCGCTCATCGTGAGGAGAAGAGGTCGATCAGTTCATTGCTGTGCGGCAGTGCATAGACCGGTGCGAGAAGCCAAGAGGCGGCGAGCCTGCCCAGTGGTCGCTAGCTGGAGTCATAGCCGCGGAGGCGGCTCTAAAGTAGAGAAGAACAGGCCCCTCTGTGGAGTCAGACCCGTGAGCATGGAGTCCCGCTGGGGACTCACACAGATCGCAGATGAGCAGGATGCGAGAGGAGTAGAAGACAGCCGTGGAGGCGGCTATGTCGTGCGAGACCTGTGGAAACGGAGAAGGAACTCCGCAGCTGAGCTCAGATATCCGAGACGCTGAGAAGTGCTGCACTGAGGAGACTTCGACCGTTGTCCTCTTCGTGCTCTGCTTTGCAGCGGCACCCTGGATGATAGGGCGGTCCAGAACCAAACCCAGCTCCAGACCAAGCATGGCTGTGCTCAAGCGGCGGCGGCCAGGTTGCAGAGAAACAGAAGACGACGCGGAGTCTGTGTCGTGTGAGGGTGAGAAAGAGAAGGGAAGTAGACCGGTTTGGACTCCCACTCAATCAGATGGATCGGGTCCAGGCACACAAACCAGCTGGCTCATGCAAAGAACCCACGCTCCTTGATGGATACGTGGCGGAGTGCCATTGGCTCATGGAGGTAAATACCCCAGAATCTACAAATCTTCAATAAATAGTAGAAATTACCTTGATAATCAGAAAATTACATATAATATACCAAAATGTTCAGAAAAATGCGAAGAACAATAAGAAAGCATAATATCAGGCTTTTGATGTTTAAATATCAGTGATATCATGTAATATGTGTAATGTTTAGTTCTTGAGTAATAAATACTAAATGATGATATAAAATTATGGAAAAATATTAGTAAGTCCATAATTATGTATGGAATGCATATGATGTCATATATGGTCATGTTGATGCTCAAAATTATGTAATTTGATTAATATGGCTAATTAGGGCTAATAACACTAAAGATAATGCAATTAATGCATAAATGCTCAATAAATGATGAAATTCACAGAGTAAGCTTATATCAGTATATGGAACCTCAGTTTTAATTATGAGATCATAATGATGAACAAAATCCATGTTATATGAATATAAACCTTTATACTTGGGTTGTAACCCTAATATGTATAATGCATATAAGATATGATTAATGGACACACAAAAATATATGGAACCTAATGTTCAGATGATGAACTTTGATAATGAGATGTAATCTGGAAAATGACATCAGTGAGATAGAATAAGGCAAGAATACAAGTAATCATGAGAATATCCTAATGAGATAAGAAAACCCTAATGAACACGAGTAGGGTTAAGATGATGAGAACCTGATAGTATATGGTCTTGTTTTGATCAGGTTTGACCAAGCTTATAGTTGACATAAGTGATATGTGTTTAGTATGATCTATCTCTTTGGAAGGTATACTATTACCTCTTACTTGGCTTATTATACAATATGCTTGTGTTATATGTGTAGTAGAAAACTTGGCATATGGTATTGGATGAAATGATTGTTCTTGCATGATATGTTGCTTGATTTTCCGTACTTATGGATAGGAACACATGAAACATAAGATATCTGATCCATCATATATATGAAAGCACACGGTGCTCAGAAAGTGATCTCAAACTACTAGGGGGTAGATCACATGTATAATGATCACAAACCACTTGGTGGTAGATCATAAGGCCCAAAAACATCAAAGCCCTAGGGGCAGATGTACGAGAATTATGATGCAAATAAACTTAAAACATGTGTTCTCTTTTGTTAATAAACATTCTCGTTCAAGTATATGCTTTTTGTTATATTGTTATGTAAATGCCAAGTATTAGTTTTATCTTATTGCCAAGATATGATGAGAGGTATATATAAAAGACACGTAGGCGTACTCAATACAATATTCTTGAAATATTGTGCTGACGTGTACCACATGTAATATTTTGTTTAGGTTGTGGTTATGATCTTGAAGATCCAGGATAGTGAGAGTTGTGTGGCGAGCTGATGTACAGGTAGACCTATTGTCTTAAGATCCTGTAGTTTAGTAGTAGTACATGTATATGTATAAGTTTGTTGTTCAATATGTAATACCAAATGTTGTAACAATTCATGTTGTAATTATATGTTGAATGGTGAACATGTGTGTATGGTTTTATTATTGTTCATGTACATGTGCTACTGATTGTTTCCTTCTGACTTCCTCTGATTTTCTCCTTCTTAGCCTAGTGTGGGATGTTTAAATTGGGATTCTCGTTGAGGTGATGGTTTCAATTTGGACGTCGCACATCAGATTAAGTTTTAGAAAATCTGGGGACGTCACAGGGACTAAAACCCCAGTGCCTAAAAAGTGGCAGGGGGACTAAAACCCCAGTGCCTAATATATAAAATGGCAGGGGGACAAAAACCGCAGTGCCCAGTAGGGGGACTAAAACCCCAGTGCCCTGTGGGTGGTTTGTACTCATGTACACTACATTGTCAATTGGCCAATAACTATATCATGCATAAACATTCACTTGGCAGTAGAGTGAAAAGTATAACAAGATTGCAACATAACATTGGGAATAAAACCCAAGAATAAAGGAGACAACATAAGCAACAACAATATACAATGTTTCCAAAAATTTCAAAAGATGAGCCAACATAGGTAATAGCAACATTTAAGCATTTCCAAGTAAAGGAGGCAACATATAGCAAGTTTCACATTATTCAAATGAATGAGCCACAATGACATATGAAGCATAAACTAAGTAAAGAGCCAATAAATTCAATTAGAAGGATAACAAGGCTAGCACAATAATGATTGTGGGGTAGGAAAAGACCCAACTGAAGGATAGGTAGTTTGCACAATAAACATTCACTTCATCTTTGATAGGATTCATATGATATGATTCACATACATAGGAGCCACATACTAGAATAGGGTGCACATACTGAAATAGGGCTCACATACAAAATAGGATTCACATACAAAATAGGCTTCACATACAAAATAGACTTCACATACAAAATAAGATTCACATACAAAATAGGCTTCACTTACCTGTTTTAGTTATTTACCATCACATCCACCAAACTGATTGCATCCCAACCACATTACCTAGTTACATTATTACACACATATCAATATACATAAAAACATAAAGTATATGAAAAACCCTAATTTTACAAAATCACGATTTAGGGTTTAAAACTTACCCCAACAAATTAGTCATATTCTCCTGAATAATAAAACATATTTTATTTTACAAATTGGGGTTAAAATGGATTAATTAGGTATTTTAGAACATTTTATACACTTAAAAGGCATTCAAAGCAAACTTTGAAAAATCATTTAGAATCAGGCTTCAAAAACCATAAAATTAGATTCTACTCGAAAAATCCTTTCCATTGACTATTTACTTGCATTTTTCTGACATGGGGATGATTTATTATGAATTAAATCATCTCAACCAATCAGAATGCATGAAAACCATAGCGTGACAGGTATTTAAATCAGAATGTAAATCGATATAAATAATAGCTGAAGTGACCACAATACCCTTGCTCATCAAACCAAAGCAATTAAAACTACGAGGGCAGATCAGTCATTTGCACCATTCAGTTGGTTGCGATAGCAAGAGGAAACTAGGAGGAGAAAAGACCAAAATGCCCAAGCCCGAGTAAATCGTTTCATTGCCCGTGCAGGGCCCTCTTGGTCATTCCATGACCTAGCTTCTTCCAGTCCAGGTCTTGGTGCGAGCAGGCTCACAGGAGCTCGAGCTCCTGGCTCAACTCACCTCATAGAGCTAAACCTTGCACAAGGAACAAGCAAAAAGGACCTTCGAGGTCCGACGAAGACAGAGGAGCCTTTGCCACAGGGCGAAGACCTCAGAACCCAAAAAGCAAGCCAAAGAAAGTCGGGAAACAGGGGAGCAAAAGTGAATGAGAACCCAATGAAAATGAAGAATAAGCTACCTGCTGAGGCCGTCAACGCACTTGCGAAGTCGGGACGAGCCTAATCCAGGTCCTTCCGTGGTGGAGGAGCACTAAAGCACGAAAACATAGGTGGCGATGGAGCTCGACGGCGAGCTTACATGACCCAACATTCAGGGGCATCGCGAGGCGAAACAAAGACATAGAATTGAAGAACAAGCATCGAGGATGCTTACCTAGAAGCTAATTGAACAGAGGTGGTTGGAGTAGCGAGCAGCAGACCGAGGTTGCCACAACTGAAGGTGGAGTAGGACAGGGAGTTCCAGGTAAAACGGAGAGAAATTGGATGAGGAGGAGGAAGACTCAAGGCATAAGGGTGCTCGATGACCCCTTAATCAGGTCGGTGAGAGACCCTTGGCCTTACTGTGTCTTGCGGCGGAGAAGGGGAAAAGAACCTAGAAAGGCGTTTGGCCTACAGAGGGTGAGAGGTGATGAGTTAGGGCTCGTTGGAACGAGCATTGAGAGACGGAACCAGCGCAAGAAGAATCGCGCAACGTGGTGGAGGAGGGAGAGAGAGCGACGCGGAGGAGCTGGGGCGTCGGGACTAACCAACGGCCGGAGGTAGGGGACGAAGTCCCGATCGTTGGATCAGATCTAGGCTGACTGGGAGCCGTTGGATGTGAGTCCAATATGGACCTGGGGCGCGTGACAGCTGAAATAACCGAAGCATAGCGTTACAAATCGATATAAATGAAATCGATTAAATCCCAAAGTTATACCTTATTAAAAGCTTATAAAATGGATTTGAAGGGTCAAATGAAGTCCAAATGACACCAAATTTTAACCAAATGTTCAAATTAAAGTGTAGCATCATGCTATATAATTAGATTTCGTATTTAAGCTCACTAAGGCTCATAACTCATATGTTGTCCATTATTACATGTATTAATATATTAAAAGAGGTGAAATAATATGGAAAACTAATTAATTGAAATATGGGGGTAATATTTCGAGGCAAGCATCTCCTAATTATTTCAAGAGAAATAACTCACCATATTATCCCATTTTCACATATTTTATCCACTTAAGAGGAGAGAGAAAATAAAGAGGTTAATATACTCATAATTAACTCAAATACACATTATTGCTAATATATTTATCCAAAAAGCTCCTAATTAATATTATCTACTTATTTCCATCCTTAATGACCAAATTACATTATTAACCCTAACTTATCCACTAAATTGGGTTATTTGTGCAAACACCCCTTCATTATCATAAATGATGGAAAAAGATAATTTTAAACATTGAATTGTGCTCAAATTGCACAAGGGGTCCAAAAAGAATATAAAACAAGGGAAATTTATGAAAATGGTCCAAATGGACTAGAAAGCAAAGAAAAGCTCAAAAGTGGGTAAATTGCAGGGAAGACCTTGAGATTCAGTATGTTACAGAACTCAAGAACTGTGTTTTGTATATAAGTCTGTAACTCACCATAAATCATGGAACTCAAGTTCCAACAATTACTTTAAACCAATCATGAAATATTTCTCAAGGAACTCAAGTTCATAAATTTTCCGAATCAGTTACAACAAACCAATCAGAGCCTTAGTCCCACATTGCTTACTTTGGAGACTTCCCTCCTATTCATATATCGATACTAGTCCATGTAATATTTGAGGAATAAAATAGGATGTGGGCTTCGCACGCGCACGGTGGGGCAGCCCAAGTGGGTTTGGGCCGGTCCAGTCTGGAAATCCTTTAATTGGGCATGTCGTCGCATCCCGCACGTAGGGGGTGCAAATCTGGCCTCCCGGAGCCCCTTGTGTGGGCGCGGCCCCGACCTAGTTTTGCCCTTTGGCCCCAACCTAGTTTTTCCCTTTGGTTCATTGAACCATTTTTAACCTGGGCCACAATGCACCTATTCGTTTGGCAGTTCCAAACTGCACCACATTTTTGCAACCGAACGCATCCTTTCATGCTTCTTTTTCCTGGTTATTTATGCTTTCTTTCCGTTGTCATTCGGAATATACGAGAGACTTCTTTCGTTTCTTCTTCCTCTCTTCTCTGACGTCTATAGTCTGCCCACTGGAAGAACGATCGCTTGCCTTTCGCCCGTCGTCGTGACTACGTGTACATGCTTCACGTTGACACACGTTGTTGGATCCTGGTTGAGTAGCCACGTAGGAGACTACTACACAGCCCCTTGCGTGGGCGCGACCCCAAACTGGTTTTGCCCTTCGGCCCTGGCCTAGTTTTGCCCTTTGGTTCATTGAACTATTTTTAACCCGGGTCGCAATGCACATGTTTGTTTGGCAGTTCCAAAGAGCACCTCATTTTTGCAATCGAACACATCCTTTCACGCTTCTTTTTCCTGGTTATTTATGTTTGCTTTCCACTGTCATTTGGAATATATGAGCGACTTCTTTTGTTTCTTCTGTTGGTATATATATGCCCATAGAGCCATCCCAAATGATTGCATGGAGTCATATATTAATTAATCAATTAATGTGATTATTTGGTTAATTAATGAATTCTAGAATATTCTAATTAATTCATGAGAGTTTTAATTAACGCAACGTTTCTATTTACCGATGGGTTTAGGAAACTCTACTTCCCTTCATATCCTATTTAAAGGAGGATTGACGGCCGATATCTATATAAGATATCAAGAGATGCTTTTAGTTTACGCTCACACACGTAAACCCTAGCTGTCACCGTCCTTAGGAGAGGAAGGAGAGTAACGCGCCGCTAGCACGCCGCTGCACAGATACGACTCCTTCCCACCGGCTTAGGAAGCGCAACGGGAGTTCCAGTCCATCTGTGTGGACAAAGTAGAGACGCAGACGCTAAGACGCCTGCGTTCAGAGGACATCAACGACCATCCATGCGCGTTACGAGCGGTGCACATCATCGCATAGGAGCACTACCGGATCTGCCTGCAACATTGAATGGGAGAGAAGTTCTGTCCGTGTAGGTCAGCAGCACTGTACCATCGTGCAGTGGGACATCATCGAACTTTCTCTGCGATAAGGTATATCCCGCAAACACTCCTTCCAAATACGTTGTTGTCAACGAGATCCTATTTCGGGTTGTGTGGATTTTATTTCTTCCACCGCGCATGTTTTCTCCACAAAACCCAACAGTGGTATCAGAGCAGCGTTGATCTACGTCGTATTTGGATTCGTTTTGATATGATCGAATTGCTGTATACTATTTTTATGTTGCATATGATGCGAATTAAAATTGTTAATGTGCAAATCTAAACCTAATTCTACATACGCCGCAGGCTTCTATTTTTGACATTTTGGACGGGGTCAACTATGGAAAATATTGATTTTCCTAAGTGCATGGAAGTAAAATTCTGTAGACCTTTCAGGGGTTCTGCCCCTAATACCCCACAAGGGGCGGCCTCCCCTCGACCCCCTCCCCGCACAGGGGCACTGCCCTTGTATGCCCCACATTGTCTGCGTGGGAGTCAAAAAAATTCATTTAATGGGGAATGGCCCGCATTACAAGTACTACAATTTTAATATGTATATATGTATATGCAGATATACCTATGATAGCATACACGCCACCTTTAAAATATGTTTTATGTGGTGAGTGCATGCACGGTTATGGCCTAGTATCCCCTTTTGTGAATGTTGTGAATGGATGTGGATGTCAATCTTGTGGATATGTTTGTTTGTGAATGTTATGTATGTACAATGGTTGCATATGGATCTTTTGTATAAAGTATTCAGCTTGCATGCCAAGCCTCATTTCTTATTTCAAAGTGTAATTAATTCTTTCCTTTTATATTTGTACTCATATGATGTAATAGAGATAGGATTAGTTTTAGTTTTGTAAACTTGATGTAAGGAGGAATCTTGAAGATCCAACTCCAAGGAGTGTCCATGGAGAAGCACCATGAAGATCTAATTCCTAGAAGCAACCTGAAGATCCAACTCCAAGGAGCGTCCATGGAGAAGCAACAGGAAGATCCAATTCCAAGAAGCAACTTGAAGTTCCAACCTCACGAAGCATCCATGAAGTTGTTCATTGTAATGTTGATCATTACATGCTTACAGGTTGATTCACAGGTGTTGCATGAGATGCATAAGACCATAGGTGGACTGTAATCCTTTGTTGCTCGAAAGGATTACAATAGTATGGCCATAACCAATGAATTTGTGTTTGTGATTGCATGTCTATCGTTTGTGGTTGTGGATATAGTAGTATATGATACGTACTATAAGTATGTGGTGTTTGGATATGTATATGTATTAATAAAACCCCTCAATTAATAATATTAAGTTTTAGGTGCCTTCCATAAAGCAACACACATGAAAAGCTTGATCGACTATGTGTGGGCACGCCTCTACGTGGTACACTGTCTATCTCGTACAAGTGTGATGGTGGGTGTGTGGGTCTGCCTCCGCAGGGTGCACACTCATCGTGTTGGCTTATGGGTTGGACTTAACTAGGGAACCTTGATAGGATCAAGTACCTAGAGGCACACAGATGCATCATGGCAAGGAGTTGTGCATGATCATCTATCCAAGAGTTGCATATGATGCAATTGGCAAAAGTTACCTACCTTAGTATTTGGTCTTTGACGCTGACGTTGGCTGGGCATTGATCCAATTATTTTGGGTCTTGGCTCACTAGAAGGTTGTGTGTTGCAATCTTCTGAGTTGATAGTGAGGGCTATCAATTTGAATAAAATAGCGGGAGCATAATTAATTAAAGGCCTAATTAATCTCATTTATCAAATATTTACAAGTCAAACTGTTTTGGACTAAATGCAAATTTTTCTTTTGTAGCAATAAAATGGCAAACAACACTCACACTTTCTCATTGCGATCGGTCCTTGAGAAGGACAAACTCACCGGAACCAACTTTGAAAACTGGTTTAGGACGCTGAGAATTGTTCTCACACATGAGCGTAAGATCTATGTCCTTGAAACACCAGAGCCAGCGGAACCCGCCGTAAATGCGCCCAAGGCTGAAAAGGATGCTTACAAGAAGCATCTTGATGATGCCATGGATGTCAAGTGCCTGATTTTGTGCTCAATGAACTATGAGTTGCAAGAGCAACAAGAGAACATGAATTTCATGGAGATGGTAACACATCTCAAGAACATGTATCAACATCAAGAAAGACAGGAGAGATATGATGTCTCAAAGGATTTATTCAAAAGCAAGATGAAAGAGGGAGACTCAATTGGCACCCATATACTCACCTTGATTGGGTACGTGGAAAGCCTATCCAAGCTGGTATTTCCCCTAGGTCAAGAGTTGGCCACTGATGTGATTATACAATCGTTGCTTGAATCATATAGTCATTTTGTCATGAACTACAACATGAACAATTTTGACAAGCTGTTGTCAGAATTGTTGGACATGTTGAGGACAGTTGAAGCACAAATGAAGAAAGACAAGCCAAAGTTTGTGATGATGATCAACAAGACAAAGGGAAAGTCAAAAGGCAAAGGCAAGGCTAAGAAAAGTTCTAAATCTGGGCAGAAGCCAAAGTCATCCACGCTCAAAGCTAAAGGTGGGATCTTCAAAGAAGGCAGTTGTCACCATTGTCACCAGCCTGGACATTGGAAAAGAAACTATCCTCTCTACCTGGAGGAACTGAGGAAGAAAAAGCAGGGGATAGAGATCTCCACTTCAGGTATATACATTATTAAGATAAACTTAAATACTTCTTCATCATGGGTACTGGATACCGGATGTGGATCTAACATATGTTCTAATATGCAAGATCTGATAAGAAGTAAGCCTTTACGAAAGGGCCAAGTCGAGCTGCAAGTTGCTAATGGAGCAAGAGTTGCTGCCACTGTAGTTGGAGTTACTAGTTTATCTTTTCCTACGATCCTTGTATTAGAATTAGAGAATTGCTATTATGTACCTTCCATTAATAGAAATATTATTTCTATATTTTGTATGGACAAGAGTGGATTTGAATTTCACATTAAGAATGGAATTATTTCTATATCTAAAGATGAGATCTTTTATGGCAATGTCCCTATGTCTTATGGTATCTACTTGTTAGAACTTGAGACTAGCATATACAATGTAAATACTAAAAGGTTAAAACTTGACAACTCAAAAAAAACATTCTTATGGCATTATCGTCTTGGGAACATAAACGAGAAGAACATATCTAGACTCCATAAGGATGGTTATCTAGACTCTTTTGATTTTGAATCATTTAAGACATGTGAGGCATGTTAATTAGGGAAGATGACTAAGACTCCTTTCACTGGACACAGTGAGAGAGCTAGTGATCTGCTAGGTTTTATACATACTGATGTATGTGGACCTTTTAGATCAAATTCTAAAGGAGGCTATCAATACTTCATTACCTTCACTGATGACCTCAGTAGGTATGGCTATGTATATATCATGAAACACAAGTCAGAAACTCTTGAAATGTTCAAGACTTTCATGAATGAAGTAGAGAAGCAACTTGCTAAAGTATTAAAGCACTCTGTTCAGATCAAGGTAGCGAATACTTAAGCCAAGAGTTTGACGACCTTTTGAGAGATCGTGGTATTGTATCACAATGCACTCCACCTGGTACACCACAACATAATTGTGTGTTAGAAAGAAGGAATCGTACATTATTAGACATGGTATGATCAATGATGAGTTCATCTGGACTTCCAATATCATTATGGGGATATGATCTTGAAACTACAACGTTTACACTTAACAGTGTACCTTCCAAATCGGTTCAAAAGACACCATATGAGATATGGAATGGGAATCGTCCCAATTTGTCCATATTAAAGATTTGGGGATGTGAAGCTTATGTTAGGGAACAATTTCCTGAAAAGCTTGGACCCAAATCAGAAAAATGCTATTTTGTGGATACCCCAAGGAAACTCGGGGATACTACTTCTACACACCAACTGAAAACAAAGTGTTTGTTGCTAGGACTGTTATATTTCTTGAAAAGGAATTTATTTCCAAAGGAATTAGTGGGAGGAATTTAGACCTCAAAGAATTTCGAGACCAACAACAAAGCAGAGAACCTGAGGAGGTACATAAGGAACATGAAGACTTACAAGCTGTTGTGGAATTTCAAGTTGCAAATGTAACACAGGAACCTCGTAGGTCTAGTAGGACACGACTTGAGCCTAAGATATTTGGATTTCTTGTGACTCAAGACAGTGACGAATTGGGCATAGAAGATGAGCCAACTTCCTATCTAGAAGCTACTAAGGGACCAAAATATGAGAAATGGCTCGAAGCCATGAAATCTGAGATGGAATCCATGTACACCAATAAGGTATGGACCTTGGTGGATCCACCCGAAGGGGTAAAACCCATAGGGTGCAAGTGGATCTTCAAGAAGAAGACTGACATGGATGGAAATGTTCAAACCTATAAAGGTAGATTAGTTGCGAAAGGATTCCATCAAATTCAAGGGTTGATTATGATGAGACCTTTTCACTAGTTTCCATGGTTAAATCCATCAGGATCATGCTTGCCATTGCAGCTTATCATGACTATGAGATTTGGCAGATGGATGTTCAAACATCATTCCTTAATGTGAATTTACTCGAGGATGTGTACATGACACAACCTGAGGGTTTCATCGATCCAAAGGAAGACAATAAAGTTTGTAAGCTACAAAGGTCAATCTATGGATTGAAGCAAGCAACTCAGAGCTGGAATCTACATTTTGATGCAGTAGTCAAAAAGTTTGGCTTTAGTCAAAATGAAGATGAACCTTGTGTTTATAAAAGGGTTAGTGGGAGCACAGTCGTATTTCTCATATTGTATGTGGATGACATACTATTGATGGGAAATGACATCCCTACTCTTCAGACAGTAAAAGGTTGGCTAGGGAAGACTTTCTCTATGAAGGATTTAGGCGAAGCATCCTATATACTAGGGATCAAGATCTATAGAGATAGATCTAGAAGGCTTCTAGGCCTAAGCTAGAGCACATACATTGATAAGGTGCTAAAGAGGCTTAGCATGGAGGGTTCTAAGAGAGGTAACTTGCCCATGTCCCATGGTGTTACAATCTCTAAAGCCTAGTGTCCTAGTTCATGTGATGAACGGGCATAGATGAGTAAGATTCCATATGCATCAACAGTTGGATCTATCATGTATGCAATGTTATGTACTCGTCCTGATGTGTCGTATGCTTTGAGCATGACGAGCCGATATCAGTCAGATCCAGGTGAATGTCACTGGACAGCCGTAAAGAACATCCTAAAGTACTTGAGAAGGACTAAGGATCAATTCTTTGTATACGGTGGTGAGGAAGAGCTCGTAGTAAAGGGTTACACCGATGCTACCTTCCAAACTGACAAAGATGACTACAGATCGCAATCTGGATTTGTGTTTTGCCTGAACAACGGAGCTGTGAGATGGAAGAGTTCCAAAAAAGAGACTGTTGCAGATTCTACAATAGAGGCCGAATATATTATCGCATCTAATGCTGCGAAGGAAGCTGTGTGGATCAATAAGTTCATTTCTGAACTTGGAGTGGTTCCAAGCGCTGGTGATGTAATTGAGTTGTTTTGCGACAACAATGGAGCAATCACTACTACAGAAACAATATTTAATGTCTCTTTTCTGGGCATCAGTTATTTACAAAAACCGCTGCCTATAACATTCCACATCGGCTATTTAGTAAATCCGACGTATATATTCGAAGACCATCCAGACACGGGTACCACTTTGTATTCAACGTCGGCTAGGTAAACCACACCGACGCCTAAAATCGCCCGCGAAATCCAAATTTCGAGCGAAAAGAAAAAGTGTCACATACAGCGTCGGTTTTTTAGACAGAAACCGACGCCTATGTATGATGAGAATTTGCGTGAAAAGTGTCACATACAGTGTCGGTTATCCTTTGATAACTAACACTGATAATGGTTCCCGCCAAATAATTTTAGGGCAAATATTGTTCAATTGGACGTCAGTTTTTACGAGCAACCGACGCTGAAGATGTTTAGGTGTCAGTGTTGTTGAAAAACGATGCCTTTGATGAACTTAATACCCCCGCGATCACCCGACTCTTCCCCTTTCTTCTATTTCATTGTGAGAATTTCTCCCCCGCTACTGCTGCCGCTTGACTGCAACCCCCACCCGCCGCTGCTGCTTCTTGTGCACCATCGCCGCTCCGCCACCGCTCCCTGCTACTTCTGCTCTGCCATCTCTGGTCCTAGCCACCGTGCCCTGCGACTACCTGCCTGCCCTATGTCGGCGGTCCTGGAGATCGCCGCGCCTGCCCTGCGCCGGCGGTCCTTTGCTCGACCTCACCTCACCGCCGACCTGTCGACCTCACCTCGCCGCTGACCTTTCGACATGACCTCACCTCGACCTCACCCTGCTCACTTGCCCAGGTACCTGCCGACCTACCCAAGTGGCACCCATGCGCGCCTAGATGGCCATGCGTTCACCTAGGGTCCCAAACCCAGGCGCCCAGCCTAGTTAGGCCTTTGGGATGCCTAGGCGATGCTTGGGCTGTGCCAAGGCACAATGCTGCTGTGTATTTTTTTTACAATTAAGTTATTTACTAATTTGTGTTTATTTAAGTACTGATTTGTATTTATTTATGTATTTTTTCTAGAATTAATTGATCATCTACTGCTGCCTGCCGTCTCCCTGCCCGTCGCCTGCTCACCTGCCTGCCTACTCGCCTACCCTCCGTCTCACCCAAATAGATGTATTTATTTAATCAACATTGTATTTATTTAATCAACATTGCTACTTGTATGATCCTAGTGATTAAAAGCACTCTTTCCTGGTCCCTTCAGTAACTAATGTTCCCTTGAGATGAGTGTTAATTGATCTAGTTTACTTACTTTCCTTGTAATGCCATCTTTTATGTGCTATGACCTAGTCACCTTTAGAGTATTAAAATGATGAAACTTGTACACTTTTTAAATTTAAATCTATAAATCCTATGAATTGATATCACCCCACAAAATCAGTAGTCACTATTATGCCTTGTACACTCTAGAATCAAGATCTAATACTCTTATGCTATTTTAACACCATGAGACATTTTTTGCTCATTCTAGTGGATTATTATGACCTATGATGACCTAACATGAAACCATGCTTTTAATGATATGATTTACATATCTATTATTGTGTTTGTTGGCCTAGAAACCCATCCAAGATTTACTCATTAGGAGTAAATCTTGGATAGTCCCCGGTTTGGGACTGTTCTTGAACACCTAATCTCACTTAGGATGTAAGTGTATAATGTGTATTGGGTTTTCGAGAAAATTTTGGTAGCATTTCCCCGTTTGTTCTCTAAGTACATATGTACTTAGAGAACAGTGGGGAAATGCTGCCGAAATTTTCTTGAAAACCCAATACACATTATACGCTTACTAGTGAGATTAGGTGTTCAAGGATGGGATAGGTGGTACACATTTATTATATATCAAAATGACATCACATGTGTTTTTTGGCCTAGAAAGTGAACAATCATTGTTCTTTATATTACTTGTACATTGGTATAAATTAGAATGAACAATCACTAAATTATATAATGTTTTTTTTGGTCAGTCTAAAATGTGTGTTGCTAGTATTACCAAAACTTTGGGCACTAGGTACCCCATTACATCAGGCAAAAATAACCTAAAATGTGTGTTGCTAAATTATATACTGTTTGTATGGAGTATAAATTAGAATGAACAATCTTATGCTATTTTAACACCATGAGACATTGTTTGCTCATTCTAGTGGATTATAATGACCTATGATGACCTAACATGAAACCATTCTCTTAATGATATGATTTACATATCTATTATTGTGTTTGTTGGCCTAGAAACCCATCCAAGATTTACTCATTAGGAGTAAATCTTAGATAGTCCCCAGTTTGGGACTGTTCTTGAACACCTAATCTCACTTAGGATGTAAGTGTATAATGTGTATTGGGTTTTTGAGAAAATTTTGGTAGCATTTTCCCATTTGTTATCTAAGTACATATGTACTTAGAGAACAGCGGGGAAATGCTGCTGAAATTTTCTTGAAAATCCAATACACATTATACACTTACTAATGAGATTAGGTGTTCAAGGATGGGATAGGTGGTACACATTTATTATATATCAGAATGACATCACATGTGTTTGTTGGCCTAGAAAGTGAACAATCATTGTTCTTTATATTACTTGTACATTGGTATAAATTAGAATGAACAAACATGCTAAATGTTAATACAAATGCTAAATGTTTGCCTTTTTAATACAAATGCTAAATGTTTGCCTTTTTAATGACATTTTCAGATGGCTGATCATGATGAGCGTGATGTCCATGATGAGCATGAAGTCTGTGATGAACCTATTTTCCATGATGAGCATGGCGAGGATACCAGTGTAAGTTCTAAAAACATATCTTGCATTTCTATAAAATTCATTATCTTCTAGTTATGTCATATATCCCATATTTCTATATTGGGCTAATTCAGTGTGTTTATTTTTGTCAAATTTTAGGTTGATCATGCACATGTACCCACTGAAGCACTGCAGGAGCTTGATGCGCATCATCAAAAAGTTAACAAGAAAAGGGCATCACTCTGTTGAACAAGTTGATAGCGCTAAGTGGCTGTGGATTCAAATTGGTTGTGGAGTTTGATAATGGAGGAAATGCAATTGGAGTGAACCACAATAATTTTATAAACTATCCTGGGGTTGTCACTCAAAGCCATTGTGGTGTTAAGTATGATAATTGGCATAAAGTTCCTCAGGCAAAGAAAGACTTGATATGGAAGGATTTATGCATGAGTTATTATTATTTGCAATTCTATTTTGTAGATTACAAATTCTATTATTTGCAATTCTATTTTTGGAAACTAGTTAATAAGAATTCTATTTTACAGAATCTATTTGCATTGGATGAGAAGCCGCATCGTAAAAGCGTGATGCAACACACTGGAAAGATGCTTAGGAACTATAGGACAAATCTCAACAGAGAATACATAAAAGATGGTGATAAGAAGAAGAAGTCATCCCTTGAACAGTGGAACTTCTTGGACAAAGAAGATTGGGACAATTTTGTTGCTTCAAGAAAATCTGAAGAATTCAAGGTATTAGGCATCACTCCCAATTTAATTAATATATGTTGTATTCACCTATTCAAGACTAACATTTAGTGCTACTAACCAAATCATTAATGTGCATACTAACTAGGCCTTCAGTGAGGCGCAAAAAGCAAGGCGTGCACTGAATGTGCATGACCACACTATGGGTCCAAAGGGCTATGCAAGTGTTCGCCAAAGACTACAGGCGGAGTCTGCTGCTACTCAGGAGTCCTCTACTATAGGTATCACACCTCTACCTCGCCATGATGTTTGGATAGCTGGGAGGCAAAATAAGAAGGGAGAAATAAGGAAGCCCGCAACTGCTGAGGCGGCTGCAAAAATGGTAAAATACAACTTTTAGAGCAATCGTTTGAATATTGATTATTTGTGGTGTTAACTTACCAATTTCTGTTGATGGTGATTAGCGGAAGGTGCACGAGCAGAGGAAACAAGGCACATTCATCCCTTAGGGCACAAGGGATGAATTGACAGTTTCTCTGGGTAACCCAGAACATCCTGGACGTGTTAGGGGTGCAGGCGCTGGTGTGGGCATCAAATCATTCTTTGGGACATCCCAACGCAAACCCAGAGCAGGACTTTCACAAGAAGAGGTAACCTATTCTTTTTTTAGAATGTTACTGCAAAAGGAAATTCAATAATAAGAAGCTAATGTTTCTTTTATCCATGTATAGGAGAATAAGCGAGTCGAGGATATAGTTGCTAAGAAGGTCAATGATATAGTTGCTGAGAAGGTCAAGGAAGAAATAGTGTGGTGGCAGGCATCTCAGGCTTCCAATCAGCCTACGACGACCTACTCTTCTCCTGATGTACATACTGAGAGTAATCCTGTAGACCCACCACCACCTAACATGTCTACTGTAAGTATTTTTTATGACATTGTAGCTAGTCTTTTCAAGATGATATGTTTTCAAGATGATATGTATATATGTTTAATATTCTTTACGTAAATTTGTAGGCATTGAAGCCATTCCGCATAAAAATGCAAGACTATGTTGTTGCATAGGTGAAGGCTTACCCGTCCCTCTTGGGGCAATGTTTCACGGGACTCCAATGCCACAAGGCTACGTTCGTGTGAGCCCGATACGTGTATTACCCGATTGGAGGGAAGCTACATTGCCATATCCCCACCCAAATATTGATACACTTGCTGAGGTAGAAGGCGGGGTGATATTGTGGCCCAAAGCAGATGTTGTCTACACTAATGAAATTGTAAGATAAATTTACATTACTTTAGATTGTTAATGTGTATATATGAGGTCAACTGATCTGATATTATATATACAGGTTAAAAAGAAGACACCCGGAGCACCTAGGCCTCCACCTCCACTTCCTGCATTACCAAGTTGGGTTCCAACTGACCTAACATACCCATTAGGTCCTGCTTGTAAGGGAATGGCATGTTGGCTACGGGCACATAATATACATTGCCCTATAATTGTTTCTTTAGAAGCGGATTATGTAGGTCAATCATATGAATGCTCTTTATTTATACAAGATATTATTGAGTTGTTTATGTATGATTGGTTGAATACATCAATGATAGAGACATGGATAAGGTGAGATCTTGTTTATACATCCATATACCTTGTGTAAGATCTGGTGATCTGGTTTCTTATATATTAATGCATACGTAATACATGTTTTGCAGCTACTTAGTCGAAGATCAATGCAAATAATTTGCATTTGATCATGTGGGATTTTTGATTTCATCATTGATTAGTATGGTAGCTAAAGACCCCGATAGTGTTCAACAATACTGTATAGATGCTTTTACAATTTTCGGTCAGCAAAAGAAGATGATAATAATAGCTCCATTCAATGTCAGGTAAGTTTACTTTATTTATAATTTGGACTTAAGAAAATTAAATTTTTATTGTGGATTTTGAGTTATTAATTTTTAACTTTTTTACCTCTAGCGGTAGGCATTGGGAGTTACTAGTTATTGTCCGCAAGACATTCATTGTTTATTATCTAGATCCAGCAGGGAGTACATTGAATACTAAAATTGGACACGTAATGAGAATGTCATTATTCTGGTGAGAAATATTTCATTTTTATATCTGTTAACATATGTTATTACATTACTATTTAATTATGCAATTTACTGTGTTACATTAACATGTAGGGGTTTAGATGCATTCAAAAATGCTGGAGGAAAGGTCCCAAGGAAAAAGAACCACCCAATAATTTGGGAGAACGTAAAAGTAAGTTCCCGACTCCAATGTATATATTATTTATGTGAACTGTGCTTAGTTGTATTTTTTAATATTTTATATGTTTCAATTTATAGTGCGCTAGACAAGACAACGGATGGGCATGCACATACTATATGATGCGATTTATGAAGATGATTATCCAATATGCCACATTGGACATCAATACCTTACATGAGGTATTATATATAGTCTCATTAGTTAGTATGAAATATATCAATCTTATTTTGATATTATTACTTATATATACATCATTCTCTTTGTAGGTATTTAAAACTGACCAGACTATAGGTAAACGCTTCAAAGATGTACATGCTCCATATACGATGGAAGTATTAAATGAAGTAAGATAAGAATGGGAAAAAGCCATACAAGCAGTGGCGATTGTAAGATATAATTGGGATGCCGATAGCGATGTTGAATGATATTTTGTAAATGAATATTTCTGAATGTTTGTACATGTCTGAATGTTTCTACATGTATTTGAATGTTTCTACATGTGTGAATGTGAGAATTGAATTGATGTCTGAATGTATCTACTTGTGTGAAAAGTATATTTGTTGATTTTGTAGGTTTGTGGCCTGTTTGTAGGCTGATATCAATGGATGTCGTAAACATGTAGTTCAGAAAACTGAACTGCAAGTTCTCATCTTGCTGACCAGCCCAGCAGGCCTGCAAACTAATAAGAAAAATAAAATAAAATATAGGCATCAGTTATTTATAGAACATCGCCATCAAAGACATACAACGTCAGTTATTGGATAAAACCGTCGCCTAATGTGACAAACAACCCGACCGTGCAGGAAAGCATGATTGTGGCAGAAAACGCATCGGTGCTTAGTACAAAACCGATGCCTATAGAACTAAACACGGATGTGCAGGGAAGCATGGCCGTTTCGTATGGAAATATGGCGTCGGTTAGGTAGTTATAAACTTACGCAAAAAGTGTCCTACATGGCGCCCTTTTTGTGGCGCGAACCCGTTTGGCGTCGGCTTACGATACATAACTGATGCCTATAGGTGCCCTGCTGTCGCATTTTTGGTGGCACGAAGCCTCTAACCGACGCCGAAGAGTCCAACCTTTAGCGGCGCCCACATAGGCATCGCTGGAGAACCGTCGCTAAAAGGGGTTAAACAACCGACGCCAAAGGCGTGTTCTGTAGTAGTGAATTGCACATGCTAAAGAACCAAGATCACACCAATGTTCCAAATATATTTTATGATGGTTCCATCTCATACGAGAGATCGTACAATGAGGACATGTGAAGATTTGCAGAGTACCTAAAGAAATAAATGTGGCTAACCCGCTCACAAAAGCACTTTCACAACAGAAACATGACAGACATGTTCGATCACTTGGATTGAGATTCATGAGTGATTGGATATAAGTGCAAGTGGGAATCTATTGGCATGTATGCCCATAGAGACTATCATTCTATGATTGTAATGGGATACTATGTAAATGATTTGTAATACTACATTGATCATATCAATAAAGGCAAGTTTCCAATCTATATGTTTGTGTTTTATATTGTGAGATGACCATAAAATGTATAGATGTCTATAGAATAATATACTCAATGACATATGTCTTCAGGTTGATGACCTGAACAGTGAGATCATATGTATGCTAAGAGTATGTATTCTTGTTTTATCCCTAATCGGTTGTTATTGTGGAAATATCCATAGACATCAATAACACATAAGATTAGAATGTATGTTGGTTGATGGAAGAATCTCATTATCCATGATATGGAGATATCAAACCAAATACATAGATACTTGTTAGAGAATAATGTATCAGATAGAACCACCTTGAGAGTGACACATGGATACCATGATTGGTAGTTAGAGTCACATCTCATAATGATGGTGGTGATTGTGGTTCTTAGACCTGAAGTCACTACACTTATCACATGTCATTCGGTGTACTTTGACATAATCCACCGTGGTCCTGAATAAGGATTGCCATCAATATGATGCTTGGGTGCACTGTGACACATGGGGATGATTGTGAGTGATGTATATGGAATTTGTCCTTCCTACGGGAGTTTGATATTCCGACCACTTGATAAGCAAGACTGAGAAATGCATGGCCATGCTGATGCGAGTCAATATGTGATATTGAGCTTATATATATCTCAGACAGTCTGCTCTAGTTCAAAGAACATGGATTGAAAGTTGAAAAAGATAACAATTCCATGACTCAAGTTCAATCCAGATATCAACGACAAAAGAACTATACAATCATTGTAACACCAGTCATGAATGATAGGTCAAGTTGTTCTCCAACTTCTCCAATTACTTGGGTGTCAATGAAGTCTTGCTAGATACCAATCATTGCTTGTGAAATCATAATATGATTATGGATATCACTACCAACGTAATTTGGAGCCTAGCGGGTCACACACATAGGATGTGTTGAAATAGGAGTATAATTGTGGATTTGATTGGAATTGCTCCAAATCACATTGATTACTAAAATGTTTATGTAATGGATTAGAATAATATTGGAGTGACTGGATCTAAGTGCAAGTGGGAGTCTATTGGTATATATATGCCCATAGAGCCATCCCAAGTGATTGCATGGAGTCAGATATTAATTAATCAATTAATGTGATTATTTGGTTAATTAATGAATTCCAGAATATTCTAATTAATCAATGAGCATTTTAATTAACACAATGTTTCTGTTTGATGGGTTTAGGAAACCCTACTTCCCTTCGTATCCTATTTAAAGGAGGACTGACGGTCGATATATATATAAGATATCGAGAGACGCTTTTAGTTTACACTCACGCACATAAACCCCAGCCGTCACTGTCCTTAGGAGAGGAAGGAGAGCAACGCGCCGCTAGCACGCCGCCGCACAGACATGAATCCTTCCTGCCAGCTTAGAAGCATGACGTGGAGTTCCAATCCATCTGTGTGGATGAATTAGAGATGCAGATGCTGAGACGCCTACGTTCGGAGGACATCAACGACCATCCGTGTGCATTACGAGAATCGCACATCATCGCACAGGAGCGCTGTCGGATCTTCCTGTGACAGTGAATGGGAGAGAAGTTTCGTCTGTGTAGGGCAGTAGTGTTTCCCCGTCGTGCAGTGGGACATTGCCGGACTTGCTCCGTGATAAGGTATATCCCATAAACACTCCTTCCAAATACATTGTTGTTGACGAGATCCTGTTTTGGGTAGCGTGGATTTTATTGCTTCCTCCGTGCATGTTTTCTCCACAAAACCCAACATCTTCTTCCTCTCTTCTCTGCCACCTATAGTCTGCCCACTGGAAGAACGATCACTTGCCTTTCGCCCATCGTCATGACTGCGTGTGCAGGCTTCACATTGACACACATTGTTGGATCATGGGAGAGTAGCCGCGCAGGAGACTACTACACAGACGTTCTCCATCGGGTACCACAGAAATAATCTTAAGGACAGTGCATCTCGCATGCCTCAACGATACTCTGGTATAGTCTTATATGTTTACGCCTTTTCATCGTGGTTTGTACCCTTATACGAACAACAATCTTAAGAGTATTTCGTTCACTAATGGGTACTAACATGGAAGGTTTTGAAACCCCCTTTATGCCTTTGACACTGTCTGACAATAACAACCAAATTGTTACTGTTTCTACTATTCCACAAACACCAGTTCCGAATGTTACAAAAATTGAACACTTTAATGGACAACATTATAGGCGTTGGTAAGAAAAAATTATTACTACATTAGAAGATTCTAATGTCTCGTTTGCCTTAACTGAACCCAAACCTGAAAATGATTCTGTTGATTGGGAAAAAGCAAATCGCATTTGTCGACATGTGATTCTAAGTACTTTATCTAATCAACTGTTTGACGCCTACTTTCCAATTAAAATTGCATCTGAAATTTGGGAAAGTCTGAATAAGAAATATATTCTGGAAGAGGCTTCTACCCAAAAATTTACTATTGCAAATTTTTTAAATTTTCATATGACTAAAGATAAAGATATAACAACTCAAATTCATGAATTTTAGATATTACTTGATGATTTGAAAAATGAAAAAATTGATCTTTGTGAGTCTTTCGTTGTGGGTTCTTTAATTGAAAAACTACCTGGTTCTTGGAAACATTACAAGAACAATTTAAAGCACAAAAGAAAGACTATGTCATTGGATGATGCAATAATACATATCTGAGTTGAAGATCAAAATCGTACTACAGAAAAATCTGAACTGAATAAAGAGTTGTCATGTACTGCTAACTTTGTTAATAATGAAGTTAAAGAAAATAAAGTTTCTACTGATCAGTCTAAAAATAACTGGAAAAATAAGAAAGGGAAAGGAAAAAAGAATAAATATAAAGGAAACAAAGATATTAAGAAAAGAAATATTTTCTGGTATGTTTGTGGCAAACCTGGTCATACTTCTCCTAAATGCAGGCATAGGAAGAAACAAGCGGTCCAAGATTCGAAGGATACATCAACCAACCTTGTCACTGAGGAAGTATTTGTGGCATTTGTCAGCATTTTCAGCATGGGATCATTCCACCAAAATGATTGGATCATTGACTCAGGGGCTAGTCGCCACACCAGTGGCAACAGAAATGCTTTCATGACCTACACTAAAGTAGGACAAGAGGAACATCGGGTTGTCATGGGCAACTCTAGTGTTTCTCCTATGACCGGAAAGGGCAATGTCATGATCAAGATGACTTCTGGAAAAATTCTGTTGATCAAAGATGTGTTGTTTGTCCCTGATATCCTTGTTAATTTAATTTTTGTTTCTCAACTTGTTAAGTTTGGGGTGAAAGTGTCCTTTGAATCAAACAAGCTCATTCTCTCTAAGTCTAGGGACTACCTAGGGATGGGTTACTGCTCAAATGGGCTCTTTCTACTGAATGTACCAAACTCTACTGCTAATGAAATAACTCCTTCTACTTATATCGTTGATTCTTTTGAGTTATGGCATAATAGATTAGGACATGTTAATTTTAAATACGTACAACGCATGAAATATTTAGGTTTACTAAAGGATATTAATGGTGTTGTTAATTTAAATAATAAATGTCAAATATATGCTGAAACTAAATCTACCAAGAAATAATATCCTCAAATTTCACATAGAGATTATGAATTGCTCGATTTAATTCACACTGATCTTGGAGATTTAAAAAGAAATCTATCTAGAGGTGGGAAACATTTCTACATTATTTTTTTAGATGATTTCTCATGATATACAAAATTATATTTACAACATTCAAAGGATGAAGCTTTTGGAATGTTTGTTAAATATAAAATAGAAGTAGATAATCAACTTAATAAGAAAATAAAATGTCTTCTCTCAGATAGGGGTGGTGAATATGATTGTTCTCCTTTTAATGATTTTTGTGTAAAAAATGGTATTATACATGAATACACACCTCCATATTTGCCTCAATCAAATGGAATTGATGAACGTAAAAATAGAACTCTAAAAGAAATGATGAATTCTATTTTAATCAGTTCAAGCACACCCAACAACTTGTGGGGGGAAGTGATCTTGTCATCTTGTTTTCTTCAAAATCGCATCCCTAGTAGGTAGAAAAATATGACACCATATGAATTATGTAAATGATATCCTCCTAATTTGAAATATCTCAAAGTGTGGGTGTGTGTAGCTAACGTCTTATTAACTAAGCCTAAGAAATGAAAATTGGGATCTAGAACCCTAGATGGTGTTTTTATAGGTTATGCTCAAAATAGTGCCGCATATAGATTCTTGGTTATTAGAAGTGGCAACAATGTTGTAGAACCTAATACAATTGTTGAATCTAAAAATGCAGATTTTTTGAGAATATCTTTCCTGTGAAAACTCCCTTAGAAAACTTATCTAATCCTTCAAATGAAATTTTAGAGAATATCACAAATACATCAAATTCTAATGATGATTTAGAACCTGATGATATAGAACCTAGAAGATCCACTAGGATGAGGAAGGACAAGAATCTTGGTGATGATTTCTCTTCCTTTATAGTGGATAATGACCCTCAATCTTACAATGATGCTATTAATTCAACTGATTCCTCTTTATGGAAGGAAGTAATTAATAGTGAGATTGAATCTATATTATCTAATCATACATGGGAACTAGTGGAACTTCCACCATGAATTAAACCCATAGGATGTAAATGGATATTTAAAAGAAAATTGAAAACAAATGAGACTGTAGATAAATACAAAGCTCGTTTGGTTGCCAAGGGATATAAACAACAAAAGGATATTGACTGTTTTGATACCTTTGCTCTTGTTACTAGAATCTCTTCAATCAGGATTTTAATTGCTTTGACATCTATTAAGAAATTAATTATACATCAAATGGATGTTAAAACTGCTTTCTTGAATGGAGATTTGGATGTAGAAATTTATATGGATCAACCCGAAGGTTATGTATTTCTGGGAAAAGAACAGATGTTATGTAGACTAATCAAATCTCTCTATGGTTTGAAACAAGCACCTAAACAGTGGCATGGGAAATTTGATAAGGTAATTGTATCATATGGATTCCATATAAACGAAGGAGATATTAACCAAGGTTGTGTTATTATATGTCTCTATGTAGATGACATGCTTATTTTGGCACTAATATTGCTATTATAAATAGTACAAAAGGCTTCTTGGCTTCTAATTTTGACATGAAAGATATGGGTGAAGTAGATGTAATCTTAGGAATTAAACTCCTTAAACATGATGATTACATTGTGCTATCCCAAGAACATTATGTTGGGAAAATTCTCAAAAGGTTTTCAATGTTTGATTGTAAGCCAGTAAGTACACCTTTTAATTCTAATTGCCATCTTAAGAAAAATAAAAGTACTAGTGTTCAACAAGTCAAACATGCATGTGTAATTGGAAGCCTGATGTACTTAATGAATTGTACTCGTCCAGATCTAGCATATGCAGTGGGGAGATTAAGTAGATATATCCAAAATTCTAACAAGGATCATTGGGATGCTCTACATAGGGTTTTAAGATACCTTAAAGGCACAATTAATCACAGATTGATTTTTTGTGGATCTCCAACTGTTCTAGAAGGATATTGTGATGTCAATTGGATTTTGGATTTAGATGAATTGAAATCTACAAGTGGTTACATATTCACTATGGGTGGAGGTGTTGTGTCTTGGAAATCTTCCAAGCAAACTTGTATAGCTTGTTCCACTATGGAATCTGAGTTTATTGCCTTAGAAAAGGCTGGAACTGAAGCCAAATGGCTAAGACATGTTCTAATGGATCTTCCTATTTGGGAGAAACCTTCTCCACTAGTGTTTATACACTGTGATAATCAAACTGCCATAGCAAGGGCTAAAAACAAAGTTTACAATGGGAAGAGTAGACATATTCGTCTACGTCACAATATTGTGAGGCAGCTTGTATGTGATAGCATAATCTCTATGGATTATGTAAAGTCAGAATTAAATTTGGCCGGTCCTCTGACAAAGCCATTAATTCAAAGACTAGTGAGCGATACATCGAGGAGAATGGGATTATGCCCATACCAGATGTCGAAGTGATGGATACCCAACCTTCAAGAACGGTGATCCCGGGAAGAAGGTTCAATGGGGAAAACGAAGTCACTGGATGACTCAATGTGTTGTAATAAATGTATCTCATTCTTATGATGTAAACAACAATTTGCAATGATTTAGTTGAATATATTTCTTAATAGATTTCATAGCCATTATTAGTGGTGTATATACTGCAATATATGCTTGATGAAAGTCCAACTATATAAGTGTGGAGTGGGGCCACTCCTGTTGAGATTTGGGTAGATCTCTAGAGAATTCATGAATTTTCCCAGTAGGAGCATAGCCTAAAGGCGCCAATCCATAAGAAAGGTATTTGATTTTATGAATATCATGTGAGTAATGTATCTCTAATTTGACAAGGGAGGAATTGGTTCAAGAACATAGTTCCACCAATCTTCTACAGATTACGTACATCTACTCTACGCTTTAGTTCAAAGAACTCAGTTCTACCAAAGCTTATGCATGCTATTTGTTTAAGTTCTTCCAGTGGTCAACTCAATTTTTAGTTTGGTTTTATTTTGAAATAGTGGGGGATTGTTGTGGCTGCTACTGTTTTCAAAGAAAAAACCTTTAGTCCCACATTGCTTGCTTTGGAGACTTCCCTCCTATTCATATATGGCTGCTAGTCCATGTAATATTTGAGGAATAAAATAGGATGTGGGATTCACACATGCATGGTGGGGAAACCCAAGTGGGTTTGGTCCGGTCCAGTCTGGAAACCCTTTAATCGGGCGCGTCGACGCACATCACATCCCACGCGCAGGGGGTGCAAATCTAACCTCTCGAAGCCCCTTGCGTGGGCGCGACCCCGGCCTAGTTTTCTACTTCGGTTCATTGAACCATTTTTAACCTGGGCTGCAATGCACCTGTTCATTTGGCAGTTCCAAACCGCACCACATTTTTGCAACTGAACGCATCCTTTCACGCTTCTTTTTCCTAGTTATTTATGTTTGCTTTCCGCTGTCGTTCAGAATATTTGAGAGACTTCTTTCATTTCTTCTTCCTCTCTTCTCCACCGCCTACAGTCTGCCCATTGGAAGAACGATCGCTTGCCTTTCGCCCGTCACCATGACTGCGAGTGCATGCTTCACGTTGACACATGTTGTTGGATCTTGGGAGAGTAGCCGCACAGGAGACTACTGCACAGACGTTCGCAGTCGGGTACCACAAAAATACTCTTAAGGACAATGCATCGCACTCACCTTAATGATACTCTGGTATACTCTTATACATTTATGCATTTTCATCACAGTTTGTACCCTTATACGAACAACACTGACCACTCTATAGCCATAAGAACCTTCTAAACTCTATGCGAGGGAAGGACAACCCCATCTTCGTCAAGCGGGATGGAGTCCACTATTGCTCGTGATCACAAGGTAGGGGGCGATTTGAGGTCAAATGACCCAGCAACACATGTGGGCATGCTTAAAGCGGGAGGGAAGTAGTGTCTTTTCTCCCCCATCACAATCCAGTGGAATTGCCTACGTGTATCTTAGACAAGGCCAGAACAAATATCAGCTCGTTCCTATGAGCTGGTAAAGGGCATGCGGTGGTCTGGACCACTATGGGTTCTCCTGTGGAGTTTGGGGGCTTGGGGATTCCTGACCTCCTAAACATGGCCCAGCAGGAAGCGGCCAAGCGTGTTGACAGATTCCTGATCAACGAGATTCAACATGGACATCTTGGATCAGAAGAAGATACAGTTCTTCCCTCCAACTTATGGACAACATCAAAATGTCTAGAGTGTGGGTGGGCATGCTCCGGGCTTGGGAGTGGGTGAAGCCTAACTATACACAACTGAATGGTGAATGGAGAAGAGGTACTAACAAACTGTAAGTGACTCTTTACAATGGTCATGCGGTGTCATGGGTGCCTCTCCTTTGGAATAAGCACCACCAACCCAAGTGGAGCTGCTATTTATACATAGGGATCATGCAGAAGCTTCCTACCTTTGACAGGATGATAAGGTGGGGATTGGGCACTAATCCAAAATTCTTGCTCTGCGGTAAGGAAGATGAATCACATGACCATATGTGGTGGAAGTGTGACTTTGCCAGGTACCTATGGACCAGGGCGATGCTGAAGTGCAACCTTGGCGGTGCCCCCCTGATGACTTGGAGTCTAGTGTTAGCTGGGCTCTGGAAAAGACAAAGTACATAAATCTGTTGAGATGCCTAGTGGGTCTTTGTTTGTCGGCCACTATGTTCCATGCTTGGTGGGAGAGGAACAATAGACTACATGGCGGTCTGAGAAAAGATATGTTAATTGGTTTTGATGAAACTGTAAATAGGCTTCTTGTTTGTGGGAAGGCCAGGCCTAAGCTCTTGCTAGGACTGGATAGAACGATACAGAGATACTGGGGCTTTTGTAGTTAGACCCCCGGTTGTGTAGTATTTGGGGTTTTGGTTGTTCCCCTATACTTTTGGATTTATTAGTAATATTTTACCTGATCCAAAAAAAAAGAATTCCGTGCTAACATGACATCGTCTAATTGACCCAAATATGATAATCTTAAATAAATCATAACTAAATATTGGTAGATCAGATCATGATAAGTTATATAAGAATTTTGATCACATGAACATATAGAATCCAAACAAAATAGTTTCAGAGTATAGATATGCTTTGTGTTAAAATAGTAGCGCTAACATGGGAAAAGTGGTGATTGAAGTATTAAAAACCCTAGATTTGGGTATTAACACATGGAATATGGTAAAAACCTCTCTTTTATGATATTACTGATATTGTTGAATAAGATGAATATCAATATGATCATGATAATAATAATGATGAGAAACTAGGACTTCTAGAGTTAATGATCCTTAATATGTGTGATTAAGATCATGAAAATCAATGAAGAGACTTATTATGTGTCGAACCTGATCTAAGTGTTTATGATGCAATAATAGGATAGATTTGATAATCTTGGCAACAACTAATATGAATTAGGGTTCTTGAGTCATCAAATCAATGAATATGAAAATCGGGATATCAAAGCATGACTCTAATGACAACTTGACACCAAGAGAACATGAACCATAGATTAGGACCGAGTAGGGCTTAATATAACTAATGTGATGGTGAAATTTTAGGATTTACATACATGTAGATATACTATGATTGCCTAAATCCATCTTTGTTGATTGAATTGCTAGAACATAATTGAAGTGTAATTTGCATGATAATCTACATGGCTCACCATCAAGGTATGTGGTTACGCTTAAGAATAACCACCTTAGTTTGCCGACACTTTTCAAGGTTTATCTCGAGAATTGAATAATTAACATGTCAGTTAGTTCTATTCAATTATAATGCCAGGATGCATATCACATAAAAGAGAGATTATGTGAAAAAAAATGACAGTTTAAATTTTCATGTATTTGTTGGAATGTATGTTGTTATTTACTTGCATGTTTTGGATGCACCCCACATACCAGTATGGAAACATACTGATCGCATATTTGTTTCACACTTTTTTAGGTATAAGTTGATATACATGATAATGGACATGAAGATAACATTACATGGAAGGAGGATTTTCTAGTTATTTCTTCTCAATTGTACAGTTCTGAAGATAGAAAATTCATGTAAGCATCTTGTATATAATTTTGAAATGAATGAAATTATCTACTATTTTATATTGTTTGATTACAATCTAGATCCTTGGGTAATTTTGTAGATGATGAATCTAATCTTTTTGACCTTCCTTAATTGGGGGTTGCTGAAAAGTGAGGTCATTACAGATGGTCTCTTTGATCTTGATCAAATCCTAAGTCAAACCTTCCCTTATCTTGATTGGACCCTATATACCTGTACGTAATTATTGAACATCATAAATCTATACCATGTATTGATCCTAGTTTGAATTAGGGTAGATTAAGATTTTAGAGAATTAGGGTTAGGCTTATTGATCAACATCATTAAATTAGGAAACTTTGTTGGATGATTACTGATTTTGGTCACATTAATCACATGTGATACATATTTAGGGTTTCATGAGTCAAATTAGGGTTTCTAATAAAACATCAGATAGGAAGAAAAATCATGATTTTAAAATCATAAAATTAGTTTCCTTGTCAATAATCCTTTCCAACGAGTATTTATATGTATTTTTTTATTAAAAAATATTTTTTTATGGATTTTATAGCACCGATCGATCACAATTCATTAAATTATATGCGTGACATTGATGAACAAAAAATAAAATTGATGTAAATGAAAGGGAAAAACTGTAAGAAACATAAGCACACTACACATTAAATCGACATAGTGGGAACAAACTTGTCATTTAGTCATTCGAATCCAAATTGTAGCTGTAAATCAAATACACATGGAAATATCAGAAATGCCCATACAAGATCAATTGTTCGATTAAATGGCTAGGGGTAATAGAGTTATCTTGCAACCTGGAATTCCTCTACATCACGTGTGAGGAAGCAACGCTTCAGGGACTCAAGGCATGATGCAAAAATCAAGACCTATTGGTGATCGAATCTGGGGGAAAACCACATTGCATTCATCAACATCTGACAATCAAGATGTTCCCAAGATGTGGGTAACACGGTGCCAAAATCATCCAAAGTCCATGGCAAGAAATGGAGAATATAGGAAGAGGGCTCAGAAGATAAAACCATAAAACTACGCCGATAGGCATCAACTAAAATTAGAAAAGTGGTCTCAGAGGTCATGCAATCTCATTTGATTCCCTGTGAAGGTTGGGTGGCCACTGGATCATCATGACGGTGAGTGTCAATGTGGTTCAGGTAGTGAGATATAGGTCCCAATGATTGGGGAAATCACATGATGAAATGATCATAAAGGAAGAATCATGGAGGCATGTAGATGCTTACCCATACATCGATTTGACTGGAGGTAGTGAAGGAAGCTGAGGTTAGAAAGGTGTTCACTGAAGGAAAATTTGAGTAGGTTTGTGAGTGTTGAAGCTCTAGGGCTCCAATTGGTAAAGGAGGAGAAGTGAATGGATAAGGATGGTTCTTTTGGAGTAGTTATAAAGGCGTTTAAGGCACCATAGTGGTGTCTGTGAAAACATGGTGGAGAGGGGTTCAAAACCATGATTGGGCATTTCTTCAACCTAGCGACAAGGGAGATGAGTTAAGGCTTTTTTGATTCGAGGAGTCCTCATGAATTGAAAGGTGAGGAGATTTTGTGAAATTGTCATGAAATGAGAGAGAGAGAGATTGAGGGAGGTAGGCTTGTGTAATATTTCTAACTCACAAACGATGTGGAGGTAGAGGATGACCACATGACCGTTTGATCATGAGCAAATAAAACCACAACCGTCGAGTATTGTGCATGAAAGGAAAATTGAAAACATAATGCGTGACATTGATAAATGACCACAAATTTAGGAAAACCGATACAATTAATGTATATTTTAATGATTTCCTAGTAAAACTATATTCAAACATTTCCAAATATAACTGAAGGGTCAAATATGGTCCAAATGAATTCAAATTCAAACCATAGGTTAATTTGATGGTCTAGAATATTCTTAGACTATTAGATTTCTTTTTGTACATGTTTGGTCCATAATGTCTATAATGGCCATTATTCTTGATTATAATGCATTAAAGAGTGAGATATTTGAAAAGGCTTCTTTTATTGAATCATTGAGTCAAAAAGTTGAGATATACATGACTCACTCATTTATGAGTCATATAACACCTCTTTATTCCCTTTTAAATATATTTCTTGAAGGAGAGAGAAGAAGGAAGGGGAACCACTATTTATCATTTTGAGTCAATTGAATCATATAATGCACATTTGAAAGAGAAAATACAATTGAGTCTCATTTTAAGTTTTCTTATTTCATTTTCATATAATAAATACCATTTTATGTTCTTTTTACATTAAACCCCTCAAATATTATTATTTAGGAAACCCCATTCTAAAGTTTAAATTATCTTTGAAAATTGGGATGTGACATGGTTGGTTAGTTAAGGTTATCCTAGGTTGATTCACAAACACATGTGTTTGGGAAATGGGAGGGGACAAGTTAAGTAGGGTTAAACCCTAATTAGCATTCCATGACTTAGATGTGAAACCCCTCAACAACATTTACTAGTTATCTGACTACCTACACAAGGCATAAGTACAATAACAAGTTAGGATAACTTGAAATAGTCAATTCACCTACTGCAACTTGGCAGAGTGAGACTCAAGAGGGGATACAATCCTTACTTAATTGAGTAATAAACCATCTAATCCAAGAACACTAACAAGTATGATAGATTAGGTGTAATTTTCATATATTATAGAATGGTAGAAAAACAACATAAATATAAAGCAAGGGAAAAATCACAACCTTACATTATCTTAAAGTATTCCATAAATTATCTCTCACCATAAAGGGTTGTCATACAAAGGGAATCTTACGATATACACTTAAAATAAAGGACTAATTGCAGAGGGAAACCCAGTTATATCAAGATATCTTTGAAGATCTACTTCATGGTACATGTCCCTCCCGAGCCACCATCCTCTAACACACTTATATCTGGGTGTGTTGGGAACCAAGAAAGAGGAAAACAAAAGTAAGTTTGTGTCCATATAACCTAAGTATGTGCAAAATAGGAAAAAAAAGGCATCTAATAGAAGAAAAGGTTAAAACCGTATAAAGTTACCAAACGAAAGGTGATTCCATAAATATAGGTAGTTCAAGACGAATTTCATTCATGAGAATATTCATGTCAAGATAGGTGGCATTTTATTCTAAAAAAAAGTGATCAATAAATAAGGGTTCTTTCCTTTACAATTTATTTCAACAATATCTCAAACAATAATAAAGGATTTTTAAACAATTAGACTAAGAATATTTAAGCAAGCCCGTGACAAAAATCTCAACCAATAGTGTTGGGTGGAAACCAAACACCTTGGGTAGAATTACGGGTGACCTATATGTTAATGAGAAATAAGCACACTCTACATAGAATACACACGTCCTATTATATGGTAGTATACATGTACCACTACTCTAAAAATTTTTATTACACACAATAGATATCAAAATGTATGTTTTGTCAACCTCTATTTAATCAAGATAAAAAGGGATGAAAATATAATGCATATCAAATTTAGCTCATACGACCATTAGAGGATTTCCAAAAGGGATCACATTAATTAAGAAAATTATAAACATATTTAGGAAAGATTCCTCATATGAGAAATTAGTGTTTTCATTATGATATTGCCCAAAAAAATCAAATGGGTGAACATACCTTATATCTAGCCCTACAAAAGTATACAATCAAACCCTAGGTCCACTTCAAGATATCGAAACACTTAGTAATAACTTAACATAAGATTAGTGTTAATATGTTGGTATGTATGCCCACAAATGCAATCATATGATGATTGTAATGACATATCTTATAAATGATATGATTAATAATAAAGGAAATCTTCTGATTTATTCTATTTCATTCAGTTATGAGATAATAATGAAACATAATGAATGACTAAAGAACGATATTACTCAATGAAGTATGTCTTTGGGTTGAGGAACTGAACAATGAGATCATGTGGATGTCAATAGTATGTACATTCTTGCTATGTCCCTAGTCAAATGTTATTGTGGAAGGTTGATAGACATAAATGACACATATGACTAGAGTGTGTGTTAATTGATGACAAAATCTCATTAAGTCATGATATGTGATATCAAACCAAACACGTAGATACTTGTTGGAGAACAATGTATCAGATAGACCCACCCTGAGAGTGACACATGGAAACCATGATTGGTAGTCAAAATCATCTCTCATAGTGATGGTGGTGATTGTGGTTCTTAGACCTTAAATCACTACACTCATCACATGTCATTCGATGTACTTAGACATCGTCCACTGTGACCTTGAATAAGGGTTACCATAAAGGTGGTGCTTGGGTACACTATGTCGCATGGGGTTGACTGTGAGTGATGTAGATGAGATTTGTCCACGAGATTGAGAAAAGCATGCACACGCACACATGAATCAATATATATGATATTGAGTTCACATATATCTCAGACAGTCTGCACTAGTTCAAGGAACATGGATTCAATGTTGAGAGGATGTCGATTCCATGCCTCGAGTTAAATATGGAAATCAAAGATAAAGGAATTATACAATCACTATAACACCAATCACAGATTGTAGGTTGAAGTTGTTCTCCAACTTTCCAATTATTTGGGTAGCAATGATGTCTTGCTAGATTCCAATCATTGCTTGTGCCGTCATAAACTAGTTGTGGACATTCACTGCTGACAACCTACTTGGAACCTAGAGAATCACACATAGGATGTACTTGGAATAAGATTTTATACATGAATGTGATTTAAACTTGATTACCAAGGAGTTAGTTATTGAATATAAACAATAATGGTTACATGTTGACTGACTAGACTATGAACCAACTGGTTCAAGTGTTGAACAATTCAATTCAATTGTTAGGTAAATTGAACTAAAATTGTGATATGGTCCATGAGATGATTGGTTCAGAAAGTGAGCCGATCGGCTCAGGTCCATGAATCTACCGATTTAGGTCATGAACCGACTGTTTAGCTGATCAATTTGATTGGATCATGGATTAGTGCTGACATCATATCGTGCATGAATTGAATATTTATTGCCAATACAATTGTGATTGGGAAACATAATGAAATGACCGGTTCAAGGGTTGAATCGACCGACTCACATGCCAACCGACCAGTTCACATGTGAACCGACCATTTTACCATTCACATGATGTGAATATTCATGAAATTTTGTCCCCTTTGACTCTCGCTCAGACTAGGAACCCTGACCCTAACCCTCCCATAAATAGGGGAGTATTGGGGGCTTCACAGACACATCAATTTCTATGAGAATTGTTGTATTCCCTGGTTGTGGAAAACCGAGAGAACCCAAACAAGTCCTTCCCATCAAAGGGAGGGATAAAAAGGGAGAGACAATTGTGGGAGAACAAGTTGGTACTAGCACACTGACTAGAAGGGAAAACTCCTTCTTGTCCATTCTTATAGAATGATAGGAGTTCCTGGTGGTCTGTGTGGACTACTACAGAGGCGAGGAGGTTGTTGCCCTGCTTCTAGGAGAACAAGGTCAACTACTTTCTATGGTGATCAACTAGGAGGCTGCTGCTGATGCTATCCCAATGCAACTTGAAGAAAGGTTCACACTACTATGAGGGAATTGTGTCTAGACTTGCTCCAGGACCAGGCTTAACCTTGCAAACCATCCTTCAAATTACATAGTTATTGACGTGATCAACTGTTCAAAGGGGGATATGAAAGTTAAATTTTTGTTTCCACTACCTATTTCGTAGCCATATTCCCCTACAGTGGATTTAATTGATACGATCGAAATTTGGTTTTCGTCATTCATTTATTGCATATGATGCGAATACTTAAAATTATTAATGTGCATATCCAATCAAATACCACATATGATCATGAGTAATATATATATATATATATATATATATATATATATATATATATATATATATATATAGTCTTTGTAATAGTGTTGTAATACAAAATGAGTCTTTGTATTACAATTTCGGTCGTCTCATTACAAATTTGGATTGTCTCATTACAAATGCATACCTTCCCATTACAAAATTGATGCACGGGTAGCGAATCTTAGTTACCGCACGGGTAGCAAAGATATACCATATATATATATATATATATATATATATATATATATATATATATATATATATATATATATATATATATATATATATATATATAGACACACACATACATATATATATATATACACATACATACATATATATATATATATATGAAATTTACACATGTAGCCATAAAATTGGTTGATGTGAAGCATGGTTATGGACAATAACCCTAGTTTTCTGTGATTGGTTAGTTGTGGTTGTTCATTCCTGTTCATTTCTCGATTTGCATACTGAGCCTCTATTTTCTCTTCCATGTGTAAAAGTATTATCCTCTCCTTCCTATGCTCCCCTCAAATGTAACTGAAGGTATTTCCATTACCATGTAATATGTTAAATGGGATATTTTTAATTCTTGTTACTATAGAGAAGACGTTCATCACCAGATGAACCACTCATTTTAGAAGACGAACTGATTGATTGGAGGATGGAGGAGGAAAAATGACATAAGGAGATGAACAGATTGACTAGTGGCCCAATCAAGAGTTTGTAGGTGTCCAAACATCATTTGGACTGGAGGCTAGGTGATCAATCCAATGACCAACCAACCGACCAGGATGTGAGATGCCCAGTTCAAGGGTTGAACCGATCAACCCGAAAGGGTTCAAGAATATATCTCCAACAACAACAGGTTGCTACATGTGATGTAGACCTTAGATGGTAGTAGTTCCTTATGGATCCAAGGAATTACAATAGTGTGGCCATAACAATCACTAATGTGTTAATTGAATGTTTTTTCGTTTATATGATATAACATGTATATGATATGTACTATAGTATGTGGTGATTATATATATATATATATAAATATAATCCCTCAATCAAATATATTAAGTCTTATCTACTTTCTATAAGCAACATACATAAAAAGCTTGACCGACTAAGTGTGGGCACACCAAGAGTGGTGCAGTGTCTATCTCATGGAAGTGTGATGGTAGTTATGTGGGCCTGCCAAGTAGGATGCATCACAATCGTGTTTTCGTTTGAGTCAGACTTAAGTAAGTGATCTTAATGAGATTACGAACTTAGAAGCATGCAAATGACTATGGCAAAGAGTTGTGCATACCATCTATCTAAGAATTGCATAAGATGCAATCGGAAAAAGTCGCCTACCTTAATGATTTACTATGGATGCTAGCGTTGGTCAGGTAATAACTCAATTATTTCAAATCTTGGCTCACGAGAAGGTTCTATGCTGCAATCTTCCAAATTAATAATTGAGGGAAATAAATTTGAATAACATAGTGGGAGCAATAATTAATAAAGGCTTATTTAACCATCATAAAATTTTATTTTAAATGAATCAAATAAAATTTGGTTTGACAAATTCCAAAATTTTCTTATAGAATCAAGTGGAAATAGATAAATCTTTCTCTTTGCAATTAGTCCTTGAAAAGGACAAGTTCAATGGGAATAATTTCCATGACTGGCTCATGACACTGATAATTGTTCTCACACAAAAGTGCAAGCTCTATGTCCTGGAGACACCAAAGCCAGATTATACTGCTCCCATAACACCTAAGACTGATAAGGATGCTTATAGGAAGCATATTGAAGATGTCATTAATGTCAAATGCCTAAAACTATGCTCCATGAACTATGAGTTGCAGAGACAACATGAGAACATGGATGTTATTTAAATGGTAACACATCTCAAGAACATGTACCAAGATCAGGAAAGACATGAGAGATATGATGTCTCCAAGGAATTATTCATATGTAACATGGAAGAAGGAGATCTAGTAGGTCCTCATGTACTCAAGCTTATTGGGTATGTGGAGAACCTTTCTAAATTGAGATTTCCCTTGGGTCAAGAGTTGGACACTGATGTGATTCTACAATCACTTCCATAGTCATTCAGTCAATTTGTCATGAACTACAACATGAGTGACTTTTACAAGTCGTTGACAAAGTTACATGGCATGTTGAAAACAATTGAGGCACAAATGAAGAAATACAATCCCAAGTCTATGGTGATGATCAGTAGATCAAAGGGGAAGTCTAAAGGTAAAGGCAAAGCTAGGAAGAGTTCTAAGGCTAGCCATAAGCCCAAATCTTTGACACTCAAAGTGAAGGGAGGGGTGAACAAGGGAGGCAATTGTAACCACTATCACCATCCTGGACACTAGAAGAGGAATTATCCTCTCTACCTGGAGGAATTGAAGAGGAGATAGAGATCTTCACCATATATATATGTTATGATGTAAATTTAATTACTTCTTCATCTTAGGTATATGATATCAGATGTAGATTTGGCATATGTTTGAATATGCATGATTTGAAAAGAAGTAAACCTTTACAAAAGGGTGAGATTGGACTGGTTGTCACAAATGGAGCAAGAGCTGCTACCACTACAGTCAAAACTATGATTTCATATCTTCTTATAATGGAAACATTTTTTCACTTTCTACATCTTGTATGGACAAGGATGAATATGGAAATCATATAAACTATAGTCAATGTTCTATTTCAAAAAAGGATGAGATCCTTTATGGAAGTGCCCCAAGTATCTTATGGTCTTTATTTGCTGGATCCTAAGATAAATGTTTACAAGATAAATACCAAAAGATTAAAACTTGATAACTAGAACAATACCTATAACATTGCCATCTAGAGCAGATAAATGGGAAATGCATTTCTAGAATCTATGATGATGTTTGTCTAGACTCTTTTGGTTATTGTACCAATAGAGACATGCAAATATTATCTATTGGGTAATATAATAAAATGCACCTTTCACTAGATGTAGTAGAAGAGCAAATTTATTAAGGCTTATACATACTGATGCACATAGACCTTTTAGAAAAAATAGTTGAAGGTAATTACTAATAACTCTTTAATTTTACATATGATATCAATAGATATTATAATTTGTATTTAGTGAAATAAAAATATGAATCTCTTGAAGTGTTCAAGAAGATCATAAATGAAGCACATAACCATCGTGATAAAAGTATTAAGACACTTCGATATGATCAATGTTGAAATATTTACACCAAAAGTTTGAGGTCCGTCTAGAGATTGTGATAGTATATCACAATGAACTCCACCTGAAACATAATCATGTATCAGAAAGAAGGAATCACACCCTGATGAGTCATGGTGTGATTATCAATAAATCTAGCTAATCTTCCAATTTCCTCTTGGGAACATGCTTTACACTAAAACAATGTATTGTCTAAAATGGTTCTAAAGATACCATATGAGATTTGGCTTGAGAGGTGTCCCGATATGTCTTTTCTAAGGATTAGGACTAAAACTTATATGAGGAAATAGTTTCTTGGAAAAGGTTTGTCCACAAATCATAAATGTTAGTTTGTTGAATACTACTTTTATCTCAATCCAATAACAAAGTGTTTGTTACAAGGATGGATAAATTCCTTGAGAGGAATTTAAATTACTAAGGAATCATCGGGAGTAAAGTAGGACTAGAAAAGTTTGAGATCAAGAAGAAAATGTTGTACCTAAAGAGGTACAATAGGAACAATGAGAATCACTAATTGTTGTAGAATCTCAAGTTCATCATGTAATACAACACCTCATAAATCTAGTAGAACACCCCTTGAGCTTGAAAGATTATGATGTCTTATAACTCTGAAAGGTGGTGAGTTGGTATAATATGATGAGACAATAACCTATCTAGAAGAAATTGAAGGACCAAAGTCTAAAAATTGGCTTGAGGCCATTATATCCAAAATGGAGCCCATGTACACCAACAAGGTATGACCTCGATGAAACCACCTAAAGGGGTAAAACCCATAGTATGCAATTGGGTTTTCAAGAAGAAGACTGACATGGATGTTAGAGTAGATTGTTTGCAAAGGGTTTCAAATAAGTTAAAGATGTTGAACATGATGAAATCTCTTTACCAGTTTCCATGGTTAAGTCCATTAGGATCATGCTTTCCATTACAACTTATTGAGACTGTGAGATTTGTAATATGGATATTTAAACCACATTCCTTAACATGAATAAGTAAGAGAATGTGTATGTGAAACAACCTGAAGGTTTTATAACTTAATTAATGCAATTAAACTCTATTGGATACAAAGGTCAATCTATAGATTGAAGCAAGCATCTCAGAGCTTAAAGCTTTGATTTGACAATATAGTCAAAGAGTTTGACTTTGGTCAAAATGAAGATGAAATCTATGATTACAAAAGATTTAGTGGGAGAATATTAATATTCCACATATTGATAGGGAATAACACCCTTATACTATAAGTGTTAAAACTTAGCATGGAAAGTAACTTCTCTGTGAAGGGTTTAGGCGAAACATGCTATGTGATATGAATTGAGATCTATAAAGATTGTTCTGAAAGTTTCTTGACCTAAGAAAGAGCACATACATTGGCAAGATGTTGATAGGGTTAAACATGAAGGATTCAATAAGAGAAAATCTTTCCATGTTAGACGAGATTAGTCTCTTAAAAACCCTATACTCCAATTCTTGAGAAGAATGGGAAAGACATGAGTGAGATGCCATATGAATTCACAATTCAATATATCATGTATGAAATAAAATGTACTTATCCCATAATATTGTATGTATTGGACATGACAAGATGATATCATTCAGATTCCAATGAAGGTCATTGGAGTGCCATAAAAACATCCTTAAGTACTTGAGAAGAACTAAGAGGATTAGTTCCTTGGTTATGGTAAAAAGGAAGAGTTGGGTGTAAAGGGTTACGCCGATGCAAGTAATGAAAAAGAAAATTAATGATCGCAATCTAAAATTCGTGTTAGAGATTAATACAAGAACTATAAGCCGAAAAAGTTCTGAACTGCAAACAATTGTTTAATTCTACAAAGAGAAGTCTGGTATCATGGTGTTATGAACACATCAAAGGATACTGGATGGATGAAGAGGTTCATATAGATGAACTTATGGGATGTTCCAACCATTTATGACACAATAGAAATAATATGACAAAAATGGAGCTACTGGTTAGGCAAGGAATATCAGATAGAATACTACATCAATTCCATCTCATACGAGAGGTTATACAATGAAGAAATGTAAAACATGCAATACACCAACTAAAGGAAAATGTTTCTAACCCACTGGATTAGCACTTGCATAGCATAAACATGATTGACATGTTTAAGATCACTTAGAATAGGATTCATGTGTGATTGTCTCTATGTGCAAGTGGTAGTCTGTTGGTATATATGCCCAGAGAGCCAATCATATGGTAATTTTAATGTCATATCTTATAAATGATTTGATTAATAATAAAGGGAATCTTCCAATTTACTCTATTTCATTCAATTATGAGATAACAATAAAACATAATGAATGTATAAAGAATGATATTAACCAATGATGTATGTCTTAGGGTTGAGGACCTGAACAATGAGATCATACAGATGTAAAGAGTATGTACATTCTTGTTATGTCCCTACTTGGATATTATTATGGAAGGCTGATAGACAACAATGACAAATAAGGCTAGAGTGTATGTTGGTTGATGAAAGAATCTCATTAAGTCATGATATGTGACATCAAACCAAATACATAGATACTTGTTAAAGAACATTGTATCAAATAGATGCATGTTGAGAGTGACACATGGAAACCATGATTGATAGTCAAAATCATCTCTCACAGTGATGGTGGCAACTGTGGTTGTTAGACCCAAAATCACCACACTCATCACATGTCATTCGATGTACTTAGACATCAACCGCCATGAACTTGAATAAGGGTTACCATAAAGGTGGTGCTCATGTGCATTGTGACAGTTAGGGTTGATTGTGAGTGATGTAGATGGGATTTGTCCCTCCTACATGAGTTGGATATCCATACCATTTGATAAGTGAGACTGAAAAAAGCATGTGCATGTACATGTGAATCAATATATATGATATTGAGTTCACATATATCTTAGATAGTCTACTCTAGTTCAAGGAACATGGATTGTACATTGAGAGGATGATGATTCTATACCTCGAGTTCAATCTGGATATCAATGATAGAGGACTCATATAATAAAAAACCAATCACATATTGTATGTTGAGTTGTTCTCCAACTTCCTGATTACTTGGGTAAAAATGATGTCTTTCTAGATACCAATCAATTGTTTGTGATGTCATAAACTACTTATGGACATTCACTACCAATGTAACTTGGAACCTATAGGGTCACATACATAGGATACACTTGCAATAGGATTTCATTCATGAATGCGGTTTAAACTTTATTACTAAGGAGTTAGGTATTCAATTTAAATAACAATGGTTAAATGTTGGCTGACTCAACTATGAACTGGTCGATTCAAGTGTCAGGTCAATTGAACCAAAATTGGCAATCTGGTCCATGAGACGACCGCTTCAGGAAGTGAACCATTTGTCTCAGGTCAATGAACTAATTGATTCAGGTTGTGAACCGACCTTTGTTTGATCAAATTTATTGGATCAAGGATTAGTGTTGATGTCATGTTATGCATTAATCAAATATTAATTGTCAATACAATTGTGATTGGGAAACATAGTGAAATGACTAGTTCAAGGGTTGAACCGATCGACTCACATGCCAATTGATAATTTCACCCCTAAACCAACCATTTCACCATTTGTAGGATGCAAAATTCATGAAATTCGATCCCCTTTGACTCCTTCTAAGACTACGAACCCTGACCCTCCTATAAATAGTGGGGTACTAGGGGCTTCTCAAACACATCAATCACTCTCACAATTGTTGTCTTCTCTGGTTGTGGTACTGAGAGAACACGAACTAGTCATACCCATCAAAGGGAGGGATATTAAGAGAGAGACAATTATGAGAGAGCAAGTTAGTGCTAGTACATCAACTAGAATGGAAAACTCCTTCTTGTCCATTCTTCAAGAATGACAAGAGTTCTCGGTGGTCCATGTGGACTACTACAGAGGTGAGGAGGTTGTTTCCTGCCTCTAGGAGGACAAGGTCAATTGTTGTCTGTGGTGACCAACTAGGAGGCTACTGCTAACGCTATACGAATGAAACTTGAAGAAAGGCACACACTACTACGAGGGGATTGTCGTTGGACTTGCTCCTGGATCAAGTATAACCTCATAAACCATCCTTCCCATTACATAATTATTGACGTGATCAATTGTTTGAAGGGGAATATGATAGTTATTTTTTTTTTCTGCTTCCTGTTCTGTAGTCATATTTCCCTACATAATATACCACCAAAACCTAAAAGTTTACTTCTCAATCGAATCTTGTCAGGTTCAATGACCCATACCAATCAATATTCCACCCTTTCCCAATTTCATGTCATATTTTATTATCATTTTGTGATACCATAATAACTAGCTATGAATTTATGCAGATTTGTGTATTTAATGAGATCTGTAAAGAAATTTCCATAACAAAATTTTAAATTAAGTAGATTTATATCAAACAAGACACACAAAATGACAGGTCTGATTTTTTTATTTTTAAGCATATTTGTAATTAGCATCATGACCTACCATTAATTATTTGGATTTTATAAAATCTAGCCAATCAAATAGCTTAGAAAAACAATGTGCATACATTATTTGATTTTAAAGAAGAAAAAACCCTACAAATGTTGTCCATGTATCCCTAGACTAGTTTGATCCACTACTTGACTGTATAAGAGATGTTCTAAGAAAAGATTATACATTTATAGATCACAAGGGAAAAATAAAGAATTAGTGGGACACCACATGAATTTTGTGCCCATGGATCTTCCCTCCCTTGTGTTCTTCTAGAAGCACAATATAGGAGGAAAAGGCCCCCACTACTTGTCCCATACAAGATTTGAGCTTCAAGGTGTGCAACACCTCAATTTTTACAACACATTTACATGAGAGGAAGTGTCAATTCCTAACTCATAATATTGATTACATTGAATATCAAGCATCAAGAACAATTGAAATATAACCAACACACAAAATACATTTAATTTCTCATTCTCTTTATATGAATAGGAAAGTTAATACCGTTGGTATGTATGCCCAGAGAGCCAATCATATGATGATTGTAATGGAATAACTTGCAAATATTTTGATTAATAATAAAGACAAATTTCCAATTTATTATGTTTTATTTAGTTATAAGATAATACTATTACACAATAAATGTATATACAATGATATTATCCAATTACGCATGTCTACGGGTTGAGGACCTGAGCAATGAGACCATATGAATGTTAAGGGTATATACATTCTTGTAAGGTCCCTAGTCGGTTGTTATTGCGGAAGGCTAATAGACAACAATAACACTTAAGACTAGAGTGTGTGTTGGTTGATGATAGAATCTCATTAGTCATGATACCAAACCAAACACATATATACTTGTTAGATAATAGCATATCAGGCAAACCCGCCTTGGGAGTGATACATGGAAACCATTGAATGGTAGTGAGAATCAACTCTTACAATGATGGTAGTGATTGTGGTTCTTAGACCTAAAATCACTACACTCATCACATTCTCTTTGATGTACTTTGTCTTCATCAAACGTGACCTTGAATAAGGGCTACCATAAATGAGACTCTCAAGTGCATTATGAAACATGTGGAATGACTGTGAATGATGTATATGGGATTTTTCCCTCCTATAAGAGTTTGATATCCTGACCACTTGATAAGTGAGATTGAGAAATGCATCTACATGATGGTGTGAGTCAATATGTGATATTGATATTAAAAATATCATAGACAACCTACTCTAGTTCAAGGAACATGAATTGAACATTAAAGAGGATGACAATTCCATGCCTTGAGTTCAATCTAGATATCAGAGACAAAGGAACTATACAATCACTATAACACTAATCACAAAGTTGGACATTGAAGTTGTTCTTCAACTTTCCAAATGACTTGGGTAACAATGATGTCTTTCTAGATACCAATCTTTTCTTTTGATGTCATAAATTAGTTATGGACATTCACTGCCAATGTAATTTGGGACCTAGAGGGTCTCACACACAGGAATGCACTTAGAATAGGAGTTTGTTCATGAATGATGTTCAACATTGATTACTAAAATGTTAGGTATTCAATTTGAACAACATTAGCAATCTCCAACCTAAAATGACTGGTTCAACAAGTGAATTGATTGACTCATGTGCTTCAACGGGTCAACTCAAGTTGTGAACTGGTGGTTTGATTGATTAATGATATTGGATCAAGGATTGATGCTGACATCATGTTGTGAATTAATTGAATATTAAATTTCTAAAACAATCGTGAATATGAAATATAATGAAATGACATGTTCAAGTATTGAACTGATTGCCTCATGTGTATACTGACTGGTTCAATGCTTGCGTGTTTTGAAAAATTTATGAAATTCCATTTCTTCAACTCCTAGACTGAATGGAAACCTTGACCCTGACCCTCTAATAAATAGAGGGGTATCGGGGTTTCCCAAACACAACAATAAGCTCTAACAATTGTGGTCTTCTTTGGTTGTGGTAACCAAGAGATCCCAAGCAATTTCTACCTGTCAAATGGAGAAACAACAAGGGAGAGACAATTGTGGGAGAGCAAGTTGATGCTAGCACGTCAACTAGAAGGGGCAAATCCTTCCTGTCATTTTATCTAGAATGACGAGAGTTCCCAGTGGTCTACTTGAACTACTCTAGATGTGGGGAGGCTTTGCCTGCCGCTAGGAGGAAGCCATCAAGCACCATCTGTGGTGCTAGATCAAGAGGTCGACAATGACAACCATCAAGGTGCAACTCGACAAAGTAGCACACTAGAACAAGCATTGTCGATGGAGTTTCTCTAGGACTAGGTATATGTATTGTAATCTTCTTCCTATCTCATAGTTTTTGACTTGATCTACTGTTCAATGGGGAATATGGCAAGTAATTGTTTTGTTTCCGCTACCATATATAATGCCACATTTCCCAACAGTGGTATCAGAGCCACATCAATTTACTAAAATTCATAAAACACATGTACTTCAACTTATTTTCATTGTGATGAATGTTTTTTATATTAATTAGATAACCCCTCCCTAGGGCCACTTTGGACCCAACCCAACATAGAAAACAAGACTACATACAATATTCCATTTGTATTAATTGTTGATCATTTAACTAATAATACCTTATATCCACCAAAAAAGGTTAAATAAGAACATTCTTTAGTGGAGTTGATGTTTCTAACTCATCTAATATATCTTTTAGTGTAATATTAGATAGTTCTATTATGAATACTAGTATATGCCTATAAAATTATTCTATGTATATCATATGCTTTCTGATATAGATTGAATGAAAAGAATGAGTTAATTTATTCTTTTGATTCATTCATATTATATATCATGCAAGATTTGATATGATAGTGTGCATAGAAAATGGAAGTTGTCGTCAAGGATATTGCACCATATGTAAATGTTAATATGTAGAGATATCGATTACTAATAACATTTGAAACATTGTCTGTGTCACAATCTCATTGATGAAGTAATGGGATCCCATTTTATTCAAAATAATTCTTAAGTAATTTCTTTAATCAAGATGAATTTCTGTTGCCAAATACCTAATTGATTGATAGATTTTGAATGACTTCAATTTAAAAATAGATCATCTTTATTAAGAGTTCCTAGAATATTTTGCAATATTTATTCCTTGTTCCAAAAAATTGCTTCAATTCCATTAATTAATACTTACAATTTCTTTTTCCGTGCATGAAAATCAATAAACATAGAAACAAGGTTCAAAGCCTTAGGTAGTAATGATACAATGCATGTTTTGTATCTGAATGGTAGAAATACCAGAAATCAAAATTTTTATTATGATTTCTCATATTATTCAAAATAATGAAATGATAATCTCCAACATGAATTTCAAAAATAAAGTTGTCACATACTACTTTAGAATAACATATTGTTAGTTTTTCAAGTCATTTATACTTTTAGTAGAATAACAATTTTGTTGTTTGAATGAACAATATAACGTGACATTTTTGGAACTTAAATCACATTGATAATGATAATATGGTGAATCCTAATATATCTTATGAAATTTATTACTTATTATATTTTTGATATCTTCTCCTATATGATGTGAATTTAGTGGTTCCAATAATTCACAAAACATTGCTTTTAGTTGAACTATCTATGTGAGTTTTCTTACTGTGAATGAATGACCAATTCTTAAATGTTCATATAGACCGTTGCTTACATATTTGAAGATCACATAATACTATATCAAATCCTTTTATTCTTTAGCACATGACAATTACAAAATTCCATGCCAACCATTTCATGGTTTTGCTAAATATAAATTGGAAACCAAACTTCCCTCTTGGAATATGGTGTCATATATGAACAATTACTTTGACTTCATAATTTTTTTATTATATTTTTTTTGTGACACATGTATAATAATAAATGATTTTGGCATTTTAAATTATGTTTGTGTGTCTTAAAGGTTGAATTAATCTCACTATATTCAAATTCTAGTAATCATAGCTAATTATGTATATAAATCACCCAAACTATTGTTTTTTAGTTACCTATTCCACATATTACAATGTCAACATATTATAGATGAAGTTAATATCATATTTAGATAGATCTAATTTACTTATGCATTAAATCCACTTCATCTAGATATATGCATGTAAAAGACTTGCTAGAGATGTTAGCTATGCAATCTCTTAATGCAATCTTCCAAACCTGGTTTCTCTATTCCAATACACGTATCTATAAGTTCTATCATATAATACCTCTACTAAGATTTTGAATAAGTGAATTACTACTTTTTGGAACATCCTCTAATTCAACAAAAATTCAAATACTCCTATGACAATTGACATCCTCTAATTCAACCAAAATCCAAATACTCCTATGACAATTATTCATAAAAAAAATCTTATCACTATTAATAGACAATTTTACTCTAAAAATATAAATATAAGTATTGAGGCTATGGTAATATATAAATATTTCAATGAATTAAATTATATAAAAATTATTTCCTCTAAACACAAATTCATAGTTATATAATCAACATGAAAAAGGCCGCAACTCAAGACAACTTGCCCAATTGACTTGAAAGGTTATAGTATATGTTGGTTTGTAAAGATTATTTTAAAATGGCATAGTATGTAAATGATTTGATTATTAATAAAAGGCAAGCTTCCAATTTATTCTTTTTTTTTAGATATGAGATAATGAAGTAACATAATATATGTCTAGAGGATATATTACTCGATGAAGTATGTCTTAAGTATGCGACTTGAAGAATGAGATCATACCAATGTTAATAATATACATTGTCATTATGTCCCTAGTCGGATGTTATTATGGAAGGTTGATAGACAGTAATAACACATAAGACTAGAGTGTGTGTTGGTCTATGACTCAGTCTCATCAGTCATGATATGGCGATACCAAACCTAGCACACAGATACATGTTAGAGAACAATGTATCAGAAAAACCCACCATGAGAGTAACACATGGAGACCATTATTATGGTGGTCATACTTAGTTCTAATAGTAATGGTGGTGATTGTGATTCTTAGACCTGAAGTCACTGTTGGTATGTATGCCCTGAGAGCCAATCATGGGATGATTGGTGGGATAGATTAAGATTGATTTGATAAGCATCAAAGGCAAGCTTCCAATTCTTTCTGGTTCAGTCATATGAGATAATGATAGAACAAATTGAATGTCTAGAGAATGACAGTACTCAATGACGTATGCTTTTAAGTTCAGGACCTGAACGATGAGATCATACAGATGCTAAGAGTTTGTACATTCTTATTATGTCCCTGGTCGAATGTCATTGTGGAAGGTAGATAGACAACAATGACACACAAGACTAGATTGTGGTGTTGGTTGATGACAGAATCTCATTAGTCATGATATGGAGATATCAAACCAAACACATAGGTACTTGTTAGAGAACAAGTGTACCGGACAGTCATATTCAGTTCTAACAGTGATGGTGGTCATAAGTGTTATGGACTTTCACTGCCAACGTGAAATGGGCATGCAGGGTCACACACATAGGATTTAACCTAGAAGAGGAGTTTATCTACAAATAATGTTTAGATTGATTACTAAAGGAGTTTAGTAGTTTAATTAAACACTTAATCAATTGATAGCTTAGTATCATAATGTTCAAGGTGTTGGACCGATTGAATAGAGTATTGGATTGATTGAAACTACAATTGACTGATTCTTCACAATCTGCACTCCCAACCGATCGGCTCATGTGATGAACCGATCGACTTAGGTTGGTGAATTGATCGGATCATGTGATGAACCGACCAGCTCAGGATAGGTTGAAACGACCGGTTCAAGGGTTGAATCGATCGGCTCAACTGGTCCAACCGAGCGAGTTGGGAAAGTGTTGGCAAGAAATTTCTCTTCGTTTCACTTGTCCAATTTGATTGGAACAAGGATTGGTATTTGGATCAATTCAAAACAAAAGAGGAAAAATCAATAGGGAACTAACCAGGGAAGTGAACTGACTATTTTAGAAGTGAACCGATTGGTTCAGGTGTCCCAACCAACTGGTTCAGGTGTGAACCGATCAGCTCAGGTCCCCAACCGATCGGTTCATGCTTGAAACAATCGGTTTAGCTGGCGCAGTTGGTTGTTTTGTGGAAATTTCGGACCCTTCTACTCATACTTTAATGCCGCATTGCCCAGGGTAGATATCCTTGTCCCATGAACCTCCTGTATATATATGGGTATTGGGGGCTTCTCAACAACAACTCTAAGAACACCAATTTCTCTACAAAGTTGTTGTTCTCTCTAGTTGTGGTAACTGAGAGAGCCCGAGCAAGTGCTACCCGATAAGGGAGGCACAGTAAGGAAAAGACAACTGCAGAAAGGCGACTGGTGGTAGGAGAGTGTGTTGGTGACTAGTACACCGACAGGAGGGTACGAATCCTTCTAGTGCCTTATGCGACAAGGAAACCAGAGTTCCAGGTGGTCTGTGTGGACTACTACAGAGGCGGGATACTTCTGTGTGGACTACTACAGAGGCGGGATACTTCTGCCGCTCAGAGGACAACTATCAATCCCGACAGTCCCGCTGAGACCAGGAGCTACACAGACACCGTCCAAGACTGGATGTGAAGATCGCGCAAGCCACAAGGTAACGTCGCCGAGTAAGCCTCAGGATAAGGTATGTCTCTACAAACCATCCTTCCTATTGTATAGACGTTGACGTGATTCCTTCATACTAGGTTCGGGGAGAAGAATTTGTTTTGTTTCCGCTGCCTTCTCTGCCTCCCCAAAAACCCAACAGTGGTATCAGAGCCAAGTTAACTGCTTTATACTTTAGGATTATTGATGTGATCGATTTTGGTTTGTTGCCTTTATTTATTGCATACGATGCAAATAAAATTGGCTTTATGCATGTCCAATCCTAAATCCACAAATCCCAATATACATATATGATATGTAATATGAATGCACTCGATACGCGTCACCCTTAAACGAGTTTTGTGGTGGATGTATAGCGTGGTTATGGCCAATAAACCCGATGTCTGTGTATGGTTGAATGTGGTTGCTTGCATCTCAGTCTGCGCACCGGTTCTCTATCTCTCATTCCTGATATAACTCAAGATAACTCAAGATTTCTTTCCTACCTTTTTTCCCTCGAATGTAACTCGGGGTTTCTCAAATAAAATGTAAATAGGATAGAACTTTTATTTCCTGTTATGTCAAAGAATGACAAACAACCTGACGACAACTGAGACGATCGGTTCAAGGCGTGAACTGATTGGATGGCGTTCTAGACGACCGATTCGTGGAGTGAGATGAGCGGGTAGCGACCATGAGGAGATGCACGAAAAAAAGAAGAACCTATCGGTTGGAGGAGCCAATCGATCATCTGGTGGCACCCAACCGACTGGCCTGATGGCGAGCCGATCAATCATGGAGATGAGTTGATCAAACCTAGTAAAGGCAAAGAACATATTTCATCTTTTACAAGTTGCATGTGATGTAGACCTTGATGACCGTGATTCCTCTTGGCTTGAGGAATCACATTAGGATGGCCATAATCATTGCTTTTATCATTTCATATGTTTTCTGTGGGATATAGCATGTGTATGATACATACTATATATTGTGGTGATTGTATATGTATATGTACCTATAAAAACCAAATCCCTCATTAAATATTAAGTCTTATACGCCTTCCATTAGCGACACACATGAAAAACTCGATCAACCAAGTGTAGGTTATGCCAAAGCGTGGTGCGCCATCCATCTTATGGAAGTGTGAAGGGTAGACATGTAGGATCTGCCAAAGTAGGATGTATGTTTACCGTGTCGGCTTTTAGGTTAGACTTAACTGGTGATTCTTAGAGTGTCTAAGCCCAGAGGCACGGGATGAATGGAAAGGAGTTGTGCATTTCATCCATCTAATATTTGCATAGGATGCAATTAGCAAGTGTTGCCTACCTAAATAATCTATATTATGGGCGATCAGCCAAAGATGACTCATGATTAGATGAAATATGGATCTTGGACCCACTAGAAGATTGTACGTTATGATCTTCCAAATTTATAGTGAGGGCTGTCAATTTGAATCAAAATAGTGGGAGCAATAATTAATTAAAGTCCTAATTATATCGTCAACCTTTCAAATCAATCAAATAAGTCAAAATTGAGTTTTGGACTAAATTGCATATATTTCCTTTTGTAGTACAAATGACAACAAACGAGAATCACTTTTCGTTGTGATCGGTCCTTGAAAAGGACAAGCTGAATGGGACTAACTTCCATGACTGTTTTAGGACATTGAGAATTGTTCTCACTCAAGAGAGAAAGTGTTGGTATGTATGCCCTGAGAGCCAATCATGGGATGATTGGTGGGATACATTAAGATTGATTTGATAAAGATCAAAGGCAAGCTTCCAATTCTTTCTGGTTCATTCATATGAGATAATGATAGAACAGATTGAATGTCTAGAGAATGGTAGTACTCAATGACGTATTCATTTAGGTCGAGGACATGAACGATGAGATCATACAAATGCTAAGAGTTTGTACATTCTTATCATGTCCCTAGTCGGATGTCTTTGTGGAAGGTAGATAGACAACAATGACATACACGACTAGATTGTGGTGTTGGTTGATGACATAATCTCATTAGTCATGATATGGAGATATCAAACCAAACACATAGGTACTTGTTAGAGAACAAGTTTACCAGACAGACCCACCGTTAGTTTGACACATGGAACCATGACATGGTAGTCACAGTCATTTCTCACAGTGATGGTGGAGAGTCTGATTCTTTGACATGAAATCACTACACTCAACACATGTAGTTGGGTACACTTTGACATCATCAAATGCAGTCCTGAAACATGGGTTGTTATAAGGGTGATGTTTGGGTGGCTTTGACACATGGCGCTTTTGAGGGGTGAGTGATATATATGGAATTTTTCCCTCCTTAGGGAGTTTGATATCTATGGCCACTTGATGAGTAGGATTGAGATAGGTGTGTGCACACTTATGTGAATCAGTATGTGATATTGATGTCATACATATCTCCTCCAATCTACTCTGAGATCAAGAAAGTGAATGAACGTTGACAGGATGACTATTCCATGCCTTGAGTTCATTCAGGATATCAGTGACAAAGGAATTATACATTCGCTGTAACACCATTCATGGATTGTAGGATTGAAAGTTGTTCTCCAACTTTCTATTTCACTTGGGTAGCACTGATGTGTGACTAGGCACCACTCTTTGCTTGTGGAGTCATAAGTGTTACCTACAGGGTCACACACATAGGATTTAACCTGGAAGTGGAGTTTACCCACAAATGATGTTTAGATTGATTACTAAAGGAGTTTAGTAGTTCAATTAAACACTTAATCGATTGATAGCTCAATATCATAGTGTTCAAGGTGTTCGACTGATTGATTAGAGTATTAGATTGATGGAAACTGCAATTGACTGATTTGCACAGTCTACACTTCCAACCGATCGGCTCATATGATGAACTGATCAGCTCAGGTTGGTGAACCAATCGGCTCATGGGATGAACCGATCGACTCAAGATAGGCTGAGATGATCGGTTCAAGGGTTGAACCGATCGGCTCAACTGGTCCAACCGAGATCGTTTGGAAAGTGAGAAGACTATTTTGCAAATACAATTTGTTTCACTTGTACAAATTCGATTTGGACAAGGATTAATATTTGATTAATCGGAAACAAATTTGAAAGTCAAATTGAGTTGGATCAGGACCACGAACCGATCGACAGAGGTGCCCCAACTGATCGGTTGAGGTGTGAACCGATCGGTTCAAATCCCCAACTGAACGTTTCATGTAAGAAACGATCGGTTCAGGTGGCACAGTTGGTTGTTTTGTGGAAAATATCAAACCCTTCTACTCCTGCCTTAATCCCGTATTGCCCGAGATAGAGAACCTTGTCCCATGACCCTTATATATATAGGGGTAGTGGGGGATTCTTAGGAACACAACTTAGTGCACCAATTTCTCTACAAAGTTGTCGTTCTCTCTGGTTTTGGTAACTGAGAGAGAGCTCGAGCAAGTGCTACCCGATAAGGGAGGCACAACAAGGGAAAGACAACTATATAAAGTGACTGGTGGTACAAGAGTGTGTCAGTGACTAGTACACCGATAGGAGGGTGCGACTCCTTTTGATTCCTTTTAGGACAAGGAGATCGGAGTTCCAGGTGGTTTGTATGGACTACTTCAGTGGCGGGAGACTTCTGCCGCTCAGAGGACAGCTGTCAATCCTAACAGTCCCGGTGAGACCAGGAGCCGACAGTCCCGGTGAGACCAGGAGTTGCACAAACACCATCCAAGACTGAAGGTGAAGACCACGCAAGCTGTAAGGTAACGTCGCCGAGAAAGCCTCGGGACAAGGTACGCCTCCACAAACCATCCTTCCTATTGTATAGAGGTTGATGCGTTTCCTTTGTTCTGGATTTGGGGAGAAGAAAATTTTTGTTTCTGATGCCTTCTCTGTATCCCTTAAAACCCAACAATGGTATCAGATCCACGTCAACTGCTCTATACTTTAGGATTATAGATATGATCAGTTTTGGTTTGTTGCCTTTATTTATTGCATACGATGCGAATAAATTGGCTTTATACATGTCCAATCCTAAATCCACAAATCCCAATATTCATATATGATATGTAATATTAATGCACTCGATATGTGTCGCCCTTAAACAAGTTTTGTGGTGGATGTATAGCGTGGTTATGGCCAATAAACCCTATGTGTGTGCTTGGTTGTATGTGGTTGCTTGCATCTCGGTCTGCGCACTGATTTCCTACCTCCTTATTCTTTGTGTAACTCGAGATAACTCAAGATTTCTTTCCTACCTTTGCTCCCCCCGAATGTAACTAAGATAGAATTTTATTTCTTGTTATGTCAAAGAACGGAGGTCAATCTGACGAAAACTGAGACGATCAGTTCAAGGCGTGAACCGATCAATTGGTGATCTAGACGACCGGTTCGAGGAGAGAGACGATCGAGTGGTGGCCATGAGGAGATGCATGACGAATAGGTGAACTGATCGGTTGGAGCAGCCAACCGACTGGCTGGTGGCACCCAAACAACCGGCCAGGGCAAGCAGGTCATTCATGTGATGATTTGATCAACTCATACGGATATAGCACTTCATCATGGACAGGTTGCATGTGATGTAGATCTAGATGACCATGATTCCTCTTGGCTCGAGGAATCACATTAGGATGGCCATAATCATCGCTTTTATCGTTTCACATGTTTTATGTGGGATATAGCATGTATATGATACATACTATGTATTTTGGTGATTGGATATGTATATGTACCTATAAAACCAAATCCCTCATTAAATATTAAAGTTTTAGATGCCTTCCAAATGCGATACACGTGAAAATCTTGATCGGTCAAGTGTGGGCACGCCCTAGAGTGGTGCACCGTCTATCTCACGGAAGCGTGAAGGATGGATATGTGGGTCTGCCCTAGCAGGGTGCATATTCATTGTGTTAGCTTTGAGTCAGACTTAACAAGGTGACCTAGATAGGATTTAGCACCTTGAGGCTTGGAGGTGATCATGTCAAGGAGTTTCATATGACATCTTTTAAGAGTTTCATATGATGCAATTGGCAAAAGTTGCCTACCTGGAAGATCAAAGTTGTGGGTGACAACCCTAGCTGGTCCATGACTTAGAGGATTTCAGGATCTTGACCCACTAGAAGATTGTACGCTGCAATCTTCTGAATTGATGGGGAGGGCTATCAATTTGAACAAAAATAGTGGGATCGATAATTAATTAAAGTTCTAATTATATCGTAAACCTTTCAAATCAATCAAATAAGTCAAACTTGAGTTTTGGACTAAATTGCATATATTTCATTTTGAACAATAAATGGTTAATCAACAATAATCACTTTATTTGTGATCGGTCTTTGAGACCAACAAATTAAATGGGAATAATTCCATGACTGGTTAGGACATTGAGAAGTGTTCTCAATCGAATAGAGAAAGCTCTAAGTCCTAGTTATACCAGAACCAGATGAACTCAGTCCCACCACACCAATGGCTCAAAAGATGCTTATAGAAGCATACCGAAGACTTCATTGATGTGGAGTGCTTGATGTTGTGTTCTCTAAACTATGAGTTATAGAGACAACATGAGACATATGATGTCTCCAAGACACTGTCCTAGTATGTCATGACAGAAGGAGATCGAGTAAGGTATTCACACACTCAATGTGATTGGGTATGTGGAAAAACCTGACTAAGAAGGATTCCCTCTGAGCCAAGAGTTGGATATTTGTATGATACTGCAAATGTTGCGAGAATCATACTGTTCATGATGAACTATGACATGAAGGATTGGGTATGTGGAAAAACCTGACTAAGAAGGATTCCCTCTGAGCCAAGAGTTGGCTATTGGTATGATACTGCAAATGTTGTGAGAATCATACAGTTCATGATGAACTATGACATGAACAACTTTGACAAGCGTTGACAAAGTTGTTGGACATGTTGAGGACAGTAGAGGCAAAGATGAAGAAAGACAAACCCTAATCTTTGATGTGATCAATGAAGGGTAAGTCTTAAAGGCAAGGACAAAGGCAAAGCAAAGAAGTGTTCTGATGCTAGCCAGTAGCCCAAGTCATCTTCAGCCTAAAGGCACATGGGAGGGTGAATGAGGGAAATGCCCTCTATATCTGAAAGAACAAAAGAAGAAGAAGGAGGGGATGGAGATCTCCACTTAAGGTATCATGAAACGAACCACTTCTGAGGTATATGATACCAAGATGAAGATCTCACATATATGATATGTAAGATCTACAAAGAAGTGATGGCCTTTACGAAAGGACCAAGAAAGGAATACCCATCATTGGAGCAAGTGTTGCTGCAATAGATAGGAGTACCTTTCAGTTTATTTCAGACTACATGGCACGAAATAGAGTTGAGAACTACTATTTCAATTTGCCAATAGAAACACTTTATTGTTGCATCTTGTAGTGACAAGATGACTATCAATATAGTTGATGTTTCAAAGATATGATCTTTAAGGAAATGCCTTGTTTATCTTGTGGTACTTGGTATGCATAAGATAAAAAGATACCTAAAGGTTATTGATAACTCAAACAATAAAATTAGCATAAATCATGAGAAATTCATTTCTAATTTCCATATGATGGATAAATCTAGACTCTTTTGGTTAGAGAACCAGTAAGAGACATGAATATCTTAGACATGATTAATCAATCTTCACTAGTGTTAGTGGGAGAATGATTATCCTATTAGGTATAATACATGTGATGTATTTACATACCTATTGGAGTTAATGCTAATACTTCAAATGGTATTTAGAGAAATACCAATATGAATATCTTGAAGTGTTCAAGAATGTCATAGATGAAGTACAAATTTGGTAAAGTGTTAATTCTTGATGAGATCAATGAATGAAATACTTGAACCAAATGTTTGAGATCCTTATGAGTGATTATGATAGTGTATCATAGTGAACTCATGATTAAGTCATGGTGATGTCTAAATTAAAAAGGAGTCATACTCTAAGGAGTTAGAGAATGATTATCAAATAACTAATTTCTTCTTAAATTAAGAATACCCCACACTAATAATGGACATTAAGACTCACAAGGAGTTGTGAGTTCTTATATCCTTAATAGATACACCTCATTATCCATGTGATGAGTTGGTCATGTGATGAATCAACTATCTAGATGAATATGAGGAACCGGATTTTGAGTTATGGTTTATGACCATTACATTGTAAATGACTTCCATGTGAACCATAAGGTATGACCTTGATGGTAGCACCCATTGGGATGAAATCCATAAGTGAGAATGAGTCTTAAGTGTTAAGACACATGGATGACATTTTGAGAAGGATGATGCTTGTTTATTGCAACTTAATGACTAAGAGATTTGGCATACATATACTAAAACAACATTCCTATAAGGAATAAAACGAGGATGTGTACGTGACACAACCTATAAGGTTTATGAATCCATTAATGCAAATGAAGTCTATAAGTTACAATGGACTAATCAATGTGATTGATTGAGTACAAGCAACTCAAAACTATGATCTTTACTTTGATAATATAGTCAAAGGGTTTGACTGATATGACAAAGATAAAGAAGGGATCTGTAATTTAGTGGCAGCGTATTTGCATTCCACATTATTGATGTGAAATGGAAATGTTCTAAAATGGAAATCCAAAGTGGAAACTATCTTTAAGGAAGATAGAGATGTTTCCTATGTGATAGGAATAAAGATCTATAGAGATAGTTCTCGAAAACCTCTAGACCTGAAAAGAGAGAGCATACATTGGCAATCTACACTAAAGGGTCCAGTGTTCATAGATTCAGTGGGAGAAAACTTGTCCATGTTACATGGAGTTGGTATCCCAAGGCCAAGTATCCAATTCTTATGGAGAATGGAAACACTAAGAATAGATAAGGATCTATCACGTATGCAAACAACCCATTATCTTACATGTATGGGCATAGAAAGAATAAAGCACATTTATCATCTTGTATGTATGACAATATGATATGCTCATTATAATAACTCATATGTGGGACATGATGAGTGTATGTCTGTCTAGTTCCAGTAAGGGTTACTGGAATACCATGAGAACTTAATAAGTACTTGAGAAGTACTAGTTCTATGGAAATAAGGAAGGGTTCACTGTAAAAGTTACACTGATGCGAACTTATGAAAAGGACAGAAAATTAATCTCAATATATATATGGGATATATAAAAGTGAATGTTTGTTGATAAATGGAAACATTCTAATAAAGACATTTAAAAGGAAAGGTCGAGTATTCGTGTGTTTGAGAACATTAGTGGGTACTATATCGATCTGGAAGTTCATGAGATGAATTTATAGATATTCTGATCTTTGATGACAAGTAAGGAGTACTTGGTCATGCAATGTGGCTAAAGGTTAGCAAAGGAATACTAGATCGCGTATTACAGCAACTCCATCTCATACATGTGACGTACAACAAAGAGATGAGAGACATGCAGATAATACTGACTTTGGCAAGGTGTTGCCATAACTCACTATGTTATCACTAGAGCATAGTAACATGTGGGACATGTTTGAAGATCACTATGTATATGATTCATGGGTGATTGGCTCATAGTGCAAGTGGGAGTCTGTTGGTATGTATGCCCTGAGAGACAATCATGTGATGATTGGTGGGATACATTAAGATTGATTTGATAAAGATCAAAGGCAAGCTTCCAATTCTTTCTGGTTCACTCATATGAGATAATGATAGAACAGATTGAATGTCTAGAGAATGATAGTACTCAATGACATATGCTTTCAGGTTGAGGACCTGAATGATGAGATCATACAGATGCTAAGAGTTTGTACATTCTTATCATGTCCCTAGTCAGATGTCATTGTGGAAGGTAGATAGACAACAATGATACACAAGACTAGATTGTGGTGTTGGTTGATGACAGAATCTCATTAGTAATGATATGGAGATATCAAACCAAACACATAGATACTTGTTAGAGAACAAGTTTACCGGACAAACCCACCGTGAGTTTGACACATGGAACCATGACATGGTAGTCACAGTCAGTTCTCACAGCGATGGTGGTGAGTGTGATTCTTTGACCTGAAATCCTTACACTCAACACATGTTGTTGGGTACACTTTGACATCATCAAACGTAGTCTTGAAACATGGGTTGTTATAAAAGTGATGTTTGGGTGGCTTTGACACATGGGGCTTTTGAGGGGTGAGTGATAGATATGGGATTTGTCCCTCCCGAGAGAGTTTGATATCCATGGCCACTTGACGAGTAGGATTGAGATAGGCGTGTGAACGCATGTGCGAATCAGTATGTGATATTGATGTCATACATATCTCCTTCAATCTACTCTGAGATCAAGAAAGTGAATGAGCGTTGACAAGATGACTGTTCCATGCCTTGAGTTCATTCGAGATATCAGAGACAAAGGAATTTCACATTTGTTGTAACACCATTCACGGAATGTAGGATTGAAAGTTATTCTCCAACTTTCTATTTCACTTGGGTAGCACTGATGTGCGACTAGGCACTGCTCTTTTCTTGTGGAGTCATAAGTGTTATGGACTTTCACTGCCAATGTGAAAAGGACCTGCAGGGTCACACACATAAGATTTAACCTGGAAGAGGAGTTTACCCACAAATGATGTTTAGATTGATTACTAAAGGAGTTTTGTAGTTCAATTAAACACTCAATCGATTGATAGGTCAATGTCATAGTGTTCAAGGTGTTGGGCTGATTGATTAGAATATCGGATTGATTGAAACTGCAATTGACTGATTTGTACAGTCTGCACTTCCAACCGATCGGCTCAGGTTGGTGAACCGATCGGCTCATGGGATGAACTGATAAGCTCAAGATAGGCTGAGATGACCGGTTCAAGGGTTGAACTGATCGTCTCAACTGGTCCAACCGAGATCGTTTGGAAAGTGAGAAGACTATTTTGCAAATACAATTTGTTTCACTTGTACAAATTTGATTTGGACATGTTGAGCATAGTCGAGGCACAGTTGAAGAAGGACAAGCCTAAATCTATGATGATGATCAACAACAAGAAAGGCAAGTCCAAGCACAAGGGCAAGGGTAAGGCTAAGAAAGGTTCTGATGCTAGCCAGTAGCCCAAGTCATCTTCAACTCTCAAGGCCAAGGGAGGCATGACTAAGAGAGGCAATTGCCACCATTGTCAAAAGCCAGGACATTGGAAAAGGAATTGTCCACTCTATCTGGAAGAACTAAAGAAGAAGGAGACGACAGACGTCTGCACCTGAAGGTGTCATGAAATAAACTTATAACACTTTTGAGGTATATGATACCAAGATATAAAGTGTAAAGCATCCAATAAATGGGGCAAGTGTTTCCACCATAGATAGGAGTATTTTAGTTTATTTTCAGCCTTGAAGGCATGTAATAGAGTTATGAACTGCTATTTCATATATGCCAATGGATAGAAACACCTTAATTTTTGCATATTGTATGACAATGATGGCAATTAATAAAGTTGATGTTTCAATCTTTGTGGCAATGCCTTGTTTATCTTGTGGTACTTGGAATGTATAAGATAAAATGATACCTAAAAGTTATTGACAACTCAAACAATCAAATTAGCATAAATCATGAGAAATTCATTTCTAGTTTCCATATGATGGATAAGTCTAGACTCTTTTTGGTTAGAGAACCAGTAAGAGACATGCATTTCTTGGACATGATCAATCTTCACTAGTCATAGTGGGAGATTGATTATCCTATTAGGTATAATACATATGATGTATTTACATACCTATTGGAGCAAATGATAATACTTCAAATTGTGTTTAGAGAAATATGAATATGAATCTCTTGAAGTTTTGAAGAATATCATCGATGAAGTGAGAATTTGGTAAAGTGTTAATTCTTGATGAGATCAATGAATAAAATACTTGAACCAAATGTTTAAAATCCTTATGAGTGATTATGATAGTGTATCACAGTGAGCTCGTGATTAAGGCATGGTCATGTCTAAATCAAAAGGAGTCATACTCTAAAGAGTTAGAGGATGATTATCAAATAACTAATTTCTTATTAAATAAAGAATACCACACACTAATAAAGGACATTAAGAATCACAAGGAGTTGTGAGTTCTTATATCCTTGACAGATACACCTCGATTATCTATGTGATGAGTTGGTCATGTGATGAATCAACTATCTAGATGAATATGAGGAACTAGATTTTGAGTTATGGTTTATGACCATTACATCCTAAATGTCTTCCATGTGAACCATAAGGTATGACCTTAATGGTAGAACCCATTAAGAATGGAAATCCATAAGTGCAAATGAGTCTTAAGCATTAAGACACATGGATAATATTTTGAGAAGAATGATGCTTGTTGATTGCATACGGATACTAAAACCATATTCCTATGAGGAATAAAACAAGGATGTGTATGTGACATAACCTATAAGGTTTATGAATCCATTAATGCAAATGAAGTCTATAAGTTACAATGGACTAATTAATATGATTGATTGAGTACAAGAAACTCAGAACTGTGATCTTTACTTTAATAATATAGTCAAAGGGTTTGACTGATATGTCAAAGAAATAAAGAAGGGATCTGTGATTTAGTGGGAGCATATTCACATTCCACGTGTTGATGTGAAATGGAAATGTCCAAGAATGGAAATCTAAAGTGGAAATTATCTTTAAGGAAGATAGAGACATTGCCTATGTAATAGGAATAGAGATCTATAGAGATAGTTCTCGAAAACCTCTTGACCTAAAAGGAGAGAGCATACATTGGCAATCTATACTGAAGGGTTCAGTATACGCAGATTCAGTGGGAGAAAACTTGGAGTTAGTATCCCAGAGCCAAGTGTCTCAATTCTTATGAAGAATGGGAACACTAAGAATAGATATGGATCTATCATGTATGTAATCATCCCATTATCTTGCATGTATGGACATCATATGAGGAGTATGGGGCCAACAGGCTTACCCAGATCCCAACTCCCCTTACTGGGGAAACTACTACTCCTCATACCCACCTCATCCACCTCCACAACAGTGATCTTCTTCCCTCCATCTCGGTCTAAGGGTTGCTAGGAATGAGCAAAACTCTAAGTCTGGGGTGGGGGTGGTTGGTACGTGATCCACCCCATTATCTTCCCTTTTTCCACATTTCTTTTATAGTACCTTTTAGTATATTGCATGCACTTTTCTTTTTCTAGAAATTTTGGCCTTTACCTAGTCGGTCAATTGTTGTATTTTCTACCAAAATTGAATTATAAAGCAACTTTCCTGCAAAACAAATTGTCACCAAAACATCTATGAGCTGAAATTTGCATGTACCCTGTGACCTAAATTATCAATAGATTTGGAAAAGATGGCAAGCCTTAGAGTATCAATCATAATCAAATTAAAAGTTTTCCTATCTTTAGCATTGATTAACTGATCATTTCTATTTATGCAATGTATCTTCATGTTTTGTCTTACCAATGCTTCAAACAAAATGTTTGAAATTCACACATGGGGACAAATAAATCTTCTTGCCAAACCCTAAGTCTGGGGTGGCAAGCCCCTTCTCCCTCTCTCTTCCATACCCCTTGTAAATGTAATAGGGGCGTACAGCCAAAACATGCCAAAAAAGAGAACACATAAAAAAATTGTGGTCAATGTAACCGCAAGTCCATAAATAATTTTCCAAGTCGAATAGAGGAGGGATCCATCTTCCACACCCCCACTTCTCTCGTCCCCGTGAATGAAAAAAAAAAAATTGTTGAAGCGGAAGTAGGATGAAAAACAGTTTTTACAAAGTGTGGACTTAAAAGAAAAGTTTTGAAAATTGCTATCATAAGAAATATAGAACCTTGCATTTTGTGATTCTAGGAGGTTTGGTTGCTTGACCATGAAAAGGATAGAAATATTTGCTAATTGGAGAGGATGAACATGTTTCTTTTATAAATAGATGTTTTTTGATTTTATTTGCTTGAGGACAAACAAAATCTTAAGTCCACGGTATGTTGATGTATGCCATTCTGGCATTAATTTTGGATAATGTTGCAGTTTGATTTCATAGATTTTCTTTATTAATCGTCTAACATGCAATAAAATAACTTCTACCTATCTCTATCATAAATAAATTGTACTTTGATCCTCGTAATATTATTTTATTTGAATTCTAATAATATTTCCCTCAATTTTCAGGAATGAATGAAGATAAGAAGAGATGAAGGTAGGAGGCAATTCAGTTTCCCGCAGTGCTGGCTTAAATGCATACCTTGCACCAAAATAGGCATAACTCTCACATCCCAAGACGGAATTTAATGTTCAAATATGATTTGGAAAGGGAATTAAAAGGTATACAGGAAAATCATATTTTTGGGCGCATTTTAAATTCTCTAGATAGAGTAAATTTACTCGAAATCGCAGCTGCGAAAATCTGCATTAAAGAAAGACAATCAAGAGTTTGTTGACTAGATTTAAAAATTCAAACTGATGGTTCGCCCTCTTTTTCCCCCTCTTTTGAGGGAAGCCTACCCTCTCCTTCTCCTATAAAAGGAGGGAGGGTTCTCCATATTTTGTCATCTTGGGTTTTCTCTTGTATTAGCATCTGGAACAAGTTTTCTTGTTTTCTTGTAGTTCTGAAATAAAGGAGCCTTGCAAATTTTGTTACATGTTATTTTTTTTAATTCCATTATTCCGTTGTGTTTAGATCTAGTACTTTCTTTTCTCCTCCTCCCCTCTCTTGAGCAATCGATCAAGGTAGGAAGAGGCAACCATCTTCATTTTCTCTAATCGAGGATCAATAGTCGTAAGACTCGAAGATGGCTAGATCACTTCCTTCCTTCGTCTCTCTTTGCTCCTTCTCCATGAGTGAGTAGTTCTTTATCGAGGCAAGGGGAATAGCCCCTTAGCCATGGCTTTATCAACTTTTCCTTAAAAATGATTCTAGATGGCTTTTGGGTTTGATAACTAATTGATCTATCAAAGTAATTAATTGATTTGATCAAAAGTTAATCTGGATGGATATGACCGTGAAAGTTCAGATTTAGAACAACAAACCCAATCACATAGGAGTTTTGAAATGACTGTGGATCTTCTTCTTTTAGGATGATGAACTAAGAAGCATGAGCACCAGGACCAATGGGCTCATGTGGAGTCCATCTTTAGTGGATTTTTCTTAATTCACTTGCCTTCATCGAATCTGTCATTTTTAAAGGATCAATTTGTTTTTGCCTAGGCTAAGGTGGTGAAAACCCCTAAAGACTCGATTCTCATCTCTTGATCTAATCACCGCTTGCTTTTGCTTTCTTTAATCTATAGTCTTTTCATTCATAATAGTTTTTCTTGTGCTAACAACAATCTTAATTTTCCTTGTGATAGGGCAAATTTACATTAGGGCAAATTTACATTAGGGCAAATTTACATTCTTGTTAAGTGAATTTCCATTCTTGCATTTCTTTCCTTAGTGTTAATCACCAACCCCCAAAACTCGACTTTTACTTTCTGTTCCAAATATGAAAAATACCAAACACAAATAATAAGTTCTTCAAACAATTGAGGTAAAAAGAAACAATCTAAAAAAGTTGTCATGTGGGATCGACCCTTTCTATACTAGCCTTAATCAGAAAGTTGAAAAAGAATTAAACTCTAGGATAATTATCTTAGTGATTGTAAGTGTTAAACAACGCATTAACAGAGAGTAGGTTGGTGACTAGTACACCAACGAGAGGATTAACTCCTTCCTGTCCATTCTAGTAGGATAACATGAGTTCTAGGAGGTCCATGTGGACTTCTCTATAGGCAAGGTGGCATTTTCCCATCACTAAGGAGGACAACGTCAGCCAAAAGTCTATGGTGAGAGGTTCTACTACAAACGATAACGTTCGAGTCTACTTTGTGTGGAGGAGCACATACAAGTCCCAATGCAACAAGAAGATAGTTGCACATCTACAACAATGAGGAGTACATCGTTCGACTTGCTCCAGGACCAGGTATATGCTCAAAACCATATTTTCTATTATATAGTTTTTGACACAACTTATTGGTGGGCCTTTGGGAACAACATGAACTCTTAGTGTTAGGTGAAGTAGGTATTAGTGCGACCTTAGTCGTAGAACTGTCATTGCAGTGCCTTCGCCCTTTCAGGGCAAGGATGACATGGAGGCTCACCCAAGGAAACAACAAGTTAAACTAATGCACTGATCATTATTCAGTTTTGTGTGATTATGTCGTACACCATATGATTGTTTTCTTAAGACAAGTAGGCTTCCACAATAGTCGGGAAACAATTGAAATGTAGTTACTTCGGTTATGTGTGCTTCCATAAGATCACTGCCTCAACACAAGGGGGCTTTGATGGAAGCTTGGACTATGAGTAGTTGTATGCATGTCATTGCCATCAGGCAATAGCATATGGGGAAGGTAGGGGAGAAACATGATGGATGGAAAGGCTATGAAGAGGTACTTGAGATTGTTGACAAGGCCGACTGTCAAATCGGATTATAGAAGTAGATTGACATGAAAGAATTGCTATAAGATCTGATGGGAAAAAAACCTAGAATGGAGGGATAGGGATATATCGTTAAGTCCAATTGTTAGTAAAACTAACATACTTGAAGACGGAAACTACTAATAAAAATGAGTTTACAATGTTGATTTTTTTTGGAGGAGTCCAGCTATTAATAAAACTCATGAACAAAGGGACAGAGATGAGTATTGTCTCTTAGTATGGTAAATAGTAGATGTTTTCATTGTGGTTATAACATTTATATGATATGTAATATAAGTATGTGGTGATTGGATATGTATATGTATTTATATAAAAGCCCTCAATATAATATTAAGTCTTAGATGCTTTCTATAAGCAACACACATGAAAAACTTGATTGACTAAGTGTGGGTTATGACAAAGTGTGGTGCATTGTCCATCTCGTGGAAGTGTGATGGTAGATATGTAGATTTGCCAAAGTAGGGTGCATATTCTATTGTGTTGGCTTTAGGGTCAGTCTTAACTCAGTGATATTAATGATATTAAGTACCTAGAAGCATAAATATGGATTGTGACAAAGTGTTTTGGACCCCATCTATCCAAGAATTGGAAAAATTTGCCTACCTAAATAATCAAGTTGTGGGTGATTAGGCAAAACCGACTCATGATTTGATGAAATATGGATCTTGCCTCACTAGAAGATTGTATGATGAAATCTTTTGAATTGATAAGTGAGGGTTATCAATTTGAACAAAATAGTGGGAGTGGTAGTTAATTAAAGGCCTAATTATATATCGTCAAATTTTATTTTAATCAAATCAGATCAAATGTGTTTTGATGAAATTGCAAATTTTCTTATAGAATCAAATGGGAATAATTTATATGATTGGTTCAAGACATTAAGAATCATTCTCACATAGGAGCACAAGATCTATGTCCTAGAAACACTAGATCTAGATGAACATTCTCCCAGTGCACCTAATGCTGACAAAGATGCTTTCGAGAAGCAATCTGAGGATGCCATATATGTCAAATGTCTGATGATGTGCTCCATGAACTATGAGTTGCAGACAACATGAGAATATGGATATGATTGAGATGGTAACACATCTTCAGAACATTACCAGGATCATGCAAGACATGAGAGATATAATGTCTCTAAGTCGTTCTTCAAGTGCAACATTACAAAAGGAGATCTAGTAGGTCTCCATGTGCTCAATCTTATTGGATATGTGAAGAACCTTACAAGAATGGGATTTCCCTTGGGCCAATAGTTGGTCACTAACATGATTTTGTAGTCATTTCCAGAGTCACAGAGTCAGTTTGTCATGAACTAGAACATGAACAATTTGGAAAAACTATTGTCCGAATTACATGGCATGTTGAGAACACTTGAAGTGAAAATGAAGAAAGACAAGCCCAAGTATGTGATGATGATCAACAAATCAAAAGGGAAGTCCAAGGGAAAAGGCAAATCTAAAAAGAGTTCTACGCTAGGAAGAAGCCCATGTCTTCTGTACTAAATCCAAAGGGAGGAGTTACCAAGGGAGGCAATTGTCACCACTATCACCAGCCTGGACACTAGAAGAAAAATTTCCCTCTCTATCTGGAGGAACTGAGGAAAAAGGAGGGGATAGAGATCTCCACTTCATGTATTTATGTTATTGAGATAAATTTGTTTACTTCTTCATCATTGGTACTAGATATCTGATGTGGATCTCACATATGCTTGAATATGCAAGATCCGAAAAGAAGTAGGCCTTTACAAAAGGGCAAGGTTGAACTGCACGTTGCAAATGGAGCAAGATTTGCTACCACTACAGTTGGAACCTATAGTTTATCTCTGCCCACTGGTCTTGTAATAGAGTTAAAGAACTGATATTGTGTGTCTTCCATTAATAGAAACATTATTTCTATATCTTGTATCGACAAGGATGGATATGAATTTCATATAAAGAATGGTTTATGATCCATTTCAAAAGATGGGATATTTTATGGTAGTGCCCCAATGTCCTATGGTCTTTATTTAGTAGATCTTAAGAAAAATGTTTATAATATAAATAACAAAGGGCTAAAACTCAACAACCCAAACAAAACATATATTTGGCATTGTCGTCTAGGGCACATCAATGAGAATCACATATCTATACTCCATAAAGATGGTTATTTGGACTCTTTTGATTTCAAATCAATAGAGACATGTGAATCTTGTTTGTTGGGTAAGATGACTAAGAATCCCTTCACTAGAAATAGTGAGAGAGCTAGTGATCTATTAGGACTCATACATACTGATGTATGTGGGCCTTTTAGTGCTAGGGTGGTTATCAGTACTTCATTACCTTCATTGATGAGTTTAGTAGGTATATCTTAGTTTACTTGATTGAACGTAAGTCAAAAACTCTTGAAAAGTTTAAGGATTTCATTAATGAAGTACATAACCAACTTGGTAAAATTATTAAGGCCCTTTGTTCCGATCAAGGTGGACAACACTTAAGCCAAGAGTTTGTGAACCTTCTGTGAGATCTTGGTATCGTATCACAATGGAATCCACATGGATCACCACAACATAATGGTGTATCAAAAAGAAGGAATCAAACATTTCTAGATGTGGTGCAATTAATGATGAGTTTTTCCAATCTTACAACTTCCTTTAGGGGTTATTCTCTAAAAACCACAATGTTACACTTAACTGTGTACCATCTAATTCGGTTCAAAAGACACCATATGAGATATGGACTAGGAAGCGTCCCAAAATGTCTTTTTTAAGGATTTGGGGGTGTGAAGCTTATGTCAAGAAAATATTTCCTAAAAATCTTGTCCCTATATTAGATAAATGCTATTTTTTTGGATATCCCAAGGAAACCAAGGGATACTACGTGTATAGCCCAACTGACAACAAAGTGTTTGTTGCCAGGGATGTTACATTCCTAGAAAAGGAATTTATTTTCAAATGAATCAGTGGGGGAAAAGTAGAACTCGAATAAATTAGAGACCAACAAGAAAACATCAAACCTATAGGGGTACAAGAGGACATAGAGAGTCACAAACCATTGTGTAATCTCAAATTCCTCAAATAACACAGGAACCTCACAAATCTAGTAAGAGATGCCTTGAGTCAATAAGAATTTATTATCTTGTGACTCAAGAAGGCAATGAATTGGTCATTGATGATGAGCCAATTACCTACCTAGAAGCTATTAAGGGACTAGAATCTAAGAAGTGGCTAGAATCCATGACATCTGAGATGGAATCCATGTTCACCAACAAGGTATGGACCTTAATGGATCCACTTGAAGGGTTAAAACCCATAGGGTGAAAATGAGTCTTCAAGAAGAAGACTGACATGGGTGGTAATGTATAATATTACAAAGGTAGATTGGTTGCAAAGGGTTTCAAACAAGTTCAAGGTGTTGACTATGATGAAATCATTTCTCCATTTTCCATGGTTAAGTCCATCAGACTCATTCTTGCCATTACAACATATCATGACTATGAGATTTGGCAGATGGATGTTAAAATCACATTTCTTAATGGGAATCTTCTTGAGGATGTATATATGACACAACTTGAGGGTTTTATAAATCCAAAGGATGTAAATAAAGTCTGTAAGCTACAAAGATCAATCTATGGACTGAAGCAAGCACCTTGGAGCTATAATATCCATTCTGACGAAACGTTCAAAGAGTTTGGCTTTAGTCAAAATGAATATGAATCATTTGTTTACAAGAAGGTTAGTGGGAACATGGTTGTATTCCTCATATAGTATTTGGATCACATACTATTGATGGGGAATGACATACCTACTTTATAGATAGTAAATAGTTGGCTTGGATATACAATATCTATGAAGGACTTGGGTGAAGCATCCTATATTTTAGGAATCAGGATCTATAGAGATAGATATAGAAGGCTTCTTGGACTAAGTCATAGAATATACATTGACAAAGTGTTGAAGAGTTTCAACATGGAGAAATCAATGAGAGGCATCCTACCCATGTCTCATGGTGTTACTATCTCTATAGCTCAATGTACCAAATATTGTAAAGAAAGGGAACACATGAATATGAATCCATATGAATTTACAATTGGATCTATCATGTACGCAATGCTATTTACTCATCCCAATGTCTCATATTCCTCGAGCATGACGATCTTATCATTTAGATCTCAGTGATGCCCACTTGACTGTCGTGAAGAACATCATTAAGTACTTGAGAAGAACTAAGGACTAATTGCTTTTCTATGGTGGTGAGAAAAGTTGGTGGTAAAAGGTTACACTGATGCTAGCTTCCAAACTGAAAAAGATGATTATCGACTATAATCAAGACTTGTGTTTTGCCTCAACAAAAATGTTGTAAGCTGGAAGAGTTCCAAGCAAGAAACATTTGTAGATTCTATGATAGAGGCTGAGTATATTACTACATCCAATGCAACTAAGGAAGTTGTATGGATCAAGATGTTCATTTTTGAAATTGGAGTGGTTCCAAGCATCATCGATACAATTGAGCTATATTGTGACAACAATGGAGATATTTCACAAGCTAGGGAAACCATATCACATCAGCATTCCAAGCATATACAAAGGTGGTTCCATTTCATATGAGAGATTGTACAATAAGGAGATGTGAAGATTTGTAGATTGCAAACCAAAAGCAATATTGCTGACCCCTTGAAAAAAGCACGACCACAACGGATGCATGATGGTCATGTTAGATCACTTGGGATTAAGTTCATGGGTGATTGTCTCTAAGTTCAAGTGGGAGTCTGTTGGTATGTATGCCCAGAGGCCAATCATATGATGATTCTAATGGCATAACTTGTAAATGATTTGATTGATAATAAGGGCAATCTTCCAGTTTATTCTATTTTTTTCAGTTATGAGATAATGATGTTACATAATAAATGTCGAAAGAATGATATTACCCAATGACATATGTCTTTAGGTTGAGGACCTGAGTAATGATATCATACGGATGTTAAGGGTATATACATTCTTGTAATGTCCCTAGTTGGTTGTTATTTTTGAAGGCTAATAGAAAAAAATAACGCTTAAGACTAGAGTGTGTGTGGGTTGATGATAGAATCTCATTAGTCATGATATCAAACCAAACACATATATACTTGTTAGAGAATAGTGTATCAGACAGACACACTTTGAGAGTGACACATGGAAACCATTGAATGGTAGCCAGAATCATCTCACACAGTGATGGTGTGATTGTGGTTCTTAGACCTAAAATCACTACACTCATCGCATGGTGTTTGACGTACTTTGTCATCATCAAATGTGACCTTGAATAAGGGTTTCTGTCAAGGTGGTGCTCAAGTGCATTATGACACATAAGGAATTCATGTGAGTGATGTAGATGTAATTTGTCCCTCCTACAAGAGTTTGATATCATGGCCACTTGATAAGTGAGATTAAGAAATGCATGGTCATGTTGGTGTGAGTCAATATGTGATATTGTGCTTACACATATCTCAGATAGTCTACTCTAGTTCAAGGAACATGGATTGAACATTGAAGAGGGTGACGATTCTATGCCTCGAGTTCAATCTGGATATTAGAGACAAAGGAATTGTATAATGACTATAACACCAATCATAGATTGTAGGTTGAATTTGTTCTCCAAATTTTCAAATTACTTGGGTAGAAATGATGTCTTGTTAGATACCAATCTTTGCTTGTGATGTCTTAAATTAGTTATGGACATTCACTACCAACATAATTTGGGACCTATAGGGTCACACACATGAAAATGCACTTGGAATAGGAGTTTGTTCATGAACATGATGTTCAACAATGATGACTAAAGTGTTAGGTATTCAATTTGAACAACATTGGCAATCTACAACTTGAAACGACCAGTTCAACAAGTGAACCAATTGGCTTAGCTTGTGAACTAGACATTTGGTTGATCAATGAGATTGGATCAAGGATTGATGCTGACATCATGTTATGCCTTAATCAAATATTAATTTCCAAAACAATTGCAAAAAGGAAACATAGTGAAATGACTAGTTCAAGTGTTGAACTGACTATATCATGTGTGAATAGACTGGTTTACTGGTGAATTGACCGGTTTGAAGTTCGTAGGTTCAAAAAAATTCATGAAATTACGTCTCTTCAACTCCCAGACAACTGGAAACCTTGACCCTAACCTTCTATAAATAGAGGGCAACTGGGGCTTCCTAGACACAATAATAAGCTCTTACAATTGTTGTCTTGTCTGGTTATGGTAACCAAGAAAGCCCAAACAAGTTCTACCTATCAAAGGGAGGAACAACAAGAGAGAGACAATTTTGGGAGAGTAAGTTGACACTAGCACATCAAGTAGAAGGGACAACTCCTTCCGTATGTTTATCTAGAATGATAAGAGTTCCCTATGGTCTGTGTGGACTACTCTAGAGGTGAGGAGGCTTTGTTTTCTAGGAGGATGCCGTCAACCACCATCCGTGGTGCCAAACCAGGAGGCCAACGAATACAACCATCAAGGAGCAACTCAACAAAGTAGCATACTGCAATAAGCATTGTGACTGTACTTCATCCAGGACCAGTTATACGTTTTACAACCTTATTTCTCATCTCATAATTGTTTAAATGATCTACTTTTCAATGGGGAATATGGAAAAAAAAGTTTTTGTTTCTTCTTCCATATCTGATGCCATATTTGCCAAGATGTACAACTTATGATATGGTTCAAAAACCTAAGAATAAACAACTATACCTTTAAACATGAAACTGAATTGAGGTGGATAATGGCACCCTACCAGGGCTTTCTCTATAACAATGATGCGTCTCCTCTATTGATGTCTCTGGATCTATATCTTCTCATGCACTTCGCCTGTGGACATTTTTCCCCCGGTCATGTATGTGAAAAATGATAATATGTAAGTGGCATAAGTATTCTAGATTTACAAAATACTAGAAAACACATGACTCTATGTTATTCTTAAACCTGACACATGAAAACTAATCTTGAAAATCTAAATGAAACTTGAACCTGAACATATGATATTTCTTTAAGCTTAGTTCCTATCTTATTATGTAACTTATGCAGGAGACATATACTCCAGTACTTGGGTCTCACGACTTGCACTCTGGTTCCTGGGTCTCATGACCTGCACTCTGGTACCTAGGTCATCTTATCTGAGTTATCCTACCCTAAGGGTCTGGGCCTCACCACCTTCACTAAGGTCTGGGTCATGTCTCTTGAGTTGATCTGTACTAAGTTCTGGGTCGAACTCCTTAATCTAATGTCATCTTCATATTATCTTAACTTGAAACTTAATGGGTTCTTATCTTGAAATCTAAGCTTTGAATCTTGATGAAATATGACTTAATAATTCTAAACATGAACTTAAATTCTAAAACCATAAACTTTACTAAGAAGCTTATATAACATATCTTTAACTTTAAATCTTAAAGCATTAAAACATATGGAACATAAATATCTTACTTAACAACATAAACATGTAAACATTCTGAAAAAAGTAAATATTAAATACTCATGGGCATGGACTACTTACCTAATTTAGTAGGAGAAAATCTCTCAAAGGTATAATGATCTTTGATCTCATAATTAACCTAAAATAATAATCCACATTTTCTTAATTAGAATCATAACCCTAATTAAACCCAAGTATGAAATCTTGTGAAAGCACGTTACAAATAAACACTAACACCAAGTCCATATGATATGTCTCATAAAATCAATCACATTTGATATATGGGTCGCCATCATCTGAGCTCTATAGTGAAATATTTGAATTTTAGAAGATCAAGCTCATATGGACCAATCAGAGTTGAGATACACCAAATAAGCTACTTTCTCTGAAACCCAGAAATCATTTGAAAACCATGATAAAAAAGATGGCATTTCCCTCACATTAATGCACTTCTTCATATATGTGTGATAGGACCAACTTAGTCATGGCTTCATTAAACCCACACATATAAAACACCACAAATGACCATGTGGGCATCACAAAATATTTTGCCTCGTGATGGTAGGAAGGTAACTGCTCAGCTTGGTTTGTTCAATCGCAGACCATGTTGTCAAGCCAAGATGCTCTTCCTGGAGCTAAAAACTCCAAAATATTATGTGTAGGATTCACAAAAAGAGTGGAGTATAAGATCCCCACGACCTTATCCATTCTCTCATGGTCTTAGAAAGAAAGATCACCAAACTACCACCATGGCAGGAGGAACTAAGAAGGTGAAAATGGAAGGCACAACATCAAATTCACAACTAAGAAGTTGGGCATCTTAGATGACCCAAAGAACCTAAGGGAGAAATCAATTTGATTAAACGACCAAAAATTCCCTTGAAACACCCCACTGGTCTCCAGAAAATAGGGCATAAATCTCGAAATACAAAACTATCCTGTGGTAGCAGATCAACTACAAAAAAATATTCTATCATCTTTACGGGTACCTATGGAAGCTGGGTGACTAGTTTTTTTAGTCCGAGAGTGGTCGATTGGCATGACTGAAAGTCAAGTTCCTATAATATGAAACCATTGTTGGTATGTATGCCCCGACAGCCAATCATGTGATGATTGTACTGGCATAACTTGTAAATGATTTGATTAATAATAAAGGAAAAATTCCAATTTATCCTATTTTATTCAGTTATGAGATAATGATGTAACATAATAAATGTATAAAGGATGATATTACTCAATGGAGTTTGTCTTTGGGTTGAGGACCTAAACAACGACATCATACAGATGTCAAGAGTATACATTCTTGTTATGTCCCTAGTTGTTTATTACTGTGGAAGCAATGTATACAACAATAATACATAAGACTAGAGTGTGTGTTGGTTGATAAAAAAACTTATCAATAATGATATGTGATATCAAACCAAACACATAGATACATGTTAGTGAATAGTGTATCAGACATATCCACCATGAGAGTGACACATGGAAACCATTACAATGGTAGTCATAGTCAGCTCTCGTAGTGTTTTTGGTGATTGTAGTTCTTAGGCCTGAAGTAACTACACTCATCACATGTCATTCGGTGTGCTTGAACATCATCCACCATAACCTAAATAAGGGGTGCCATAAAGGTGATGATTGGGTACACTGTGACACATGGGGATGATTGTGAGTGATGCAAATGGGATTTGTCCCTTGTATAGGAGTATGATATCCTATCCCTCTTGATTAGAGAGACTGAGAAATGCATGGCCATGGACATATGAATTAATGTGTGATTTTAAGCTCACATATATCTCAGACAGTCTGCTATAGTAAGGAACATGGATTGCATTTGAAGAGGATGACTGCTCCTTGCCTCGAGTTCATCTAGATATCAGTGACAAAGGAACTAAACAAACACTATAACACCAATAAGAGATAATAGGGTCAAACACATAGGATACACCTAGAAGAGGAGTTATTATCATGAATGATAATTAAATTGATTGATAATACATTTAGGTATTAAATTCAAGTAAGAAATCAACTGGCTAAACTCCCAACCAATCAGTTCATGTGAGGAAATGACCGGTTGGAGTGTTAGGTTGATTGGATATTACATCGGTTGAATTCTAGATGAACCAGGCATGAAGCAACCAATTCAAAAGAGAAATTCGATTGCATCAAGTATTAGTGCCAACGTCTTGTCGTACATTAATTGGATTAGAATTTCCAATGCAATTGTGATTGGGAAACATGATGAAATGACCGGTTCACTGGGTGAACTGATCAGTTCACATGCCAACTTATTGGTTCACCGGTGATGTTGCCATTTTGTCTATTTTAGGTTGCAAAACTTTGTGAAATTCTGGTACCTTCCACTCCCACACAGACTGGGAACCCTGACCCTAACCCCTCCTATAAATAAAGGGGTATTGGGGGCTTCACAGAGACACAACTCAATTTCCTCTAACAATTATTGTCATATCTGGTTGTGGTAACTAATAGAGAGCCCGAGCAAGGCCTACCCAATAAAGGGAGGGATAACAAGTGGGAGCAATTATGGGAGAGCAAGTTGGTGACTAGTACACCAACAGGAGGGAAAACCCCTTCTTGTCTGTTCTAGTAGGATGACAAGAGTTATAGGTGGTCCTTGTGGACTTCCATAGAGGCGTGGAGGCTGTTGACTGTCTCTAGGAGGACAACACCAACTTACTGACTATTGTGAAGACCAGGAGCCGCCACAGACACTGAATGAGTGCAACTAGAAGACAGTTGCATAACTACAATGATGAGGAGATTGTCTCTAGACTTTCTATAGGACCAGATATGTCCTCAAAACCATCCTTTACATTATATAGTTATTGACACAATCCACTAGTTTAATTGGGAATATGGTAGTAAAATTTTTGTTTCTGCTGCCTACTTAATCCCATATTTCCCTACAGTAGTATCAGAGCCACACCAATTTACTATATTTTGGGACAATCAATATGATTGGACCTTTATTGTTTATTTATTGCATACAATGCTAATATTAATGTATGATCAAATAACACACATAATTCCAAACACACACACACACAGATATATATATATATATATATATATATATATATATATATATATATATATGCAATTTACATGTGTCATACTAAAAGTGAGTTTTGATGGTGGATGTGTAGCATGGTTATGGACATAAACCCTAATTATCTGTGCATAATTGTGTGGTTGTTTATTTCCTATTCTATCTCAATTTATATACTAATACTATATCTTTTCTTCCAAATGTAAAAGTATTATTCTCTCCTACGTTTTCTCCCCTCGAATGTAAACTCCGGGTTTCTCCATAATCATGTAATATTAGGATAGTTTATTTTCTTATTAAAATGAAGAAAACAAGCCGACAAGATGGAGGACCAAGGAAAATGGACCGACTAGAGGCCCAGTCGATCAACTGAAGGACCCAGAAGGTGGGGGAATGAAGTCGAGATGACTAGTGAGACGACCAACTGACTAGCCAGGAAGCGAGCCAATTGGTTTAAAGGTTTAACTGATCAACCCAGATTGGTAAGCATAAAATTTCATCAATGATAGATTTCTACATGAGATGTAGACCCTAGGTTGTGGTAGTTCCTTGTGTCTCTAAGGAATTACATTAGAATAGCCATAACCATCACCTTTTGTTTTATTACATGTTTCGTTTGTGGGATATAGCATGTATATGATACATACTATATATGTGCTTATTGGATAAAGTGTATGTATCTATGATGAATGCATATTCATCATGGAATTCAATTATCATCTTGGGCTCATTTTGACTCAATATATCCAACTTCACTCTTTACATATCAAAATGCATCATAATGTGCAAAATTACTTAATTGATTTGATTATCATGGTTTTAACTGAATTTATGATGATTTAATCCAGGTCTTGATAAAGACAAACAATCAGCTGGGGGCCCACCTTCATTCATCCTTGGTTCTGACCAATCGATCTAACCAAGAAAAACCATTTGAGCCCATTCGGTCTCAAGACCGTTTGAGCCCATTTGGTCTCAAGATCGTTTGAGCCCATTCGGTCTCAAGACTGTTTGAACCCATTCGGTCTCAAGACCGTTTGAGCCCATTCGGTCTCAAGACTGTTTGAACCCATTCGGTCTCAAGACCGTTTGAGCCCATTCGGTCTCAAGACCGTTTGAGCCCATTCGGTCTCAAGACCGTTTGAGCTCATTCGGTCTCAAGACCGTCCAAATGGTCTCAAGATCGAAAGGCCAAGTGCAGACCATTTACCGACTACGAGAAAACCGAATGAAGGACTTCAAGACTGTTTGCTTCATCTTGAACGAAGACCAAATGAGCAACATTTTGAATACGAAGACCATTTGAGCTAATGAAGACTGATCGCTGCATGCAAACCGTTTGCAACCACATGAAGTCAGTTAAGTATACAAGATCGTTTGCATGCCTGCATGAGAAGACCGATTGGTCACTTGTTTACATGCAAACTGAATGGTTGTTGGGCAATGCAAACAATTTGCTGCTGCAAAGCACAAGACCGAATGAACTAATGGTTCACGTGAAGAACGTTCGGAAGTTGAATGCATGAAGACTAATCAGATAAAATGAATGCATGAGTATCAAATGAATGATAAACCGTTTGAACTGGATTTCATAGATTGTTTGATCAGAAGTTCAAAACTGAACGGATCAGCAAGACCGAATGGCCAATTGCTAGTACGAAATCGAATGGTCACTTGCTGAAGTGAAGACTGAATGCTGAGACCGAATAAGCATGCACATGCAAACCGAGAGCAATACCCACGTGAAGACATGTTGGTTGAATAGAAGACCGTTTGGATTAATACATGGAGACCGAATGGCCTTAGCGTGAAACTATTTGCTACAAACTGAATTTAGCAAACTGAAAGGAGGAGAGTACAATGCAAACAGATCAAGATATTTTTGGATTCATACAAAATGCATGAGGGATAGATCTGTGCCTATAAATAGGACCCCAAGGGTCCTCTTTTGAGAGCGGTTTGGGGACGCCGACAGGCTTCCTATACACAGGTCCACTCCAAATCCAGTGTCGGCCACACCAGTTTCATTCCACCTACTGCCCGTGTCGCAACCAAGGAGGCTGAGGAGAGAAGGAAGATGGAGTGAGGGAGACTATTCGGTCTATCTTGGCATCTCCCGTTCACGTCCATATCTTCTCCGACATGACGTAGAAGGCAGTATCTTCTTCATCAAGTTGTGACTACCTTCTGCACCGAGTTCATGATAGATTTCTCTCTCTTTCTTATTCTTGTTGTTTCTCGCATCATGAGCGAGTAGTACCTTTTCACTGGGGTGCGGGGACTAACCCCACTGCCCATGCAATCATGTTCTTTTGTTAAACTCTCCATGGAAATGTATATAACTTTCCATTTCATTGTTAATTGGTATGTTCGTAGTTGATTATCTCCTTGCTTTCATCTTGTTCTTTCCTATATTGTGAAATCTTCTCTATGTGGGATAGAATGGCGGTTTACAAAGTTTGACTCTTTGACAAGAACTTCTGATAAGATTCCTTGAGGTCATAAATGCATGATCCGTGAGGGGACGAGCTATCTAGCCTATGGTGACGCTTGTGTGGTCTAAGCATCCCTTAGGGAGGACCACAACCTTAGTTGGATTTTGTATCGTCTCTATTTATCGTCGATGTTAGTTTGTAGATCTATCACCTACCTGCTTATCCATTAATGTGGTTGACTCCCAAACTAGAAATATAATGGGATTTCTTTGAGGTCGTAAGTGTATGATCTGTGAGGGGATGAGCCATCTAGCCTTTGGTGATGCTTCTGTGTGCCTAACGCCTGTATAGGGGGCTTACAACCTTCATTGGATTTCTATGTCTTCAGAGCCGTAAGTAAGTGATCTGGTTGGTGACGAGACATCTGATGCCTAAGGTGATGCTTATGCGAACCTAACGCCCATATGGGGGGTTCTGCAGCAGCTCTATTTGGATCATTTTATCTTGCCTGGATTGTTTGCATTGGAATGTGTTTGCGTGCGTAGCGGCGGTGAAACCTGATACCATCCCAACGATTCCTTATCATTGATATAAACCCAACTTTAATTTAGCTTTTACTTTCTTGCATTTAGTGTAATTAACCTCAAATAAACCAATCATTCTAAATATTAGCCTTACTTGAGCTAGATTCGACTGAAAATATTCTTAAAAATGGTGTCCCTTTGGTTTGATCCTTAACTATACTGCGATAAGACTCGTCCGCTTGCGGGTGGCATTATTGCACATTGGTTTTTGTAAAATCTTGGGGATTTCAACCCCGAGTGAGTTTGTTAGTGTGATAAAATCCCACGTCAATCTATAAATACAAATCCCTCAATATAATATTAAGCCTAAGATGCTTTCCATAAGAACCACACATGAAAAGCTTGATCGACCAAGCATAGGTTATGCTAAAGCGTGGTGTGTTGTATATCTCATGGAAATGTAATGGTAGATATGTAGATCAGCCAAAGCAGGTACATATTCTATCATGTTGGTTTTTGGGTCAATCTTAACTAGGTGATCTTAATGAGATTAAGTACCTAGAAGCATAGAGATGGAATGTGAAAAAGAGTTGCGCATTCCATATATCCAAGAGTTACATTTGGAAGTAATTGGGAAAAGTTTCCTACCTAGATAGTCAAGTTGTGGGTGATTAGTCAAAGTTGACTCATGATTTGATGAAATATGGATCTTGGCTCACTAGAATATTGTACGTTGCAATCTTCCAAATTGGTAGTGAGGGATTTCAATTTGAACAAAATCATGGGAGTGATAATTAAATAAATACCTAATTATATATCGTCAAATTTTCTACTCAAAATTAAATCAAATCAAAAGGTGTTTTGAAAAAATGCAAAATTTTCTCTTGTAGAATCAAATGACAATCAATTCAAAATTGTAATCAGTCCTTATGAAGGGCAATCTAAATGTGATATATTTCCATAACTAGTTTGGGACTTTCAGAAGTGTTCCCTATGTTCCTGAAACACCAGTGCCAGTAAAATCCGCTCCATGTGCACCTAAGGATGAAATGGATCCTTACTTGAAGCATGCCAATGATGTCGTGGACATTAAAGACCTTATGTTGTGCTATATGGGCTATGAGTTTCATGAGCAACATGAAAGTTATAATGTCTCTAAGGCATTATTTGAGTGCAAACTGATAGAGGGGGACCATTTAGAATCCCATGTTCTCAATATGATTGGACATATAGAACATTTAGAAAGACTGGAATTTCCTTCAGGTCAAGAGTTGGCCATGGATATGATTTTGCAATCATTGCCTAAATCATATAGCCATTTTATCAAGTGTTACAAGTTGAGTAACATGGCTAGACTGATGTCTGAGTTGCTTGACATGTTGGTATATGTCAAAGTACAATTGAAGAAGGGCAAAACCATGATGGAGATTAGTGGAATAGAGTCCAAGGACAAAGGCAAGGCCAAGAAGTGATATGAGGCTAAGCTAAAGTCCTAGGCTTCTACACTTAAACTAAGGAGAAGGATAAGGAAACCTAGGAAGATGAAGTAAGGGATAGAGATGTCTACTTTATCTATATACATAATTGAGATTAAATTTACTACTTCTTCATCTGGGGTGCTAGATACCGGATGTGGATCACACATTTTCTCAAATGTGAAGGATTTAAAAAGATGTAGATTTTTAGAGAAAGGTGATTTGAACTACGTGTTTCTAATGGAGCAAGAGTTGATGCTAGTACAGTTGGAACCTATGAGTTATCTCTACCTAGTGGCTTGTAAGAGTTGGAGAACTGCTATTATCCATTAATAAGAACATGATATTTGTATCTTGTTTGGACAAGGACATATTCGAATTTCTTATAAAGAATGGTTGATGTTCTATTAGTAAAGATGAGATCTTTTATGGTAGTACCCCTATGCCTTATGGTCTATACTTGATATATCTAGAGACAAGTGTGTATAACATAAATACCAAAAGACACAAACTCAATAACTCAAACCAAACATACCTTTGGCAATGTCATCTGGGGCACATAAATGAGAAATGCATATCTACAATCCATAAAGATGGTTATCTAGACTCTTTTGATTTCCAAGCAATAGAGACATGTGAATCTTGTTTGTTGGGCAAGATGACAAAGACTCCCTTCACTGGAAATAGTGAGAGGGATGGTGATCTATTGGGACTCATACATACTGATGTGTGTGGCCCTTTTAGAACAAATGCTAGAGGTGTGTATCAGTACTTCATTAACTTCACTGATTACCTTAGTAGGTATGGTTATGTCTACCTGATGAAACATAAGTCAACAGCTCTTGAAAAGTTCAAGGAGTTTATGAATGAAGTATGGAACTATTGGGTTTTACGTGGTCAGAGTAGGCAGCAGAAACAAAAATTTTACTTGACCATAAACCCATAACCAGTAGATCGCATCAACATCTATGTAATGGGAAGGATGGTTTTAGAGAGATATACATGGTCATGAGGCTTGCTCGGTGACAATACCTCATAGCTAGTATAGTCTTCAACCACCTATCTTTGATGGTGTATGTGTAGCTCCTAGTTTTAACCCACACTGTGGTTGACTATCGTCCTCCTAAGCAGCATAAGTCTCCCGCCTCTATAGATAGTCCACACTGACTACAAGGAACTCTAGTCATCCTGAAGAACAAACTAGAAGGAGTTTTCCCCTTTTGTCGGCGTACTAGTCACTGACACACTCTCCCACAACTACTTGCTTTTCTACAATTGTCTTTCCCTCGCTGTTCCTCCCTGGATGAGTAGAACTTGCTTGGGCTCTTTCAGTTACCACAACCAGAGAGGACAAAAACTTTGTAGAGCAACTGATGTTCTGAGTTGTGTCTATGGAGAAGCCCCATGTACCCCTCTATTTATAGTATAGGGTAGGGTCAGGGTTCCTAGTCTGTGCGGGAGTAGAAGAGTCTGGAATTTCCATGAACAATTTGCACTTCGGCAGGCAAACCGGTCATTTCACAACTAAAATGGTCATTTGGCAAGGTGAGCCGATCGGTTCACTTGTGAACCGATCAGTTGGGAGTGTGAACTGGTTGGTTCACTTAGTGAACCAATCATTTCACTTCCTAGACTTGCCTCCAAATGAATTTCCTTATTCATTTCTAATCAACACAAATATTAATTCTTGTCCCAATCGAATTGAACAAGTGACACGAAAAACTTTTTCTCACAAATCGGGACAACCCAACACTACTTGTTTGGACAAGTGAACTGATCGATTCACCAGAGTGAACCGGTCATCTCACTGACCATGAGCCGATCGGTTCACCCAATGAACTCATAGGTTGGTGGTCCAGATTGTACAGAACACTGTCAATTCAGTTCTCAATCAATCTGACACTCTAATCACTTGGTTCAAAGTTGAACTGGTCATCTCACTTGTCCATGAGCCAATCGGTTCACCCAGTGAACCCGTAGGTTGGTTGTCCAGATTGTACAGAACACTGTCAATTCAGTTCTCAATCAATCTGACACTCGAATCACTTGGTTCAACACTTGAACTTGATAATATTGAGTCAAGTCTATTGATTGAATGTTTGATTGAGTACCTAAACACTTTAGTAATTAATTCAAACATAATTCATGGTTAAACTCCTCTTCTAGGTTAATCCTTTGTGTGTGACCCTATAGGTCCCATTTCACGTTGGCAGTGAATGTCCATAACTAGCTTATGACATCACAAGCAAAGAGCAGTTTCTAGTCACACGTCAATGCTACCCAAGTAAAAAGTAAAGTTGGAGAACAACTTTCAATCCTACAGTTTGTGATTTGTGTTGCAGTGAATGTATAATTCCTTTGTCTCTGATATCCTGAATGAACTCAAGGCATGGAGTTGTCATCCTTTCAACATTCATTCATGTTTCTTGAACTAGAGAAGATTGTCTGAGATATGTGTGACATCAATATCATAAATTGATTCACATGTGCATGCACATGCCTTTCTCGGTCTCGCTTATCAAGTGGCCTAGAAATCATACTCCCTTAGGAGGGAAAAATCCCATATCTATCACTCAAAGTCTATCTCATGCGTCAAAGCCACCCAATCATCACTGTTATAACAACCCAAGTTTCAGGATTGTATTTGATGATGTCAAAGTGTACTTAATCACATTTGACGAGTGCATTGATTTCAGGTCTAACAATCACAATCACCGCCATCACTATGAGAGATGATTCTGACTACCATGTCATGGTTCCATGTGTCACTCTCATGGTGGGTCTGTCTGATACACTGTTCTCCAACATGTATTTGTGTGCTTGGTTTGATATCATATATCATGACTAATGAGATACTGTCATCAAACAACACACATTGTAGTCTTGATTTGTCATTGTTGTCTATCAACCTTCCACAATGACATCTGACTAGGGACATAACAAGAATGTACATACTCTTAGAATCACTATGATCTCATTGTTCAGGTCCTCAACCTAAAGACATACGTCATTGAGTATTGTCATTCTTTAGACATTCATTTTGCTCCATCATTTATCTCATAATCGATTGAGCTAGAATAAATTGGAAGCTTGCCTTTGATATTGATCAAATCAATGAGATGATATCTCAATCCAATCATCATATGATTGGCTCTCAGGGCATACATACCAACATGAACCAACTTGGAAAAAGTATTAAAACACTTTGTTTTGATTGAGGTGGAGAATACTTAAGCTAAGAGTTTGAGGACCTTCTGTGAGCCTGTAGTATCATATCACAATGGAATCCACCTAGAACACCTCAACATAATGGTGTATCAGAAAGAAGGAATCACATATTGCTAGACAAGGTGCGATCTGTGATGAGTTTTAGTGATCTTCCAACTTCCTTCCAGGGTTACACTCTAGAAACTGCATCATTTACACTTAACCACAGACCATCTAAATCGATTCAAAAGACACCATACGAGATATGGAATGGGAAGCGTCCCAAAATGGATTTTATGAGGATCTGGGGATGTGAAGCTTATGTGAAGGAAATTTTTCCTAAAAAGCTTGGCCTTAGATCTAATAAATATAATTTTATTGGATATCCAAAGGAAACAAAGAGATTCTACATGTATAACCCATCTGACAAAAAAGTGTTTGTTGCCAGAGATGTTGTATTCATAGGAAAGGAATTTATTTCCAAATGAAATAGTGGGAGAAAAGTAGAGCTCAAGGAGGTTCAAGACCAATAAGAAACATTGAACCAGTAGATGTACAAGAGGAACAAGGAGAATCACAAGTCGTTGTGGAATCTCAAATTCCTCAAGTAACACATGAACCTTGTTGATCTAGTAGGACAAGCTTTGATCTTGGAAGATTTGGTTATCTTGTGACTTAGGAAGGCAGTGAGTTGGTCATAGATGATGATCCAACAACCTATTTGAGAAGCTACAAAGGGACCAGTGTCTGATAAATGGCTTGAGGCCATGATATCTGAAATGGGATCCATGTACACCAACAAGGTGTGGACCTCAGTAGATCCACGTGAAGGGGAAAGCCCCATAGGGTGTCATTGGGTCTTCCAGAAGAAGACCGACATTGATGGTAAAGTACAAACCTATAAGGGAATATTGGTTGCAAAGAGTTTTAGACAAGTTCAAGGTGTTGACTATGACAAAACCTTTTCTCATATTACCATGGTTAAGTCCATCAGGATCATGCTTTCTATTGCAACTTATCATGACTATGAGATTTGGCAGATGGATGTGAAAAATGCATTTTTAATGGGATCTTCTTGAGGATGTGTTTATGAAACAACCTGAGGGTTTGATAAATCCAAAGGATGCAAATAAAGTATGTAGGCTACAAAGGTTAATCTATGGATTGAAGCAAGCATTTGGAAGCTAGAATCTTCATTTTGACAAAACAGTCAAAGAGTTTGTCTTTAGTCAAAATGAAGTTGAACCTTGTGTGTACAAGAAGGTTACTGGGAGCATAGTCACATTCCTCATATCGTATGTAGATGACATACTTTTGATGGGAAAATGACTTTCCTTCTTTACATATGTTAAAGAACTGGCTAGGAAGTAGATTTGCTATGAAAGATCTGGGTGAAGCATCCTATATCTTGGGAATCAAGATCTATAGATATAGATCAAGCAGGCTTCTTGGAATAAGTCAAAGCACAGACATTGACAAAGTGTTGAAGAGGTACATCATGGAGAGCTTGAAGAGAGGAAACTTGCAAATGTTTCATGGATTTAGCATCTCTAGAGCTCAATGTACCCGTTCTTTTGAAGAATTAAGTGCATAAGTTTACATATGCATATGAAATTGGATCTATCATGTACGCAATTTTATGTACTTATCTAGACATATCATATGCCTTGAGCATGACAAGAAGATATCAACTAGATCCAGGTGATGCTCACTAGACAGCTGTGAAGAAAATCCTTAAGTACTTGAGAAGAACTAAGGATCAATTCCTCATCTACAACGGAGAGCGAGAGATGGTGGTAAATGGTTACACCGATGCAAGCTTCCAAATTGATAAAGATGATTACATATCACAATCTAGATTTGTGTTTTACCTCAACAACAGAGTTGTGAGTTGGAAGAGTTCCAAACAAGAGACAATTGCTGATTCTACAACAAAGGCTAAGTATATTGCTACATTGAATGCAAGAAAGGATGTTGTTTGGATCAAGAAGTTTGTCTTAGAACTTGGGGTGGTTCCAAGCATCAACGATGCAATTGAGCTGTATTTTGATACAAATGGAGCCATTGCACACACTAAGGAACCTAGATCACATCATTATTCCAAGTATATACAAAGGTGCTTCCATCTCATATAAGAGATCATACAATGAGGAGATTTAAAGATTCACAGAGTATCAACCGAATACAATATCGTTGACCCCTTAACAAAGGCACTTTCCCAACAGAAGCATGATGGTCATGTTAGATCACTTGGGATGATATTTGTGAGTGATTGGATCTAATTTCAAGTGGGTGTTTGTTGGTATGTATGACAAGAGAGAAAATCATGTGATGATTGTAATGGCATAACTTGTAAATAATTTGATTAATAATAAAGGAAAATTTCCAATTTATTCTATTTTATTTAGTTATGAGATAATGAGGTAACATAATAAATATCTAAAGGATAATATTACACAATGACATATGTCTTTGGGTTGAGGACCTGAATAATGGGATCATACAAATGTCAGGAGTATCGATTCTTATTATGTCCCTAGTCGATTATTACTACGGAAGCAATGTAGACAATAGTAATACATAAGACTAGAGTATGTGTTGGTTAATGACATAATATCATCAGTCATGATATGTGATATCAAACCAAAGACATATATACATGTTAGAGAATAGTGTATCAGACATACCCACCATGAGAGTGACACATGGAAACCACGACAATGGTAGTCATAGTCATCTCTCATAGTGTTAGTGGTAATTGTGGTTCTTAGACCTGAAGTCACTACACCCATCACATGTCATTCAATGTGGTTTGACATCATCTGCCTTAACCTTAAATAAGGGTTGCCTTAAAGGTGATGATTGGGTGTGCTGCGACATATTGGGATGACTGTGAGTGATGTAGCTGGGATTTGTCCCTCCTATTTGATTATTATATCCTAGGGTTCTTGATTAGAGAGACTAAGAAATGCATGGCAATGCACATGTGAGTCAATATGTGATATTGAGCTTACATATATCTCAGACAGACTGCTATAGCAAGGAATATAGATTAAATGTTGAAGAGGATGAATGTTCCATGAGTTTAATATGGATATCAATGACAAAGGAACTATACAAATACTGCAACACCAACCATAGATTGTAGGTTGAAGTTGTTCTCCAACTTTCCATTTACTTAGGTAGCAATGATGTGTGACTAGGCATCACTCTTTGCTTGTGATGTCATAATTGTTTATGGACATTCATGACCAACGTAATATGGGACCTATAGGGTCACACACATAGGATACACCTAGAAGAGGAGTTATAATCATGAATTATAATTTAATGGATTGTTAAAATGTTTTGGTATTCAATTCAAGTAAGAAATCAACTTCCTAAACTCCCAACTACCGGTTCATGTGATGAAATGACTGATTGGAGTGTCAAGATGATTGGATATTGCATTGGATGGCATCTAGATGAACCAGGCATGAACCAACCGATTCACTGAGTGAACTTATCGAATCATGGTCGTAAGACGATCGATTCAAGAGGTGAGCCACCCGGTACACATGATCAATTCAATTGCATCAAGGATTAGTGTTGACATCATGTCATACATTAAGTGGATTAGAATTGCTAATACAATTGTGATTGGGAAACATGATGAAAGAATCAATTCACTGGGTGAACCCATTGGTTCACATGCCAACCAATCAGATCATTGGTGAACCGGTCATTTTTCCTATCGTCAGTTGCAAAAATTCATAAAATTCTGGTTCCCTCCACTACTATATAGATAGGGAACCCTAACCTTAACCTTCCTATAAGATAGAGGGGTATTGGGGGCTTCCCAAAGACACAACTAAATTGTCTCTAACAAATGTTGTCCTCTCTAGTTGTGGTAACCAATAGAGAGCCCGAACAAGTCCTTCCCAATAAAGGGAGGGATAGCAAGGGAGAACAATTGTGGGAGAGCAAGTTGGTGACTAATACACCAACGGGAGGAAAAACTTCTTCCCATCTATTCTAGTAGGACAAAGGAGTTTTAGGCAGTCTGTGTGGACTTCCGCAGAGGCGTGGAAGCCATTGCCTGCTGCTAGGAGGACAACGTCATCATGTTGTCCATGGTGAAGACCAGGATCTACTGTAGATGTCGTCCGAGTGAAACTAGAAGACAATTGCATGACTACAATAACTAGGAGATTGTCATTGGACTTTCTCTACCGTTATTTAACAAAAGCTTGGATGCTCCGGAGCTAGGGCTGGCGACGGCGATGGCGATGGAGATTGGGGGTGGGCGGCCCCCCAGGCAGAAGGCAGCTGGTTCGCTCCAGAGACGGATGTCACGGTGCCAGGCGCATGGGTCCGTGCGGTGGATGGTCCCCTTCCGGCGATCAAGATCTCTTCCCAGGCGGATCCGAATGCCCCCTTTAGGCGTGAGGGCGACTCGCGTACCTGGACGAAGATGACGAACGCGATCTTGGAGGAAATGGAGGACTACCACAGGCACTCTGCCATCGTGCAGATCCTTAGGAAGAAGAGTAACCCATCTCAGCTCTAGGGTTGGATGATCAGGTCGTGGCATCCGAAGGAGGAGTTAGAGATCTTCACCTTGGACGGAGGGCTTTATCTAGCTCGCTTCTCCAATGCAGACGATCTTAACAAGGCAATGCTCAGAGGCCCCTAGTTCTTCGATGAACAGCTGGTGCTGGTGCGGAAGTTGGCCAGGGAGGCAGATACTAGGCGGGTGTCGTTCACCTCGGCCCCGATCTGGGTGTCTCTTCCTGAAGTCGGCTTGCACTGGACACCCCGAGCGATTGCAGTGATTGCGCACGCTATCGGCGAACCGAGGGCGATTGGGCGCAAAGCTAATGGCACCACGATGGGCTGTGCTAGATTCTGTGTGGACATCTCCGCTGCCGTTGAGCCACCAAAGGAGGTGATGGTGGAGCTGCCTAATGGTGAGGAATGGGAGGTGAAGGTGAGATACGAAGCCCTCCCTGATCGTTGCTCTACCTGCTATGTCTTCGGGCATGAAACAGGGCAATGCTCGGGTGAGCGTCAAGCCACGAAACCTTCACCACCTATTGTTCCGGAGGCACCCAGAGGTAGACCAAGAAGAAGAAAGTCGAAGGCGCCTGTGGCTCAAGGAAGGATACCAGCTGTAGGTGGGGAACAGATGGCTACACCGCTAGAGGCAGCTCTAGAAACGACTGAAAGTGGGGCGGCTACACAGACTGCGACTGCTCACAAAGTGCATGGAGGCGGAGCGGTGCCCCATCTGGTGGATGTGGAGGCAGTGCTTGACCCAAGGCCTGAACCAGCTGCAATGGCGGTGGAGGACAGTGATGTTGGCTCAACAGAAATGGTGGCCCAGGGCATCCAATCGCCCAACCTGATAGTAGAAGCAGGAGGTCCTAGAGGCTTATGGGGAGTAAGCTCGGCTAATAAATTTGTTGCCCTTGAGAACCAGGCAGTGGAAGGTGAGGTGGTCGACACCACAGTGAGGAGCAGGAGCCCAAGGGCAACCCGTAGCTCGAACAAGAAAAAGAAAACCAGGAGCGACTCCAGTGAGGGGAGTAGCTCCAAACAAGATGAATCACGTCTGTCCTCGCATGGAATGTGTGAGGGGCCTCCTTAGCCGAAAAACAAAGGAGGCTACAGAAAGTGGTGACCAACCAACAAGTTACCTTGTTGTTCTATTTCGAGACGAGAATTAGGCGAGCAGTCTCAGAACGTATTAGCACCCTGTTCCCAGATGGATGGAAGTCTCTTTCTAACCTGGAGCTAAGGGATGGTGCTCGTATTGCAGTGGGGTGGAATCCTATCATGTGGGATGTGGAGCCGATCTGTGTGACTGACCAAGCGATCACGCTCAGCTGCTGCAACCATGGAGGCATGGCGTTCATTACGATGGGCATCTACGGCGATAATCTGGAGAGTGAAATAAAGAGGCTGTGGGAGAATGTCAGAGCTACAGCACAAGACGAGGTCCTCTGGCTTGCGTGGGGGGACTTCAACAATATCTAAAGATCACATGAGAAATGATGCGATGATTTTGAGTCGCATTTATAGACCTGTTTGATATGTGTTTTATGCTTTTATTAGTCATTTTTATGGTTAATATTGCATAATTCATCCATTTTGGTCTTTGCCACTATTTTATGTCAAATTCCCTTTATTTCATCATTTTGAGCATTAATTGTCAAATTATTATTATTTGTGTGAATTGATGTGATCTTGTCTTTGAATTTCAGGACAAACGAGTATTTGCTTCCGTCGATACCATCAACGGAATTCGATACCATCGACATGGTCACAGGTTGCCAGCTGGAAGGAGCAGCAAAGCGTCGATACTATCGACAGGGATGTCGATGGTATCGAGTCACCTTCAGGTTGTTGGCAATGAAGCAGTCGATAGTATCGACACCCCGTCGATACCATCGACACAAGGAGGCTGCAGCGATGCAAAACGACAAAGCCGTCGCTAGAGGGAGGTCGATACCATCGAACCAAGTCGATGGTATCGAGACTACAACAGGCTCTCGGATGAAAAGAAATCAAGGGCTGCCGCTACCACACGGGGTCGATACCATCGACCCGCGTCGATGGTATCGACGCCGTCAGATATGTGTTGGATTCAGACTGATCGCAATCGGACGGCTGGAGTTAATTAACGACCTAGTTAGGGACTTATACCTAATGACGCCCGGAGAGGGGAAAAAGGGGATCGGATTAGCCATTGCACAAGTACCGAGGAGTAGTGGAGAGGAGAACGGAGGCCAGAAGCTCATACCAGTCGATCCGGACACCGCAGAAGATGGATTTCACCACCGAAAGGCGGGAGAGCACGTGTTCCACGCAAAGGATCAACCGGTTCTTTTCCGTTCAGGGGTTTTCTCTTTCATTTCACGTTTTTCACATGATTTCCCCTATCTCTACCTTGTACTTGTTTGAGATGAACATGCGGGGCTAATCCCCTTCATCTTTAGGACCGGGAGTAGCCCGAGGATTCATTATATGATAGTTTCATAATAGTAATTCATATTTTCTCTCTTAAATCCGTGGTATAGTTTCGTTTTCTCCATATATTGTTATGCTTGATCACCATAATAATAACCTAATGCCCTTAATCACTTTGAAAGAAGGATTAACGGTTGAAAAGAGACGAAATCTACGTTAATCGATAAATCCCTTGACCAAGGTGGTGTAAAATTAATGGTGGATACTGAGAGATCGTTCGTAATGCACTCAGTTTAGGGGATAGGTTACTACGACGGTGGAACCGACCTAAACCTAAGTAGTAAATTGCACCACGACAGTGGGCAATTCTGTTTTCAGGCCATTACCCAGATAGAGAGAGAAGATTGAGGCATTATATAAAACCTAATACAATGAAAACCCGTGGTGAAACCGCAATCCTAAAGATATCCTTTTGAATTGATTAAATTAACCTTTAATCGATTGTTTGCTTTGTTTTATTTTTATTTTCTTTTAATTTTGTTCAACAACCCCAATTTGTTATTCGGCTTAGCTGATCGCAAATAGTTAGTAGGAGTCTCCAACATTTCCGAGTATCCTTGTGTTTGACTCGGGCCTCACAAGGCCTATACTACTCGACGCGTACACTTGCATTTTTAGCGCGTAGTAAAATACACGTCAAGTTTTTGGCGCCGTTGCCGGAGATACGGCGAAATTGTTGGCACTTCGAGTGCTACGAGCGGCCACTCTAGGCCACATTTTTTTTTATAATTTTCATTCAACTTCAAATATTTTCTTTCTATTGTTCGTTCATTTTTATACTCGTCAAAGCACTGTACTGAACTGAATTTTCTTATTTCAGGTGGTGTATGGTGCAAACGCGCAGTACTGACTACGCAAATCCCACACCTGAGGTTCCGCTGTCGGGACCTGAGGATGAAGATTTTAACGAGCAAGAACACCAAGAAGAGATAGATTCTGAATTTGAACAGGAAGAGATGGCTGACGCATAGACCATATGAGAGAAGATCAAGGCTTCTTCCGCATCAGCTTCCAAGGGGCCTATAAAGAAGCAGGCAATCAACATACCAACATATAAGATTGATTCGGCTTTGATAAATCTGGTCAAGTCGAATGCTTTTCATGGGCTCAAGAATGAGGACCCCATCGCGCATATCATCCAGTTTGTTGAAAACTGTGACATGGTAAAAATCGATCGGTTTCCACAGGATGCACTGTATCTCAAGCTCTTCTCGAGTTCTTTAGCGGGAGCCGCGCGAGAGTGGTTGCATAATTTGGATGATGAGTTCGTGGAGTCCTGGGACCATATGGTGGAGGTCTTCTTTGAGAGGTTCTTCCCTTCTGAGAAGACTAACGACATGATCCGGAAGATTCATAACTTCACCCAACAGGCCGGTGAGACATATTCAGAGACCTGGGAGAGATTTCAGGTTATGCTGAGGAGGTGCCCGCATCATGGGTTGGACAAAGAGACGCAGGTGAAGATCTTCTATTTTTCTCTCTCTGAGCATGATAGGAGTAATCTGGATTCAGCTGGGTCAGGTTTCTTTCTGAACAATACAGACACCAGATGCTGGGAGATACTCAAGAATATGGCTAGAAAGCAGTCCTGGGGTGAGAGAGAAAGAGGCCCGATAGAACAAGTTCGAGTTGCAGGAGAGTCCAAGGCAATGAAAGAGATGAATGAGAAGATGGATCTTCTCGCCAAGAAGCTACTGCAAAAGGAGGAAAATGAGTCTGAGGATGAGGCTCAAGTCAAATACATGAGACAACAGCAAGGATATAGGAACAATGACTATTCATGGAGAAAAGATAAAAAGTTCTCTTGGAAGGATCCAAATAATTTTCTGCAGGATCTGAATGCCAAACCCACGCCAGTAGCAAAAGATAAGAGCACGGAGCTGCTCAATCAGGTTATAAAGCAAAATCAAGAGCTAATGAATACGTTTGGCCAGCAAATCAAGCAGCAAGGAGAGTTCATGAATCAATGTGGACAAACATTGCAGAGCCATGGGGCTCAAATGAGGACCATTGAGACATCTATGGCACAGATGGCAGTCGAGATCGCCAGTTTGAAGAAGCCGGCACATCCAGGTTTTCCGGGGAATACCAATGTTCCCGGGGGAAATCAGCAAGCGAAAGCTATTCTGCTAAGAAGTGGCAAGAAATTTTTGAATCCAAGGGCCGAGGAGACAAGCACACCACAAACTGAAGAAGAAGGTAAATCCAATGAGGAGCAGCCCATACCAGTCATAGGGCAGGTTGAGGACACAGATGTAGATGATACTAAAGAACATGTTGTAGAGGAGGAATCTCAAAAAAAGACACCTTATGTGCCACCTCATCAAAGGGCACAAGCTGTTCCGGTCCCGTATCCAAATAGTGCTAAAGCGAGGAAGGAAGATGCACAGTTCAAGAAGTTCTTAGACACTTTTAGGAAGCTTTCAGTCAATAGCCCTTTATTGGAAGCTATTGAGCAGATTCCTTCATATGGGAAGTTTCTAAAGGATGTCATAACCAAAAAGAGGAAAATTCCGGATACAGAGGTTTTCGTGTTAAAGGAGCAAGTGAGTGCCTTCATCATGGGCACTTTACCGCCAAAGAGGCAAGATCCTGGGTGCTTTAACATTTCTTGTTATATTGGGAAGTTTAAATTCGGTGAAGCATTATGTGACTCAGGGGCAAGCATCAACTTGATGCCCCTTTCTACATTTAAAAAGCTGGGATTGAAGGAGTCATGGCCAAGCAATATGACGATTCAATTGGCGGATAACTCTGTGGTAAAACCTTATGGAATATGTGAAGATGTGTTAGTGAAGGTGTATAGATTTGTCTTTCCGGCAGATTTTGTAGTCATGGAGATGCAGGATGAACATGGCAACGAATTGTTACTTGGACGTCCTTTCCAAGCTACAGCCGACATGATCTTAGAGATGGGGAGAGGTCGCTTGACCTTGGGCATAGCTGATGACCGCTTTGAGATGGTCATGCCTTCAAGTACTACGTCATCTAAAGAAAAGGAACATTGCAATATGGTAAAACATCTAGATAGTAATATTTCACTTTGTCTTGGGAAGCCATTTCTGGACATGGCTCACGTGATAAGTAAGGTGGACAATGGAACTTTGGCTGTAGATATCATGGAGCAGACCAAAGTAATTTCTTTGTGCAAAGCTGTGGGGTTCCCGAATGATGAGAATGAGGACATTCCCCTTTTTCTAGATGAAGATGTGATTTCTATTTCTATTTTTGATGCATTTTCGGAATTACCATTGGAGGTGTGTTTGTTAAACATTGCACATGATTGGATGCGGAGAAATTCACTCAAGGAGTGCGCTAAAATGCTTCATATGCTTCCATGCTTCTATTCGAGGCACTATGAAGATTTAGGTGAACTTCTCCCGCCACTTCAATCATCTTTGATCAGCCCGTCGGATCTTGAATTAAAGCCGCTGCAACCGCATCTCAAATATGTCTTCCTAGCTGAGGAAGATAAGTTACCTGTGATCATTTATGCCTATTTGAGTGCGGATGAGGAGGAGCAACTATTGATAGTGCTGAAGAACCACCGGGGAGCTTTTGGGTGGTCCGTTGCATATATCAAGGGGATTTCCCCTACCCTATGCCAGCACAAGATTCAGCTCGAGGAGGGAGCCAAGCCCATGATTCAACCTCAATGACGTCTCAATCCAAGCATGATGGAGGTTGTGAAGAAGGAGGTCATTAAACTTCTTGCTGCAAGTATTATTTACGCCATATCAGACTCGACATGGGTGAGTCTGTTGGGTTTTAGGGGAGACAGAGAAGGCAGCGGAAACAAAAATATTTCTCCCCCAACCCATACCGAGGAAACGCGTCAACGTCTATATAATAGGAAAGGATGGTTTGTGGAATCATACCTTGTCCCGAGGCTTGCTCGGCGACAATACCTCGCGCAATGCGCGGTCTTCAACTCCGGTCTTCGACGGCGTCTGTGCAGCTCCTGGTCACACCGGGACTGACAACTCCTACTCAAACCAGACTGTCGGATGACAGTTGTCCTCCTAAGCGGCAGTGTCCTCCCGCCTCTGTAGTAGTCCACACGGACCACCTGGAACTCCACTCTCCTTGTCCCACAAGGAAGTGGAAGGAGTCGCACCCTCCTGTTGACGTACTAGTCGCCAACACGCTCTCCTGCCTCCTATTGCAACTGCAGTTGTCCTTCCCTTGCTGCACCTCCCTTTTGCGGGAAGCACTTGCTCGGGCTCTCTCACGGTTACCAAAACCAGAGAGAACGACAACTTGCAGAGCAACTGGTTGCACTGAGATGTTCTTTGAGAAGCCCCCAATACCCCTATATATATAGGAGAGTCATGGGACAGGGTTCTTCATCCCGGGCAATGCGGGACTAAAGCAGGAGTAGAAGGGTTTGAGAATTTTCCACAAAAAGCAACCAGTTCGCAACTTGAAATGATCGGTTCACCACTGAACCGATCGGTTCGGACATTGAGCCGATCGGTTGGACCTGAGCCGATCGTTTGGGGCACTCCAACCGATCGTTTGGTGACCTGAACCGATCGGTTCATGGTCCTAATCCGGCTCAAAAAGACATTCTTTGTTTCTTTCCCAATTGGTATCGAATACCAATATTATTCCCAATCGAATTGGGCAATTTGAAACCAAAGGAAAATTCTTGCCGACATGACTTTCCCAACTGGTCGGTTGCACCAGTTGAGCCGATCGGTTCAACTCTTGAACCGGTCATTTCAACCTGGGCATGAGCCGATCGTCCTGGACACTCCAGCCGACCGATTCAGCAACCTCATCTGACCGGTTCATCACATGAACCGATCGGTTGGGAGCACAGGTTGGGCAAAATCAGTCAATTGTGATTTCAATCAATCCAGTACTCCAATCAATGCGTCCAACACCTTGAACCATACGATATTGAGCTATCGACTGATTGAGTGTTTAATTGAACTACTAAACTCCTTTAGTAATCAATCTAAACATTGCTTTGTGGACAAAACTCCTCTTCCAGGTTAAATCCTATGTGTGTGACCCTGCAGGTCCATTTCACGTTGGAAGTGAAAGTCCATAACACTTATGACTTCACAAGTAAAGAGCGGTGCCTAGTCACACATCAGTGCTACCCAAGTGAAAGTAGAAAGTTGGAGAACAACTTTCATCCTACAATCCGTGAATGGTGTTACAGCGAATGTATAATTCCTTTGTCACTGATATCCCGAATGAACTCGAGGCATGGAACAGTCATCCTGTCAACGTTCATTCACTTTCTTGATCTCAGAGCAGATTGAACGAGATATGTATGACATCAATATCACATACTGATTCACACATGTGTGCGCACGCCTATCTCAATCCTACTCATCAAGTGGCCTTGGATATCAAACTCCCTCAGGAGGGACAAATCCCATATCTATCACTCACCCCTCAAAAGCCCCATGTGTCAAAGCCACCCAATCATCACCTTTATAAAAACCCATGTTTCAGGACTGCGTTTGATGATGTCAAAGTGTGCCCAACGACATGTGTTGAGTGTAGTGATTTCAGGTCTAAGAATCACACTCACCACCATCACTGTGAGTACTGACTGTGACTACCATCTCATGGTTCCATGTGTTAAACTCACGGTGGGTCTATCCGGTACCTTGTTCTCTAACAAGTACCTATGTGTTTGGTTTGATATCTCTATATCATGACTAATGAGATTTTGTCATCAACCAACACCACAATCTAGCCTTGTGTGTCATTGCTGTCTATTTACCTTCCACAATGACATCCTACTAGGGACATAACAAGAATGTACAAACTCTTAGCATCCGTATGATCTCATCGTTCAGGTCATGAACCTGAAGGCATACGTCATTGAGTACTGTCATTCTCTAGACATTCAATCTGTTCTATCACTATCTCATATGACTGAACCAGAAAAAATTGGAAGCTTGCCTTTGATGTTAATCAAATCAATCTTAATGTATCCCACCAATCATCCCATGATTGGCTCTCAGGGCATACATACCAACAGACTCCCACTTGCACTGCGAGCCAATCACTCTTGAATCATATTCATAGTGATCTTCAAACATGTCCCACATGTTACTGTGCTCTAGTGCGAACATAGTGAGTAATGGCAACACATTGCCAAAGTTAGTATAAATTGCATGTCTCTCATCTATTCGTTGTACGTCACACGTATGAGATGGAGTTGCCGTAATATGCGATCTAGTATTCCATTGCTAACCTTTAGCCACATTGCATGATCAAGGATTCCAGACTTGTCATCAATGAGTGGAATATAAGTTCATCTCATGAACCTTCAGATCCATATAGTATCCACTGCTGTTCTCTAACACACAGATACTCGGCATTTCCCTTTTTTTTAAATGGTTTTATTGGAACACTTCCAATTATCAACAAACTTTCACTTTTATACATCTTATGTATATCTTGCGATTAACTCTCTGTCTTTTCGAAAGTTCGCATCAATGTAACTCTTTACATAGAACTCTTCCTTATCTCCATAGAACTAGTACTTCCCAAGTACTTATCAAGTTCTTATGGTATTCCAGTAACCCTTACTGGAAGTAGACAGACATCCACTCGTCATGTCCTACATACGAGTTATCAGGATGAGCACATCATATTGCCATGTCCTACATACAAGATGATGAATGCATCTTATTCTTGCCATGTCATACATGCAAGACAATGGGATGATTACATACATGATAGATCCAAATCTATTGTTAGTGTTCCCATTCTTCATAAGAATTGGACACTTGGCCTTGGGATACTAATATCCATATAACATGGACAAGTTTTCTCCCACTCAATTTGTGCATACTGAACCCTTCAGTACAGATTGCCAATGTATGCTCTCTCTTTTCCCGATCAAGAGATTTGTCGAGAACTATCTCTATAGATCTCTATTCCTATCACATAGGAAACATCTCTATCTTCCTTAAAGATAATTTCCACTTTTGGATTTCCATTCTAGAACATTTCCAATTCACATCAACATGTGGAATGTGAACACGCTCCCACTAAATCACAGATCCCATCTTTATCTTTGACATATCAGTCAAACCCTTTGACTATATCATCAAAGTAAAGATCCAATTTTGAGTTGCTTGTACTCAATCAATCACATTGATTAGTCCATTGTAAATTATAGACTTCATTTGCATTAATGGATTCATAAACCTTATAGGCTGTGTCACGTACACATCTTGATTTTATTCCTTAAAGGAATGCGGTTTTAGTATCCATATGCCAAATGTCTTAGTCATTAAGTTGCAATCAACAAGCATCATCCTTCTCAAAATGTTATCCATGTGTCTTAACACTTAAGACTTATTAGCACTTATGGATTTTATCCAATGAGTGTTATCATCAAGGTCATACCTTATGGTTCACATGGAAATCATTTAGGATGTAATGATCATAAATCATAACTCAAAATTTGGTTCCTCATATTCATCTTGATAGTTGACTCATCACATGAACAACTCATCACATAGATAATTGAGGTGTATCTGTTAAGGATATAAGAACTCACAACCCTTGTGGTTCTTAATGTCCTTTATTAGTGTGGGGTATTCTTTTATTAAGAAGAATTCAGTTATTCGATAATCATTCTCTAACTCCTTAGAGTATGATTCCTTCTTGATTTAGGCATCACCATGCCTTAATCATGAGTTCACTATGATACGCTATCATAATCACTCATAAGGATCTCAAACATTTGGTCCAAGTATTTCATTCATTGATCTCATCAAGAATTAATGCTTTACCAAATTTGTACTTCATCTATGATAATCTTGAACACTTCAAGATATTCATATTGGTATTTCTCTAAACACCATTTGAAGTATTAGCATTTGTCCCAATAGGTATGTGAATACATCACATGCATTATACCTAATAGGATAATCATTCTCCCACTGCCATTAGTGAAGATTGATTAATCATGTACAAGAGATTCATGTCTCTTACTGGTTCTCTAGCCAAAAGAGTCTAGATTTATCCATCATATGGAAACTAGAAATGAATTTCTCATGATTGATGCTAATTTGATTGTTTGAGTTATCAATAACTTTAGGTATCGTTTTATCTTATGCATACCATGTATCACAAGATAAACAAGGCATTGCCACAAAGATCATATCTTTGAGATTGAAACATCAACTTTATTAATTGCCATCATTGTCATAGAATATGCAATAATAAAGTGTTTCTATCTATTGGCAATATATGAAATAGCAGTTCTCAACTCTATTTCGTGCCATTTAGGCTGAAATAAACTGAAAGATACTCCTATCTATGGCAGCAACACTTGCTCCAATGATGGGTACTTCTTTCTTGGTCCTTTCACAAAGTCCATCACTTCTTTGTGGATATTGCATATCATATATGACATATCCATATCTTGGTATCATATACCTCAGATAAAGAAGCGGTTCATTTCATGATACCTTAGGTGGAGATCTTCATCCCCTCCTTCATCTTTTTTTGTTCTTCCAGATATAGAGGGCAATCCCTCATACACCCTTTCCCCATGTGCCTTGAGGCTGAAGACGGCTTGGATTGTCGGCTAGCAATAGAACACTTGTTTGCTTTGCCCTTATCCTTACCCTTAAGACTTACCTTTCTCTTTGATCACATCAAAGATTATGGTTTGTATTTCTTCATCTTTGCCTCTACTATCCTCAACATGTCCAACAACTCTGTCAACGCTTGTCAAAGTTGTTCATGTTGTAGCTTATCATGAATTGTATGATTCTCACAACATTTGCAGTATCATACCAATAGCCAACTCTTGGCTCAGAGGGAATCCTTCTTAATCAGGTTTTCCACATACCCAATCACATTGAGTGTGTGAATACCTTACTGGATCTCCTTCTGTCATGACATACTAGGACAGTATCTTGGAGACATCATATGTCTCATGTTGTCTCTGCAACTCATAGTTCAGAGAACACAACATCAAGCACTCCTCATCAATTTCATCCTCAGTATGCTTCCATAAGCATACTTTCAGCCATTGATGTGGTGGGATCGAGTTCATCTGGTTCTGGTACAACTAGGACTTAGAGCTTTCGCTCTTTGATTGAGAACACTTCTCATCATCATCCTAACCAGTCGTGGAATTATTCCCATTTAATTTTTTAGTCTCAAAGACCGATCACAAATAAAGTGATTTGTTGATTAACCATTTATTTTAACAAAAGGAAATGTGTGCAATTTTAGTCCAAAACTCTTTTGACTTATTTGATTGATTTGAAAGGTGACGATAAAATTAGGCCTTTAATTAATTATCGCTCCCACTATTTTACTTCAAATTGATAGCCCTCACCATCAATTCGGAAGATTGCAACGTACAACCTTCTAGTGGGCAAGATCCTGAAATCCTCTAAGCCATGGACCAGCTAGGGCTGTCACCCACAACATAGATCTCTCAGGTAGGCAACTTTTGCCAATTGCATCATATGCAACTCTTGATAAGATGTCATATACAACTCTTTGCAATGATCATCTCCATGCCTCAAGGTACTAGATCCCATCTATATCACCTTGTTAAGTCTGACCCAAAGCAAACACGATGAACATGCACCCTGCTAGGGCAGACCCACACATTCATCCTTCACGCTTCCACGAGGTAGACGGTGCACCACGCTAGGGCGTTCCCACACTTGGTCGAACAAGCTTTTCACGTGTGTCGCATTTGGAAGGCATCTAAAACTTAATATTTTAATGAGGGATTTGGTTTTATATACATATACATATCCAATCACCACAATACATAGTACGTATCATATACATGCTATATCCCACAGAAAACATGCACAAACGATAAAAAGCGATAATTATGGCCATCCTAATGTGATTCCTCGAGCCAAGAGGAATCACGGTCATCTAGGTCTACATCACATGCAACCTGTACAAGATGAACTTCTGTGCCTTGCCATCCGAGTTGATCAACTCATCACATGAATGATCTGTACTCTCCAACCGGTCGTCTGGGTGCCACCAGCCGATCGGTTGGCTCCTTCAACTGATCGGTTCGCCTGATCATCGTGCATCTCGTCATGTCCGCCACCCGCTCGTCTCGCTCCTCGAACCGGTCATCAACCGATCGATTCACTCCTTGAACCGACCGTCTGGAACGTCAACCGATCGGTTCACGCCTTGAACCGATCGTTTCAGCTGTCGTCTTGATGTCTGCCGGTCTTTGACATAACAGGAAATAAAAACTTATTCTATTTATTACATTGCTTAAAAGAAGAAACCCCGAGTTACATTCGGGGGGAGCAAAGGTAGGAAAGAATCTCGAATTATTTCGAGTTACATCAGGAATAAGAGAGGGAAGATCGGTGCGCAGACCGAGATGCAAGCAACCACAAACAACCACACACAGATAGGGGTTTATAGGCAATAATCACGCTACATACATCCACCACAAAACTCGTTTAAGGGTGACGCGTATCGAGTGCATTAATAATACATATCATATATGTAATTAGGGAATTGTGGATTTAAGATTGGACATGCATAAAGCCGATATTATTCGCATCGCATGCAATAAATAAAGGCGACAAACCAAAATCGATCATATTGATATTCCTAAAATATAGAACAGTTGACGTGGCTCCGATACCACTGTTGGGTTTTAGGAGAGACAGAGAAGGCAGCGGAAACAAAAAAATTTCTCCCCCAACCCATACCGAGGAAACGCGTCAATGTCTATATAATAGGAAAGGATGGTTTGTGGAATCATACCTTGTCCCGAGGCTTGCTCGGCGACAATACCTCGCGCAATGCGCGGTCTTCAACTCCGGTCTTCGACGGCGTCTGTGCAGCTCCTGGTCACAGCGGGACTGACAACTCCTACTCAAACCGGACTGTCAGATGACAGTTGTCCTCCTAAGCGGCAGTGTCCTCCCGCCTCTATAGTAGTCCACACGGACCACCTGGAACTCCACTCTCCTTGTCCCACAAGGAAGTGGAAGGAGTCGCACCCTCCTGTTGATGTACTAGTCGCCAACATGCTCTCCTGCCTCCTGTTGCAACTGCAGTTGTCCTTCCCTTGATGCACCTCCCTTTTGCGGGAAGCACTTGCTCGGGCTCTCTCACGGTTACCAAAACTAGAAAGAACGACAACTTGCAGAGCAACTGGTTGCACTGAGCTGTTCTTTGAGAAGACCCTAATACCCCTATATATATAGGAGAGTCATGGGACAGGGTTCTCCATCCCGGACAATGTGGGACTAAAGTAGGAGTAGAAGGGTTCGAGAATTTTCCACAAAAAGCAACCGGTTCGCAACTTGAAATGATTGGTTCACCACTGAACCAATCGGTTCGGCCATTGAGCCGATCAGTTGGACCTGAGTCGATCGTTTGGGGCACTCCAATCGATCGGTTGGTGCCCTGAACCGATCGGTTCATGGTCCTAATCCGGATCAAAAAGACTTTCTTTGTTTCTTTCCCAATTGGTATCGAATACCAATATTATTCCCAATCGAATTGGGCAATTTGAAACCAAAGGAAAATTCTTGCCGACATAACTTTCCCAACTGGTCAGTTGCACCAGTTGAGCCGATCGGTTCAACTCTTGAACCGGTCATTTCAACCTGGGCATGAGCCGATCGGCCTGGACACTCCAGCCGACCGGTTCAGCAACCTCATCCGACCGGTTCATGACATGAACCGGTCGGTTGGGAGCACAGGTTGGGAAAAATCAGTCAATTGCGATTTCAATCAATCCGATACTCCAATCAATGCGTCCAACACCTTGAACCATATGATATTGAGCTATCGACTGATTGAGTGTTTAATTGAACTACTAAACTCCTTTAGTAATCAATCTAAACATTGCTTTATGGACAAAACTCCTCTTCCAGGTTAAATCCTATGTGTGTGACCTTGCAGGTCCATTTCACGTTGGCAGTGAAAGTCCATAACACTTATGACTTCACAAGCAAAGAGCGGTGCCTAGTCACACATCAGTGCTACCCAAGTGAAAGTAGAAAGTTGGAGAACAACTTTCATCCTACAATCCGTGAATGGTGTTACAGTGAATGTATAATTCCTTTGTCACTGATATCCCGAATGAACTCGAGGCATGGAACAGTCATCCTGTCAACGTTCATTCACTTTCTTGATCTCAGAGCAGATTGAACGAGATATGTATGACATCAATATCACATACTGATTCACACATGCGTGCGCACACCTATCTCAATCCTACTCATCAAGTGGCCTTGGATATCAAACTCCCTCAGGAGGGACAAATCCCATATCTATCACTCACCCCTCAAAAGTCCCATGTGTCAAAGCCACCCAATCATCATCTTTATAACAACCCATGTTTTAGGACTGCGTTTGATGATGTCAAAGTGTGCCCAACAACATGTGTTGAGTGTAGTGATTTCAGGTCTAAGAATCACACTCACCACCATCACTGTGAGTACTGACTGTGACTACCATCTCATGGTTCCATGTGTCAAACTCACGGTGGGTCTGTCCGGTACCTTGTTCTCTAACAAGTACCTATGTGTTTGGTTTGATATCTCTATATCATGACTAATGAGATTCTGTCATCAACCAACACCACAATCTAGCCTTGTGTGTCATTGCTGTCTATTTACCTTCCACAATGACATCCGACTAGGTACATAACAAGAATGTACAAACTCTTAGCATCCGTATGATCTCATCGTTCAGGTCATGAACCTGAAGGCATACGTCATTGAGTACTGTCATTCTCTAGACATTCAATCTGTTCTATCACTATCTCATATGACTGAACCAGAAAGAATTGGAAGCTTGCCTTTGATGTTAATCAAATCAATCTTAATGTATCCCACCAATCATCCCATGGTTGGCTCTCAGGGCATACATACCAACAGAGTCCCACACATGTAGTCCCTAAGAAGGGGGGAATTACTGTCACCCAAAATTTGCTAAATGAACCTGTCACCACCCGATTGGTAACTGGGTGGCGAGTTTGCATTGACTACCGTCGTTTGAATGCCGCCACGCCAAAGGATCACTTTCCTTTACCGTTCATTGATCAAATCTTAGAGCGTCTTGCCGGTAGATCGCATTTCTGTTTTCTTGACGGGTACTCGAGGTACAACCAGATCTCGATTGATCCTTCGGATCAAGAAAAATCTACTTTCACTTGTCCCTATGGGACTTTCGCGTACCGCTGCATGCCTTTTGGTTTTTGCAATGCACCGGCGACATTTCAACGTTGTATGCTCGCCATATTTTCTGACATGGTAGAACATTGTCTCGAGGTTTTTATGGATGACTTTTCAGTGCATGGTGCATCGTTTGATGAATGTCTCTATAATCTGGACAAAGTTTTACAGCGTTGTGAGGACACACATTTGGTCCTCAATTGGGAAAAATGTCACATGATGGTGAATGAGGGAATAGTGCTAGGACATAAGGTTTCTAGTAAAGGTTTAGAGGTCGATCCAGTAAAAATTGAGGTCATTTCCAAATTGCCCCCACCAAATTCAGTAAAAGGGGTAAGAAGTTTCTTGGGACATGCCGGGTTCTATCGACGATTTATAAATGATTTGTCTAAAATCGCGAAACCTCTATCCGAGCTTTTGGAGAAAGATGCAGTTTTTGATTTCAATGATAAGTGTCTACATGCGTTCGAAGTGTTAAAAGAAAAGCTAATTTCTGCACCGGTTGTTCAAACACCGGATTGGACAAAACCCTTTGAACAAATGTGTGACGCTTCGGACTTTGCGGTAGGAGCTGTGTTGGGGCAGCGGTTTGACAATAAGCCCACCATGATTTTCTACGCTTCAAAGACCTTGAATGATGCCCAATTGAATTATACAACTACGGAAAAAGAATTACTCGCCGTTGTTTTCACTTTTGAAAAATTCCGACAGTATTTAGTTGGATCTAAAGTAGTTGTATGGACTGACCATGCCGCAATAAAATACTTAATGGAGAAAAAAGACGCAAAGCCTAGACTCATTAGGTGGATTTTGCTCTTACAAGAATTTGACATCGAAATCAAGGATAAATCTGGGATTGAAAATGTTGTTGCGGATCATTTATTTAGGTTAGAAAGGGTGGATGAAAAAGATTTACATATACCCATAACCGAGACATTTCTGGATGAACAACTTTTGAAGATTAACTCTAAAGATCCTTGGTTCGCTGAGATTGTAAATTATTTGGCTTGCGGGATCATCCTGGAAGATTGGTCATATCAGGAGAAGAAAAGATTTTTCCATTCTTTAAGATATTATTTTTGGGATGATCCACTTCTTCTTAAGCAATGCAGGGACGGTATCTTGCGCAGGTGTATGCCTGAAATGGAGTACGAGAGCGTTCTCCAACATTGCCATGCATCACCCACGGGAGGACACCACGCAAGCTCGCGCACGGAAGCTAAGGTTTTGGAAAGTGGCCTCTATTGGCCAACTTTGTTTTGGGATGCCTACGATTTTGTGAGGCAATGTGATTCTTGCCAGCGTGCAGGTAATATCTCAAAGCAACAGGAGATGCCCCTGAATGTGTTTCAGGAAGTGGGGGTGTTTGATCTTTGGGGCATAGATTTCATGGGACCTTTTGTGTCCTCGAACTCCAATTTATACATTTTATTAGCAGTTGATTATGTGTCGAAGTGGGTGGAAGCAATACCCACAAGGACTAATGATTCCACTGTAGTGTGCAGATTCGTGAAGGAAAATATTTTCTGCAGGTTTGGCGTACCCCGAATGATAATCAGTGATGGGGGTACGCATTTTAGGAATCAAAAGTTTTCTACATTATTAAAGAAATATGGGGTCAAGCACAACATAGGCACCCCATATCACCCACAGACCCAAGGGCAGGTGGAGGTCTCAAACCGTGAAATTAAGAAGATTCTAGAGCATACGGTGGAATCCACGAGGAAGAACTGGAGTGCCCTACTACCGGATGCGTTGTGGGCATATAGGACGGCTTACAAAACACTTATAGGCACCACGCCTTTTAGGTTGGCGTATGGCCGGGCTTGTCATTTGCCGGTTGAGTTGGAGCACAAGGCTCATTGGGTGCTTAGAAGGCTAAATCTGAGTTACAATGAAGCAAGGAGAAAGAGGATGCTAGAATTGAATGAGTTGGACGAGCTAAGGATGACGGCGTATGAGAACGCACGGATATACAAGGAGCGCACAAATCTGATCCATGATCGCCACATCGAGTTGCGCACATTCAAGAAGGGAGATAGTGTTTTGTTGTTCAACTCACGACTCAAGTTGCATCCCGGGAAGCTCAAATCCCGATGGAGTGGACCGTTCATGGTGGAATAGGTCAAACCACACGGCGCGATCTTAGTGTGTGATGGTGATACCACGTTTTTGGTGAATGGACAAAGGCTGAAGCTCTATTTTGGGGAGAGTTACAAGAGGAAGGTGAATGAGGTCAAACTCATTTCACTTTTGGATGATTGAGATGCCCGGAAGCAGTCTAGCCTAAGACGTTAAATAAGGGCGCTTGTTGGGAGGCAACCCAACCATCGGTACATTAGGATAGATTATTTATAATCGTAGGTTGCTTTATTTTTGTTCAATTTTTAGTTTAAAGAAGATACCTTGATCCGTTTGTTCAATGTGCAGGCTGAGGCAGCGTCGATACCATCGACACACTCGTCGATGGTATCGACAAGGGTACAGGTTGACGACTACAGATTTCGTTCTGAGTCAATACCATCAACGGCCTCGTCGATGGTATCGACATACCTACAGGTGGTCAAGAAGGAAAAGTCGATAGTATCGACACAGGCGTCGATACCATCGAGATCTCTGGAGAAGTTCAGACCGATATGTCACAGTCAACTCGATACCATCGACGGCCATGTTGATGGTATCGACATGGTTATAGGTTGAAATGCAAAGTGGCAGTGTCGCAATGAAGAAAAGTCGATACCATCGACCCGAGTCGATGGTATCGACCATCCATGTCACCGATCCGCGCAAACAAATTGATGGCGATCGCGGCTTCCACGTCATCGATCCGGGTGCAGCGTCGATACTATCGACCCATGTCGATGGTATCGACACGTCAGCGATCCGTGTTTCAAGATCCAGCAATCGACGACCGTCGATACCATGTGAGGGGCGGATAGCATCGACCAGCGTCGATACCATCGACTCACGTCGATGGTATCGACGGGCTAACAGTGGCGCCGGCCAAGTCTATTTAAGGAGAATCATTACATCATTTGACGTCACACCTTCAGAGTGATCTCCTGCCTTTGTGTCGAGCACTCCCCCGAGCCATCCAAGTGTGAAGACCAGCATCACCGAGCGACGATCATCATCGAGCGGAGATTCATATCTCCATTCTGCACCGAGCTCTCTTTCTAATCCCTTTCTCGTCGCCAACATGGTTCACGTCGCTGGAGCATCTTCTTCACGTGCGGACCCAGAGGATATCCCAGAGTTTGTGCCACCTCCTCTCGGGTCAGTTGCACGGTCGCGCATGATGCATCCTTCCACAGAGGTGAAGAAGATCTATGAGGAGATCTTAAAAAGGAAGATCGAACCCACCCGGTATGTGAACCGGGAAATGATCTGAGACCTCGGATTTGAGGCCAATTTGGCCTATGTTCTACAGGGGCAGGAGAAACGTACAAGCAGGAGGCCCGATGAGTTACAGTACCATGCTGATGGCCAGCCATTTTTCGGCGAGTGGCCAACCTACAAAGAGTTGGTGGTGGAGTTCATGGCGTCACTTGACGTCTGCGTCGTGCCCAATGACGTCGTCGCCACCGACCATGAATGGATAAAGGGACGGGTGTCTTTCCGGCTGTACAACCGTGACTATACCCTCACGCTTTGCCAATTCAACAGGATCTTCAATTAGAATCATTCTCCGTACGACCACCGGCGGCCGGATAACCGCACCAACTACGACGCTCTCTTCTCTGAGTTGGTGACGGTGCCACAAGGGAGGTCGGTGAGCTACCACAACGCTGCGGTAGCCGACTTCGAGCACCCGTTTGTTCGGGTATTGCATCGGATGTTGAGTTCCACCATCTTTGCTCGAAGTGATCTGGCGCTAAGCAAATTTCAAGAGATGGATCTTTTCTTCTTATATCAGCTCCTGAAGCGCCAAGAATGCAACTGGGGTGCATTCTTTCTACAGCGAGTATTGGCGGTGAAGAGGAGCATGAGAAAAGCCCTGATTCATTTTGGGGGGCTTGTCACCAAGATAGCCCTCTACTTGGGCTTGAATCTCAATCAGCTGACTCCTATTTCTACGAGAAGCAAGGTCAACTTGCAACATCTACACCGAGCCAATCTCGTTCTTCTCCGAGCTGGCGTGGCTTTTGCGCATTGCCTCATAAATCAAGCATACTAGGAGTGCGCGCTTCCTGATCCGGTCTTCAACATCGAGGGAGCACAACATTTTCGATGGCCAATCATAGCTATCTCCGACTCCGATGAAGAAGGCAGAAATGATGGCGGCGACGACGGACAGGACGACGAGGCTGAGGAGGAAGAGGAGACCCTTACACCTCTTCGAGCACGAGTAGCACCCCGGAAGCATCCTCAGATGCATCCGGGTGCGTCTTCATCATCACAGCCTACGCCGCCATCACCACAGCCCTCGCAGCCCAGTGAGGATGCCTATTCCATGCAAGGCATGTACAATATGCTGCAGGACATCCACCAGACATAGGAGCAGCATACATCCACATTTACCGGTATTCAAGAGACTACCAACCGACTATTTGTCAACCAGTAGGCGATCTTCGAGAATGAGTGCCTTCTCTTCGGGAATCAACAGAATATCCATGATAGGTTGCACAGGATGGAGGTGCAACAACAGCCATTTTTCGATCACTACTGGAGCCAGGACTATTTTGGGGGGTATCCACAGCCTCCACTGATGCCCCAGTATGATCCGACTTTCCAGGGGCAGTTCCCGTCTTGGGACCCCACTGCACCGCAGAACCCGCCTCCACCTCCACAGGATTGATCTGGTATCCCTGTTCCAATCTTTAAGTTTGTTTTTTACTATGAGGCCATAGTCGAATTCAAGCTTAGGGGGGTTAGTTGGAACAGCTTTATCTTTTATTGTTTTTAGTTTTAACATTATTTTGTTTCTTGGAATTTTAGCTTTTGTAGGATCCACATGCTATCTAGTGTAATTGTGGATGTCATAAAGTTGTGTCATCTCAATTAATAGTGCATGGGAAATTCAAGGGAAATTTGAAATTTTTGTGTCTTTGGATAGCTTGTTTTGTTTTGACCTTGGGCACATATCCTATGGTAAAGGATTGGTTATGTCAACTTTAAAACAACATTTCATAACTGTACTCCTAATGATTCATGAAAGTGGACGGAAATGGTTGTTTGAGCCTAAATTGACCAAATGGTAATGAGACTTTAATTGGATGTAAGAGAGAGAACCCTCTAAACTACTACACAGGTCAGTAAGGAGGGACGCATAATATCTTTCTAAGGTTCAGTCATCTAGTCTTGTGATCGTTCCACTTCATTTTTCCATAATCCACCCAAGAATTGGAAGTAAAGTGTAGTTTTAATTCCTTTTGTTTGCATAGCATCTAGATAGGACTTGCATCGCAACTTTCCATATGTTTTGTATTAAAAAAAGTATAGTGATTCATGCACATTACCCTTAGGTGCATGCCATGTAGTTGCATTCATAATTTTCATGCATAAAGTACATCATGTATCTCTATTTTCCTTAAAATAGTGAACTAAACTGTTTCATACCTTCTGAATAGTGCAAATTTTTGAGTATGAAGAAAATAAGCTCAATACAATATTCATTATCAATTATGGATATAAGGGCTGAAAAAGAAAAAAAATCTGAAAAATATGAAAAATGAAAAAAAGTTATTTGGAAGCAATTAGAATAAGAAGGAGAAAGGAATGTGATATCACCTGCATTTCAAGAACAATTGAGTACATGATGTAGCTTAATTAGATGTTCGTCTCGTGTTGAGATGGATGGATAGATAGGACATGCATCATTCCACCTAATTTTAGGCATTAGGGCATTTCTCATGTGCATTTGCATCATATAGGACATTTTTGTTTTATGCAGGTTGAAACTGTACAATACTTCCACGTTCTTCCATGAGCCACCCATTTTCATCCACCCGTTGCTCGGATTGGTTGGCCACCGTGAATTTCTCCTCACTAATGAATATCAGGAGAACTGCTTCCATGTAGATGGTAGTTAGGGCGAGCAACGTAGTATAGGCGATCACAAGATGCACCAAGTCTGAACCGGCGAGTTTTATTATGCTAACTGCCTTATGTGATAGTGTTCATTAGTTTTGAGGTCAATTTATGTTATTGATGATTACTGTCACCGTCAGGGTAATTACTATTCTGTGGTTAGAGAAGGCCGGTTTGTGAATGTTCGGTGGGAGCCATTTGGGATGTTGGTTTGGTGTGTTGTTTTTCAGTTGACATTTGCAATTCTATTCTAAGGATTAGTTGCTCGAGGGCGAGCAATGTTCAAGCTTAGGGGAGTTTGATGCGATGATTTTGAGTCGCATTTATAGACCTGTTTGATATGTGTTTTATGCTTTTATTAGTCATTTTTATGGTTAATATTGCATAATTCATCCATTTTGGTCTTTGCCACTATTTTATGTCAAATCCCCTTTATTTCATCATTTTGAGCATTAATTGTAAAATTATTATTATTTGTGTGAATTGATGTGATCTTGTCTTTGAATTTCAGGACAAACGAGTATTTGCTTCCGTCGATACCATCAACGGAAGTCGATACCATCGACATGGTCACAGGTTGCCAGCCGGAAGGAGCAGCAAAGTGTCGATACTATCGACAGGGATGTTGATGGTATCGAGTCACCTTCATGTTGTTGGCGATGAAGCAGTCGATAGTATCGACACCCCGTCGATACCATCGACACAAGGAGGCTACAGCGACGCAAAACGACAAAGACGTCGCTAGAGGGAGGTCGATACCATCGACCCAAGTCGATGGTATCGAGACTACAACAGGCTCTCGGACGAAAAGAAATCAAGGGCTGCCGCTACCACACGAGGTCGATACCATCGACCCGCATCGATGGTATCGACGCCGTCAGATATGCGTTGGATTCAAATTGATCTCAATCGGACGGCTGGAGTTAATTAACGACCTAATTAGGGACTTATACCTAATGACGCCCGGCGAGGGGAAAAAGGGGATCAGATTAGCCATTGCACAAGTACCGAGGAGAAGTGGAGAGGAGAACGGAGGCCAGAAGCTCATACCAGTCGATCCAGACGCCGCAGAAGATGGATTTCACAACCGAAAGGCGGGAGAGCATGTGTTCCACGCAAAGGATCAACCGGTTCTTCTCCGTTCAGGGGTTTTCTCTTTCATTTCACGTTTTTCACATGATTTCCCCTATCTCTACCTTGTACTTGTTTGAGATGAACATGCAGGGCTAATCCCCTTCATCTTTAGGACCGGGAGTAGCCCGGGGATTCATTATATGATAGTTTTATAATAGTAATTCATATTTTCTCTCTTAAATCCGTGGTATAGTTTCGTTTTCTCCATATATTGTTATGCTTGATCACCATAATAATAACCTAATGCCCTTAATCACTTTGAAAGAAGGATTAACGGTTGAAAAGAGACGAAATCTACATTAATCGATAAATCCCTTGACCAAGGTGGTGTAAAATTTATGGTGGATACTGAGAGATCGTTCGTAATGCACTCAGTTTAGGGGATAGGTTACTACGACGGTGGAACCGACCTAAACCTAAGTAGTGAATTGCACCACGACAGTGGGCAATTCTGTTTTCAGGCCATTACCCGGATAGAGAGAGAAGATTGAGGCATTATATAAAACCTAATACAATGAAAACCCGTGGTGAAACTGCAATCCTAAAGATATCCTTTTGAATTGATTAAATTAACCTTTAATCGATTGTTTGCTTTGTTTTATTTTTATTTTCTTTTAATTTTGTTCAACAACCCCAATTTGTTATTCAGCTTAGCTGATCGCAAATAGTTAGTAGGAGTCTCCAACATTTCCGAGTATCCCTGTGTTCGACTCGGGCTTCACAAGGCCTATACTACTCGACGCGTACACTTGTGTTTTTAGCGCGTAGTAAAATACACGTCAAGTTTTTGGCGCCGTTGCCGGGGATACACCGAAATTGTTGGCACTTCGAGTGCTACGAGCGGCCACTCTAGGCCACATTTTTTTTTTATAATTTTCATTCAACTTCAAATATTTTCTTTGTATTGTTCGTTCATTTTTATACTCGTCAAAGCACTGTACTGAACTGAATTTTCTTATTTCAGGTGTTGTGTATGGTGCAAACGCGCAGTACTGACTACGCGAATCCCACACCTGAGGTTCCGCTGTCGGGACCTGAGGACGAAGATTTTAACGAGCAAGAACACCAAGAAGAGATAGATTCTGAATTTGAACAGGAAGAGATGGCCGACGCACAGACCATATGGGAGAAGATCAAGGCTTCTTCTGCATCAGCTTCCAAGGGGCCTATAAAGAAGTAGGCAATCAACATACCAACATATAAGATTGATCCGGCTTTGATAAATCTGGTCAAGTCGAATGCTTTTCATGGGCTCAAGAATGAGGACCCCGTCGCGCATATCAGCCAGTTTATTGAAAACTGTGACATGGTAAAAATCGATCAGTTTGTTGAAAAGAGATGAAATCTACGTTAATCGATAAATCCCTTGACCAAGGTGGTGTAAAATTAATGGTGGATACTGAGAGATCGTTCATAATGCACTCAGTTTAGGGGATAGGTTACTACGACGGTGGAACCGACCTAAACCTAAGTAGTGAATTGCACCACGAGAGTGGGCAATTCTGTTTTCAGGCCATTACCCAGATAGAGAGAGAAGATTAAGGCATTATATAAAACCTAATACAATGAAAACCCGCGGTGAAAATGCAATCCTAAAGATATCCTTTTGAATTGATTAAATTAACCTTTAATCGATTGTTTGCTTTGTTTTATTTTTATTTTCTTTTAATTTTGTTCAACAACCCCAATTTGTTATTCGGCTTAGCTGATCGCAAATAGTTAGTAGGAGTCTCCAACATTTTCGAGTATCCATTTGTTCGACTCGGGCCTCACAAGGCCTATACTACTCGACGCGTACACTTGCATTTTTAGCGCGTAGTAAAATACACGTCAAGAAACATGGCGGCCTACCGGTGCATGATCGAGTGTTGGAGGCGTTTAATAGTGCTATGGATGATGCTGGCCTGGTTGAGCTCCCGTCTGTGAGAGGGGGTACCTCCTGGTCGAATAAGCAGGAGGGTCGTAGGCGGATAGCTAGCATCTTGGACAGAGGACTCGTCAATGAAGCCTGGATGAAGGTGTGCCAAACTCTTTTATCAGGTATGGAGACGACCCCCTCAGCGACCATAGCTGGATGCGTATGGATTTGGTTAATGCTCCACCCATCATCAAGCCGTTCTGGTTCTCCAACTGGTGGTGTGAGTGGGACGGTTTTTAGAAGGTGGCCAGAGAAGCTTGGGATATACAGGTTGAAGGAAATCTGTTGTTCGTGTGGGTTAAGAAGACACAGAACACCAAGAGAGGTCTGAAGGTCTGGTCCAAAGAAGTCATAAACCTAAAGAACACGACCATAGCTGCAAGAACGGTGTATGAAGAAGCTGCTAGGGAGGCCAGAGGAGATCCGGACGACAAGGATAAGGCCAAGCAATGGATGCTGGCAGAAACCAAACTAAACAGATTGCTTAAGGCTGAGGAGGTCCTGTTGTGGCAGAGGAGTAGGCTGCAGTGGATTAAAGATGGGGACCTGAATACCAAAATGTACCACTCTACAGTACGGAAGAAGGAAATGCAAGAAACAGTGCATCAACTCATAAATGAGGACGGAGAGGTGGTAAACAGTAGGGATGAGATGGCCTGACATACCATCGCGTTCTTTGAAAATCTGTACAATCAAAAAGGGTGTCAAGGAAGCATTGATGAGACCATCTTTCTGAGTGTAAGGGTGACAGCGGAAATGAATGATGACCTGTGCAAGGAGGTGACAGAGGAGGAAGTTAAGTGCGCGGTTTTCTCCATGAGTCCGGCAAAAGCGCCTGGACCAGATGGTATGAATAGCAAGTTCTACCAAGCTATGTGGGAGTACATTAAAGGAGACATAGTGGAAGCCATGAAATGGTTGCAGCAGGGTGGCGGCATGGTCCGTGCAGCCAATCACACCTTCATTAACTTGATACCAAAGGTAGGGTGTCCAACATCGATCAATGACTATCGGCCTATTGCCTGTTTTACCACTATCTACAAGATTTGGGCGAAGGTACTGGCTGGTAGATTGAAGACGTGGCTGCCTAAGTTGATTTCCGAAGAACAATGCGCGTTCATCAAAGGCCGCAAGATAGAGGATTGTGCACTGCTGGTGGCTGAGTACATTACGGGCTTCAACAACAAGCGATCGAATGCGAAAGCGTGCATAAAAATAGATCTTACTAAAGGTTACGACCATGTCAGATGGGATACTTTGTGGAAGATCATGGAAGCTATGGGGTTTAACAGGAATTGGGTGGACTTGATCAAATAGTGTTTCACCACTACTTCCTTCTCTTTCCTCCTTAATGGGGGTCCGGTGGGAATGTTTAGAGCCTCTAATGGGCTTAGACAGGGGGATCCCCTATCCCCGCTCATCTTCACCCTTGTCATGGAGGGACTTACTACGATGATCAAGAAAGCAGAAGATGAGAACCTTATTCGGGCCTTCAAGATTAGATGTATGAAGGTGAGATCACATCTCATTTTCGTCGATGATGTCATGGTGTTCTCTACAGGGCATGCTAAGAGATTGGAAGAATACAAGAAAATCCTTCTAAAGTTTGGGCGATCCACGGGGTTGTATATTAGTGATATCAAGTCTCGGATCTACCTCTCTAAATCCTGTGATTCCCGAAGGGGGAGGTTAAAATCGACAATGGGTCTTGAGATGGGGTTGTTGCCTACAAGATATCTGGGTGTACCTATTGCAGAGAGTAGAGGCCACGCTGGCAACTTTTCCTACTACCTTGACAGAGTTAGGAAAAAGGTTGCTATCTGGACAAGCATCCGTATGTCTATGGTGGGTAGAATGATGCTGACAAGATCTGTTATACATGCCATGGCTAGATTCTGGAGTGATATGTGTGTTCTCCCTAATCCAACCTGCGAGAGTATCACCAGGGTTATTACCAATTTTGTATGGAGTGGCAAGGCAAGGGGCATAGCCTGGGATACAATGACGAAATCTTTCAGAGCTGGAGGCATGAACTTGAAAAAGATTGAAGACATTGTTGCGGAAGGGAACCTGCGCAGGTTGCACAGATTCCTAACTGACAAAGATGGAATTTGGGCAAGCGGGATGAGAATGCGATACGGTTGTATGCCTGCAGTCCAACAACACTCCTCACGGATATGGGATACCATGGAAAAGGTGTGGAATGCATTAGGGAACCATTGCGAGGAGGATGGCAACAGGTTCTATGTGATGGTGAGTCAACAGAAATTGTGGATCCAAACTAAGGCGAGTGTACAGGCCCCCTGGGTTAATATGTTGTGGGGGAATGGCCATGTACCCAAATGGAGTGTAGCCTGTTATAAGGCAATCCTCGAGAAACACATCACGAGGGACAGACTCTCGAAATGGGGACTGCAGGTTAACCCAAAATGTCTGTTTTGTGACGAGGAGGAGTCCAACCATCATATGTTTCATACGTGCCCTAAGGCTCAGTACGTCTGGGTGTTGGTTTGGTTAAAGAATGGATGGGGCAGTGGACATCCGACAACCTGGTGGATACGCTTGAGCTGTCTAGGAGGAAAGCCAAGAATAAAGAGGAGGAGAGGTTCGCGGGGCTGTGCTGCACAAACATCTGCTTTAATATTTGGAAAGCTCACAATATGGTGGTTCACGGACGGGTGTCTTCAAAGGACATCTTCCATTTTGTAAAAGTAGATATCACTAACGCTGTAATGGCCAACCATACCTTGAGTAGGGGATTAAATCCCACAGCAAGGTTATATTGGGGTTTTTTGTAGTTACTTACACCCCATATACACTCACCTTTAGTTTGTTGTATAGAGTAGCTTAGCTACCCTTTCTCTTTTGGCAATATATTTACCTATTTCCAAAAAATAAATTCATCCTTGAAATTTGTATGCACTAACATAGTGATACCCATTTTGGCATTTAGAATATAGGTATACTAATACCTTAACCTTTTCATAGAAGATAATAGCTATGCACTAACATTATCAAAACATGGCATTATCACGGGTAACCATATCTTGTCTAATCATTATTAACAAAACTAACACATGCACATATTACTGATTAATATTGAAAACTAGACCATACTTCACCGTGAACCATGACAAAAGTTCTTACATACCCTTATCATTAGCATAAATCTTTTTTCTCTCTAAGTCAATTAATATGAGATCTCCAGATAGTCCTGCACCAAAGTGCTCATTGCTCCCAAGAGCTAATTGTCCCAAAGTGCTCATTTCTCTGAAGAGCTCATTGCACTAAAGTGATCATTTACCTAGGAGAATCACGTAATTTACATTACTTTCTTAGAATTAATCTTCTTGACTTTCTTAATCCTCATGACTTAATCATAATGTATATAACATCTTACCCCAACATAGATAATGGCTTTTACTAACCATTTGTGTTAGGTTTAGATAGCTACCTAATTTAGGCCCTACATATTAATATTTTCTTTATGAACTCCCCAGATACATGTTGATCAACTACATACCAAACGATGTGAGACATGATCATGCTACTCTCCACAACCTAATAGTGCACATGTCCCATACCACATGCTCTGATAAGTAGGAAAGAGACACACAATACGTCTTTATCTCATGGCATACCCTATAAACTTCCCAATTGGCTTGCCAAACCATTGAGAAATCATAGGACATATAATATGTGAAGGTCTTTACACAAGATCCAAACTAGATGGACATCTATTTCTAGTACTTGTGTCTTCACATACATAAAACACATTAATTAAAGTTTCTAAACAATGTTTTCTGACTTTCACCACACCTCAAATAATTTAAATATTCATCCTAACTTCATGATTTAATTTCCTCAAAATTAGAAGTATGACTAGATCTTAACCTAGTGGACAGATTTAAAGGGATATTAAACTGTTTGAGAACTATGAGAGTGCCTAGTGGACAATTATCTATTTTGCTCTAATACCAAGTTGTAGCACCCCAATTTTTACAACACATTTACATGAGAGGAACTGTCAATTCCTAACTCATAATATTAATTGGGTGTCACATATGTTGAATACCATGCATCAAGAACAATTGAAATATAACCAACACATGACATACATAATATTTCTCATTCTCCATAGTTTACATGAAAAGGAAAGTTAATACTACATATGAATTGGTTCAAAAACCTAAGGATAAACAACTATATCTTAAAACATGAAATTGAACTAAGGTGGATAATGGCACCCCACCAGGCCACTCTCTATAACTATGATGTGTCTCCTTTATTGATATCTCTAGATCTATATATTCTCCTGCTCTTCACCTACAGACATCTCATCCCTTGCCATGCATTTGTAAAATGATAATCAGTAAGTGGCATGCACACTCTAGATTTATGAAATACTGGAAAAAGACATGAGTGTACATTATTCTTAAACCTAATGCATGGAAACCAATCATGAGAGATTAAAAAAAACTTGAACATGAACATATGATCTTTCTTTAAGCTTAGTTCTTATCTTTTTATGTAACTAATGTTGGAGACCAGTATTGTGGTACCTCAGTCTCATGACATGTGCTATGGTGCCTGGGTCATCTTATCTGAGTCAACCTACACAAAGGGCATGGGCCTCATGACCTGCACTAAGTCCTGGGTCATGTCTCTTGACTTGACATGCACTAAGGCCTGGGAGAAACTTTGTAGTATGATGTGAAGTTAATTCTTAACTTAACTTGAATCCTAATAGGTTCTTGTCTTGAAATCTACACTTTATATCTTGATGAAATATGACATAATAATTCTTACCATGAACTTAAATTTTTGAATCATAAACTTTACTGAGAAACTTATATCACATATCTTTAACTTTAAATCTCAACGCATAAGAACATATGGAACATAAAATCTTACTTTAGAACACAAACATGTAAACATGCTAAGTAAATACTAAATACTCATGGACATGGACCACTTACCAATAGGAGAAAATCTCCCAAAGGTTTATTGATCTTTGATCTCTTAATTAACCTGAAACAATAATCCACATTTTCTTAATTAGAATCCTAACTGTAATTAACCCTAAGCATGAAATATCATGAAAACCTATTATAACCAAGCATTTCAACCATCCATATGATAGATCTCAAAAAACCGATCAACTTTGATATATGGGTCGTTATCATTTGAGCTATGTAGCAAAATCTATGGGTTTCAGAAGATCAGGCTCATATGGACCAACCAGAGTTGAGATAAACCAAATAAGCTACTTTTTGTAAAACCCAATAAACCATTTGAAAATACTAATACAAAATATGGCATTGCCCTCTTGTTAATGCACTTCATCATATTTGTGTGATAGGGCCAACTTAGTCATTAATTGATATAAGGAAATTTGTGTCTACATTAAACTCGCACACAGAAAATACCAAAAATGACCATGTGGGTGTCATAAAATATTTTGCCTCATGAGGGTAGGAAGGTAAGTTCTCAGCCTAGTTTGTTCAATCTCAAACCATGGCATCGAGCCAAGATGATCTTGTTGGAGCTCAAAACTCGAAGTCAAAATGTGTAGGATTCACAAAAATAGGGGAGTAGAAGATCTCCATGACCTTAGCCATCCTCCTGTTGTTACAATCCTTTTTTTAGCTTTTCTGGTAAATTCTAGAGATTTACCATAATCTTAATGCTTGTCATGCTTTTGTTAGTAATATTTTATCTTGTGATTTATCTTAACTTTGATAATCTTTAATACTTGTTTGGACAACTTATAATCATGATTTAAGCATATTATAAATATATGAGTTGGAGTTAATATAGCATTAACCCATACACATATGCAAGAAGAACATTAATGAAATTGGAGGAAATAATTAATAAATAATTTTTCATTTAAGAATATTATTTATAATACTTTCAGATTGTAGATAATTCAGTTATGAATCTAACAAAAAAAGAATGAACTAAATCAGAGTTATATCCTTTTTAGTAAACATGTTCATACTGTCGTGACCGCAGTAGTATTGTCACGGCCGCAAGGTCAGTAGCGACCGCTATGGATGCCGCCCAGGACAACCAATATAAAAGGATCATATCTCAGGCTATATTTATCCATTTTAAATAAAATGAAGTACGCTAGAACCACAATTCGATCCTCTATCATCTCAGACACTTTGCTTGACGAAACAATGACCTAGAAGGCAATTTCTGGGTGAGTTTTGGGGAAGAACACGGAGAACAGAAGAAATCCAAGGGGTTACCATAGATTCAACTTGGTAAGTAGTTTTCAACCATTTATTCTTCCTTCTCTTCGTTTTCCCTTGCTCAAAATCTATAATCTAGCAAATTTGAGGTTTGGGTTAACATTTGATCTTCATCTTCTATCTGCAGCAGACCTTCTTTAGGGTCGGAAAACTCGTTAAAAGGTTGTTTACAATGAGATCTTGAAATCTGAAGCTTGATTCAGACTCGTGTGAGCTAAGGTCCAAGATTAGTTGGTGAAAAGGCTAAGATCAATAATCTTGGGAGAAGTTTGTGAGTAGATAATCACCTTTTAACCCTAATTTAAAGCATACAAATTCAAATAAGGGTTTTCCAATACTTGATTCTTACTCTATGATATTTGTGATGGTTTTTATAAACTGTGCAGTGAATAGTAGTCAAAATGCTTTTATAACCATATTGATAGTGATGAAATACCATGTTGAAAGTTGCCATATGAATTGTTATGATTTGATAGGTGATGAATGTGCAAATTGAGGCACCGAAAAGCTGAGATGCCCTAGTTCATGTTTAAAAGAGTTGAACTATGATTTGTGAGATCTATGGAAATCATTAAATGATTTATTATTTAAATGTGAAACACTTAATTATCAAAAATAGGGTAATCATTAGCCACGATGATGAAAATTGTTAAATCAACTAAATATCACTAGACATTAGATGCCATGGACACTATAGAATCCTCACAAGATGAGGCCTATGTTGTGGGAAGGAAACCATTTTTCGAATGAAGGTATTCCAAGTCGAGATAAGCCGGACCATATCAGTAGGGTGTGGGGGTTTTGACCAGTAGGGAAAGCTCCTTATAGTTGTGTGGTATCCAACAATAACTGGGGATGCCAGTGGTACATGTGTTACATGCTGTAGTGATCAGTTATCGGTAGGTCCACTGATGCACAATAATCATCAGGACTTTGACTTACTACCTGAGTACCCAGGTTGAGAGGTGGAGTCCTAGATATCCAGCTACTCCCATTAGCTGCCGAGAGGCAGATGTGCTGATGCCAGCTGCAAATGTGCTATTTATATTAAATATTTAGGAACCTGGGCATGCTTCTAAGTCTTTTACAGTGAGATCGTAGCTTGTTGTAATACTTTCACATGTTTTGGTACACCTCATATGGGTCCAATGACATAATAAATGGATTTAAAATAATGTAAATCGTTAGGTTATCCTTTTATTGTGTTCAATATCTATTCATCTTCCATGTTTAGTGAATTACAATTTTTAAACTATCATGCTTACATGATTGTATTTAAGTTCTATTAATTGTAAACATCATAAATATCTTATTTACCTATTGATTCTCTAGTCACGGAGCCAGTAGCTCACCAACCTACTGAACAATTTTTCAAGTAAGGGATTAGCTCTTCCTTAGGAGACAGAAGCCAACTTTGATCAAGAGTAGCATAGAGGTCTTTAAAGAAGAGTAGTTAGAATAGATAGATGATCTCTTATCCTTCCTATGGATCCTGGAAATGAGAGTGAGAAAAGAGAGAAGTTTGAAATGTAATGTACACGATGTACATTAAGTGTGAAACTCTTGCTTATATGTAATAGTCAAGTTCTGTTGTATCTTACTATTATGTTTAATCGAGACTTATTGTTCAGTAATTGATTACAATATGTTTGGGAAAAAGAAAAAGTTATGACAGATTTTCATGAAGTATTTCAATGTTGACAGATAGTAATATTCCTTGTTTGGCGGGCCCTAACCCTGATTAATTGGTTTGGATCGAGTCAACCTTTTTGGCATTAGAGCATAGGTTGAACCTAAAATGAGTTTAGGTTTGGGGAAGGGGTGATAAGAGGCCAATATGATTAGGATGTTTTCTTCTTTAAATTGCAATTAGTTAAGAGACTTGTTAATTATGATGAGAGAGATGAATTTGGATCTAAATGTGTCTGATCAAGGTGGATTGATTGCATAGGTGCAAGTTGGTCCTACATTTTATGATCCGATCGAGGAGCTTCAACATAATGATAGGGAATTGCAATAGATCATGCATGATATGATAAAAGGAAAGAGATCAGAGTTAAGATTTTTAGAAGATGGTTTGTTGTATCTTCATGATAGATTGTGTGTGACAGATGACACTGAGTTAAAGAAGCAGTCTCTTGAGGAAGCTCATTCTTCTATGTATGCAATGCATCCATGCAACACAGAGATGTATAGAAACCTAAAGGAATTGTATTTATGGTCAATTATGAAGAAGGATGTGGCTGAGTATGTGGCTAAGTGTGGTGTATGCTAGTAAGTCAAGGTTGAACATCAAAAGCTGACAAGTACTCTGTAATCACTTCCTATCCCTAAATGGAAGTGGGAGCATATCACTATGGATTTTGTGGTTGGATTACCTAGGACACCACATGGTTTCGACTCTATATGGGTAATAGTATATAGGCTAACAAAGTCTTCTCACTTTCTACCAATTAAGACAACATGGGATACAAAAAAGTTAGCCAAAGTCTATATATATGAGGTAGTCATATTGCATGGGATACCCATTTCTATAGTATTTGATAGAGATCCTAAATTGACGTCTAGGTTTTGGAATAAATTACAACTATCCTCGGGAACAAAGTTGAAATTAAGCACAATTTTTCATCCTCAAACAGATGGACAGTTAGAGAGGACAATTTAGACCCTAGAGGATATGCTGAGAGCATGTGTTTTGTAGTTCAATGGTAGTTGGGAGGATCATCTAAGTCTTATGGAGTTTTCCCACAACAACAGTCACCATTCTAGCTTAGGCATGGCCCCTTATGAAGTTTTGTATGGGAGAAAGTGTAGATCTCCTATTTGTTGATATGAAGTTGAAGAAAGGCAGATTTTAGGTCCACAGCTGGTGGAAGAAACAATAGAAAAGATCTCTACAATTAGGCAACAATTGAAGGATGCTCAACACATATAGAAAAGCTATGCAGACAAAGGCATAAACCACTTCAATTTGAGGTTGGAGATGAGATTTTTTTGAAAGTTTCACCATGAAAAGGCATTATAAGGTTTGGAAAGTGAGGCAAACTAACTCCTAGATTAATGGGTCCCTATCCAATCATTCAAAGAATTGGACCAGTTGCATATAAATTGGAGTTACCATTAGAGTTAGCCAATTTACATAATGTTTTTCATGTATTGATGTTGAAGAAATGTCATCCTAGTACAAAGAAGATTGTAGACCCAGATCCTATATAGTTGAGAGAGGATATTTCCTATATTGAAGGGTCAATACAAATTCTAGACCACAAAATTTGAAAGCTTAAAAAGAGAGAGATACCCCTAGTAAAGGTTCTTTGGAGGAATTAGTGTAGAAGAAGCTACTTGGGAAGTAGAGTCGGAGATGTTTAGCAAGTATCCATTCCTCTTTTAGAAATTTCAAGATGAAATTTTTATTATATGGAGAGAATTGTTACAACCCTTTTTCTAGCTTTGCAGATAATCCTAGATATTTAAGATAACCTTAATGCTTACCATGCTTTTGTTAGTAATATTTTACCTTATGTTTTATATTAATTTTGGTAATCTTAAATACTTGTTTGGACAACTCATAATCTTGAATTTTGTAAGGACCCTGACCCAAGTTTTTGGCTAACCCTATTTGCTTTGCTTATGAAAGGTGCTTAGGACCTTAATCTAATCTTATAGGATGTTTTGGTATCATGTGACAAGCTCATGTTTCCAGTTTGGTCCCGTTTGGATGTTGTTTGAGCAATGTTTGCTTGTTTTGGACCAAAGTGCAATTTACCCAAAGTAAGGGGTTATATTGCAATATGTTACATGTAGAGAATGCCTTTAGTTCTCTTGTATCATTAGAAATAGAACGATACCGTGGGGCACCTTGTGGAGGACCTATGATTCAAGTTTGAGCTTGGTTGGTTGATGTTTATGCTTTTTGTGCTAGTTTTGGTGTAAATTACAATTTACCCAAAGTGGAGGGTCAATGTGCAATTTATCAGCTCTAGAGTCTTCTTTCTTGTATGTGACATCATCTAGATCGAGTATGGATGATGGGGCGCCATGTTTGGTTGATAGATGAGGAATGACATCTTTATATGGTCCTTCTAACATATATTGTTACATATGTCACCTTGTCCTTTAGAGTATCGGCTAGGACATGAAGGTGTGTCGCCAACAGGGGTGTGTCGACCATGGAAGCTGCCCAGCTGCATGATACACTTCCTAGAGAGTATCACCAGGCCATGCATGAGCTGCTAGGGTGGCAACAAGTGGCGTTATGAGCTAGATCATGTGGCACCTTGGTTTATGTGGTTATGACACCTCTCCCTTGCTACCTCTCTCTTCCTTGGTGTATATAACTCCCTTCCTCCTTAGCCAAGCAATCCTTTTCAGCCACCTTCCTTCCCCTACCTGTATGTGATGAGAAAGAGAGCTTTGGGAGCTAATCAAGACTCCCATGGAGCATGGAGGGGTGAGCTCCTTGGCCATGGAAACCCCTTGCTCAAGATCTGACCTTGGTGAGTCATGCTTCCTTGCTAGTTTTCCTTGTGCTTACTTCTCCACCTTCCTCTTTCCCTCTCAGCCATGGATAGGCCCTTGATAAGAGTAAGAAAGGACGTGGTCATCTTCCCTCCTTTCTTCTTCTTGAGCTATACATAACCATGGTTTCTTCTTCTTCTTCTTCCGTTGTTTCTTGAGGTGGTGATGATGGTGCCGAAGGCATGTTTGGAGCTTTGGATGGGTGTTGTTCTTGGAAGAGAACGTGTGCTTGCTGCTTGGGTCATGGAGTTTTGTGCCTTTCATGGAGATCCTCTTAAGGCGGGTTACATAACTCTAAACCATTTTTATTATGCACTATCTCCATATATGTATATGATGGTTCTTGTACTTAAATCATTACCTTTTTTCCATGATAGATATATATATGGATACAACTAGGTTGTCTGATATGGGTCTCTACCCGATACAGTACCTTGTTCTGTAGCCCATGCTTTGGTTGATGGTTATGGCAACACCCCTTTCTCTCCTTTGGACTTGAAAGGTGAGCCTATGACCTAGACCTATGGGTGATAGGATGAGTCAGTGATAGTTTTACCATTGTGCCCGATATCCCTTAACCACCCTAGAGTTAGAGTTTGGTCGACATGGTTGTTAGACCCTTGGATGGGCTCTTGGCCGACATGTGCTTGCTTGGTGACATTTTGAGTATGTTGCCCGATACACCCTTTAGGGTTAAGTCTTGGACGATATGAGAAGTTACCTCCTTATGGACCTTGTGGTCGTTATGCCCTCCTGCCTGACATGGTGATAGGTGGAATGGTAGCTGGACGACACAACCCTAAACCTTATATCTTGGCCGATATAGAGCCTCAACCCTAGCTTGGGCGTTAGAGTTACTTTGGGGGACATAAGTGGTCTACCCTTGTGGCATGATCTGTTCTTGAGGTGGAATCCTTGGTAGGTAAGCTTGCTTGGGCATTAGGTTGATCCTAGTATCCTTAGTCGTTATACCTAGTAAGCTGAGTTGGTAACCGTTATGGTCCTTTGGCCGATATCCCTTGTAGAGATGATGGATGGGCGATACACTATGTTGAGTACCCTACCCGATACACCTTGTAGAGGTGGTTTCCTGACACACCTCCCTTGTCTTGAGACGAACTTGGCCACTAGGTGGTGCTAGCTTGATGTCTGACATGGCTTTGGCTGATAGACTCTGATATCTTGGTACCTGACACAAGCTTTGGACAATACCACCTTGTCTTAGTGAGCTTGGATGAGACGAGGGGATGGATGACATGGCATGATGCCCGATAGGCTAACCCTAGATGCTAGCCGTTATGCAGTGTCATGGCTATGCATGACATGGTTCTTGGTGCCCTGGCCGATAGAAGTGGTCCATGGACGATACAAAGATGTTTGTGTAGTAGGGGCACCTTGGGCGACACCCCTTTGACTGATAGGGTTGCTGTGGTGATGTTCCTCTAACTGATAGGCTTAGTTGAGCTTGGCCGTTACCCCTTTTGGTGGTGTTGGATCTTGGACGATACACCAAAATGTGCGCTCTGCACGACACACCTTGTGATAGGTTTTGGCCGGTATGAAGTAGTCTGATGATGCCCGATATGATATCTTGGACGATATGGAGATGGTACCCCCTTTGGCCAATATGGTCACTCTTGAGGACTAGCCGACAGAGGAAACCCTGACCTTAGCTGGTGTGCATGATAGGCCTTTGGCCGACATCCCTGTGGTGATGCACGATACACCTTGCTCGATACCATGAGAGATGATGGGACCTTGACGTATGATAGAGGGTGTGTAGTGGTTGGCCGATATGGTGGTGAGTTTCCTTAGGGTTGGAAATCCTAGTCGTTATACCTTTGGTAAGGGTATTTCTACCGAGCATATCCTTTGGTGAGGGATGGCGCTGGCCGCTAGACCTCTAGTGAGGGTTGAGGGAGTTTTGGTGAGGGTTTTGATGACCCGAAATGCATATATCTAATGTATGTGATCACCTTGAACCCTACACCTATGTTAGATAGGTTGTGACCACGGTATGTTTGAAAGGAGAAGTTGTTGCTACACATGTCAATGTGACACAGGTGTATGACTACAAGTATGGGCCATGATGTGTGTGTCCATATATAATAATAAAGTATGATGAACCCCAGATGAAATGGATTGTGGACCTTTGTGCGGTGGTTAATTATGTGTAATGATAGATGAACCTTGGATAAAATTAGATGGTGGATTATGGTGTATGATCCTTAAGATAATCCTTAGATATTATGACTCAATAGTGATGGTGTGTTGATTTATACACCAGTCATGACATTAATCTGCATATGTTCATAATATTCCAATGTTATAAACTTTAATCTTGGTGATATGATAATCAAAGACATGTTCATGAGATATCGGGCATGATGGATGCTCACAGCTTGATAATAATAACCTAAATTAACTACATACACAGCTATGAACATGGATGTTGTTCCAATCCTGTACACCTAAATCCTTGATAGCAGGATAATCATAATATGTTCTCTAAAGGATCTATGTTCTATGTTTGGTTATCCAGTTATCTCTTTCTTATGCAAGCTAACCATGCAGTTGTATTGAATTCATAGCCAAGTAAGAGCTATGGTGACTATATGCTTCGTATAGAACTTTATATATATGCAATATCCAATTAATAATGTTGATGAGATAACATACATCATCAGTATGATGATAAATGCATGTTGAGGTGTTATCCTCTAGTAATGACATGAGGGATTGACATTTGTTAATGATGTTGATGATGCCTTGAGAGGCACTTGTGTAATGTGACGAACCCAAGGATTGATATCCCATGATGATATGAAATGATGAAGCCTTGAGAGGCGGTAACACTATGCGATGATGTGAGGGATTTATATACCATGGCAATGTGATGATTGTTGAAGACAATGCAAAGAGTAGTATCAATATTATACCAATGTAATAAATCTAATGTTGTTCATGTTTTATATATATGGTTGCATAAGACAACTTGATTGCCTCAACAATCCACTTAAAATATACTAACTAATCACAGTGGAACATATCATATAGTTTGCCCTGGCCATAGATCCATCATCGTCAGGAGTTGGTGATGGTGAAACGCAGGTTCTCCAACGGGTTAACCTGGAGTGCATATTGTTGAATATGCGAGGTTTATCCTAGCCTAAAATAGAGAGGACGCGAGTGCAACTATGGTTGCAGACTCAGAATATATATAGAGCATGGTGAACAGGCCCATGGATCAGGATATGTGATATGGGAGCATGAATGCGTTCATGGCTCAGAGCACGGTGAACAGGCATGTGGCTCAGATATACTAGCACCGAGACCTGTAATGAGGTGGGCTAGGAAGAGGGTATCCTGCGGGAGCTGACCATGTGGCTGAGGCCACTTAAGCATGAGACTGTGGTCTTTCTTGTGTTGTACTCGTGCACTGACCACGAGGTGGGAGGTCGTGGAGTCCGACTCTTCCATTGACCTTGTATGGCACCGTCTTCGGGTTTCGCAGCCGTCAGTTGGATTTGAGCGGTACGGCTCACTTCCTCAGGGCATAATAATTTGTAAGCAAGCCGTATAGTATCTTTGCTTAGGGAAAATACGAAACATTGGTTGAGGCCTTGTTTGTATAGTTGCTCTAGTTTTTACACTTGCAGTTTATCATATATTCCTTATATCATGTGATAAGATCGTATAAAGTTTATCTTGTCAATCATGTTCCATAAAGAGTACCTGGTTATAGGCCTCATAAATATCTTGGTAAGATTTGTGGTAAGATTAGCCCTACTCAGTATACTGCTCTTATAATCTTCTTATATCAGTTATTTGTGATCGTAATAAAGCTGATAGAGGGTTAAATTTCTCATTGGGACTATGTGTCTCACCCCACTGGTTAATAACCCTTTTTAGGTGGACGTGCCTGGCGAGATGAAGATCATGCGGCTACGGATGTTATGCAGAGGTATCGTACCTGATGGGATAGATAGTGTCTAGCAGTAGAGTCATGTGTGTTGTCCCTGTACACTCAGGTCTTCAGGAGAGTTTTTCGATGTTTCTCGTACAATGATCGATGTATGATTTTGATATGTATCTTAATGTAAAGCATCATGGCAACAGTTATTTCATGTAACGAGATGATGGGAAATTATGTTGTAGCACCTTGGAAATATATTGTGATATGCAAAGTGTTGGCTCAGATATTATATGTTTCATCTTGTGGTGTTTGATATAAATCAGTTTTAATTTCCCGTGTTTTTCGGTAATCCGCTGGTTAGCATGTAATCGTGTTTTGTTGAAGATGAGGTGTTACAGTGTTGGTATCAGAGCTCTAGGTTCGCCAAGTCTACAGGGATACTAGGACTAGGATTAGGATGGTGTCTAAGGTTGGACTGTGACATAATATATGGTGCATACTACCTAGTCTCAATACTTGATGCCCTGGCCAGGTATTCAAATATTGAAGACAAAGGTAAGTTTGGAGCATTAGATTGTTTCCTCCTTGATTACTCTGATCAAGTAGTCATTCTAGAGCAATCTAAAGAGCATAACAAAATTAAGAATATGATGAGATAATTTCTTGAAACTGTAATCTCAAGAGATATATATATATGATAAAAGACATATTAACTTGTGATAACAACGTAAGTTAAAATATAGAACTTACACAAGATGAAGGAAACACCTGAAAGCAAAGATAAGGTTAGAAGAAAGAGAAGAATAAGTGATGAGTAAATAAGATGGAACCTGAGATAATCTCAGACCAACCAATGAACGTAAGCAAAAATGCAAAAGAAAACCAGGAAGATGATCCCTGTTCAATGAAGAATATGCAAAGAATAATGATCTTTTTCATAAAGAGAAAACAAAAATCTAATATAATCAGGAACTAATCATGATTATGATGAAATGGTAACAAGAGAAGAAGAATAATGACATGTAATGTTCTTGATGTTTCTTGTGCTGAGTGCAAGGAACCCAAGAAGATACAGGATAAGAACCAGAAGGAACAAGGTTAAACATTGTATAAACAATTGGAAACTCATGTAAGGACCAAAGAAAGTAATAATACCCTCCCCTGTGATATGAAACCATAGGTGTTGATGGGGTGATGGGAGGAGTTTGTTCCTTTGTGTTCCTTCCTTTCGAGGGAGTGGCAGTCAAGTGGACCTTGTGTCACTTGATATGTGTGCCTTTGAAGTGGTCGTTGTTTGGAGTCCTATGTGTCGTTCATGTACACTCAGGTCTTCAGGAGAGTTTTTCGATGTTTCTCATACAATGATCGATGTATGGTTTTGATATGTATCTTGATGTAAAGCATCCTGGCAACTGTTATTTCATGTAACGAGATGATGGGAAATTATGTTGCAGCACCTTGGAAATATGATGTGATATGCAAAGTGTTGGCTCAAATATTATATGTTTCATCTTGTGGTGCTTGATGTAAATCAGTTTTAATTTCCCGTGTTTTTCGGTAATCTGCTAGTTAGCATGTAATCGTGTTTTGTTGAAGATGTGGTGTTACAAGTATACTATAAAGATCTGAACTAAAGTTAATATAGCATTAACCCATACATGTATGCAAGAAGAGTGTTAATGATATTGGAGGAATAATTAATAATTAAATTTTCATTTACCAATATTATCTAAATAATATTATAGTATTGTAGAGAATTCAATTATTAATCCAAAAAAAAGAATGAACCAAATCAGAGTTAAAATGAGAAAGTTATGCCCTTTTTAGTAAACATATACAAACTTTCGCGACCGCAAGGTCAGTAATGACTGCTACAGATGTTACCCAGGACAGCCAATCATAAAATGATCATATCTCAGGCTACACTTATCCTTTTTCAACGAAATGAAGTGAGTTGGAACTGAAAGTCAATCCTCTAATATCTCAAACCCATTGTGTGAAAAATGACAAACTAGAAGGCGATTTTTGGGGTGACCTTTTGGGAAAGAACACAGAAAATGATGGAAATCCAAGGGGTTGCCATAGGTTCGACTTGGCAAGTAGTTTTTGACCATTAATTCTTCCTTCTCTTCATTTATCCTTACTTGGAATCCCTAATCCAAAAAATTTGAGGTTTGAGTTAACCTTTGATCTTCATCTTCTATCTGTAATAGACCTTCTTTAGGGGCGGGAAACACATTAAGAGACTATTTAGAATGAGATCTTGAGATCTGAAGCTTGATTCAGACTCGTGTGAGCTAATATCTAATATTCGTTGGTGAAAAGGCTAAAATCAGAAATTTTGGGCAAAGTCTGTGAGTGGATAATCACCTTTTAACCCTGATTTAAAGCATACAAATTCAAATAAAGGTTTTCCAACATTTAATTCTCACTCTATGATATTTGTGATGGTTTCTATAAAATGTGTAGTGATTATCAGTAGTCAAAATGCTTTTATAACCATATTAATAGTGATGTAATACCATGTTGAAAGTTTCCATATGAATTGTTATTATTCAACATGTGATGAATGTGCAAATTGAGGCACTGGAAAGTCGGGTTGCCCTAGTTCATGTTTAAAAGAGTTGAACTATGATTTGTGAGATCTATGGAAAGTATTAAATTATTCATTGTTTAAATGTGAGACGCTTAATTGTCAAAAATAGGGTTGTAACACCCCAATTTTCTAAAACATGCACAATAATGAGCGGAAACATAAATCTTATTGGGATGTCACAAAATGATTATTATTGCATAAAAATAAAGTTCATACATAAATTAACACAAGATGAAATGATAGTTCTCATACTCAAGTCCTCAACATAACTCACACATGAACAAAACTAAACATGTTTACTCTTAAACATCCTACACTTTCTCATAAAACTCACACTACAACTAAAACACATGTCTCATAAACATAAAGGAAATTTAATCTATGGATAGTTGGCACCCCACCAGGTATGGTCTTAGATGTCCTTGAGCTTCTTCTTTAGTTGGTCCTTAGACAACTTTATCCTTGACATTGCTCTTGACCTACGGGCATCGCGCCCCCATCCACACATCCAACAAATTGGTAAGTGGGATTGAACATATTATATCTTTAAAGAAAACATGTAAGTTGAAAAATAAACTTTGAACATTAAACTTAAAAAAAGGAACAAAATTGCTTTTAAATTACTTCTTTTATCTTGATATATATAAGAAACCTTGGGTTTTGCACCAAAGTGCCTCTTCTCTTATGAACTGAAGTGCCTCTTGGATTGTACCTAAGTGGCTCTTCTCTTATGAACCAAAGTGCCTCTTCATTTTTCTCTGAGGAACCTCTTGCTGAGGATCTTATACAAGTTATCTTTTAACATTAACTTTCTCTTAAAATGCTTAAATTTCTCTTAAACATTATTCTTGACATTACCCTTAAAGTTCATGAAAGATGGTACAATGAATATTGACAACAAAACACGACTTTCCATTTCTTATACAATCATTGACTTTTAACAATTAAAATGATAATAATCATTCATAGCATTCATTGTTCACATATAACTAAAATCATCCAATAATTATGTTCAAAGTTCATGGACCACTTATCTCTCTCTTAGAAAAGATTCTAGTTACTTCTTCAGGTTGATGAAATTATAATCACGTCATTGGGGTTAAGAAACACTAATTACCTTGTTATAATAATTATCATTCGTTAATAATTAATATTCAACCTAATTCTAGGGTTTTGTGGTTCTTGATGAAAATAGGGAAAAATTGAGTTGAATCAGGTTTTGAAACTCCGTCCATGGTCTAGATCTTGAAAAATTGAGCAAAATACATATATTACTTGACCTCATTGGACACACCAATAAAAAGTTATGAATTTCCTTTTATGGGCCAATCAGAAAATTCCTTGAAAATTCACATGTAAGAGGGGGCCACCCAAAGACTGGGTGCCTCATTGAGATGGACCAAGGAAAGACAACCACTTGTCTAGGGCTTTTTTCACGCGATCAAAAGAGAAATCAAGACCTTAATCATGAATATGCCCTCATAGGCGTGGCATAGGGAACCGATCCATCACGGGCAAAAATGGAAAAGCAATAATCATCTTGTTCTGACTTTGATCAACGCAGAAAGGAGAGAAAATAGTATAAATCTGTGAATTTAAACTCATTTTCTGGGATCAAACTCAACGAACACCTTTATAACTAGGTTCCTAAGGTTGCCACAGTCTCAATGAGATTAAGAAGGATCAGCGGGCCATTCTATGGTCCTAGAAGCGGTCTCTGCCACCATAGGTTAAGAGACCGCAAGTAGAGAGCTCATAGAAGCCAACTAGGAGAAAATCCAGTGATTGGGATGGGTTCGATCATCCCAGGCGAAGACCATGATGAAGAAAACCATAACAAAGGTGGACTAAAACCTCATATTTCTAAGTGGTGGTTAGAACAATGATCTTGGAACAAAAAGAGGGAATCAAATTACTTGCAAGCTTGGGTTGAATTGGAAGCTAGAAGAGGTTCGTCCGGTATTGTCTAATCACATGACAGTGTCCCTCAAATTCACAATGGTCAGGTTTGCTCTGTCAGTGTTGATCTTCAGGCAGTTCACAGGTGGAGAAGGGATCCAAAAGTGGGGGAGCATTGAGGGTGTTTTGATACAGGCATTCACTTCCTTGGTTTCTGGGAAGTGTTTCCGATTGACTACTTATACAGATTGGTGGTTGTAGGGGCCAGATTCCCAGACACAGTGGGAAACAGGGGAGCAAGAAGGAGATCTTGTGGTTTGGGGATTCTAGGGCACAAAACCCTAAGGTGTTAGGGACCCGAAGAAATGGCAAGATGTAAGGATGGTGAAAGTCTAAATACTTTCTCATAGATTTGATCAGAGATAGAAAACTAGAGGGGATCAGATGCTACGGACTGTAGAGTCCAAAGAGAACAAGAGTCGGGTAAGGGAGAGGGTCTCCCTGCTCGCGGATGACTCTGCTTGTAGGAGTCTGACCCGGACTCATAACAAAACTATGTGACACACATAAATAAGTTGGACTATAGCTTACTTATTGAATAATTAATTAATATCATTATCAAACTATATAAGAAACTTCCCTAAATCATTTAAATGGTCAAACAAAGTCAATTTAATCTTAAATTTTGAATATCAACATATATTAGGATATAGAAAATTCCCAATTAATTACTTTTCAGTTATGAGAGTCAATTAATGAAAAATTTCCTTAATGTACACATTAATATATTTTAAATTAGAAAATGAGTCTTCAACTCAATTAATGATGAATAAAGTCCATATTTAAACTTATCTCAAAATCATTTTACATTATTTAGGGTTTTCTTCACTAGGTTAAGATTGTAGATTTATGGAGGAGAGAGGAGTGAAAGTTATTTCTTCATAACTTTGAATTCATTTATGCATAAAAAGGGAAATAACAAATATATATATTCTTTTCTCTCTTCATATCTTATTTCAGATGAAGTATTGATTACAACATGGTCTAAGATTTGTAATTAATTAGTGGGGATTTGTTATTAGAACCTTCATCTTATTTAGAATAAATTTGGGATATCACAGTTCTACCCACCTTTAATAAATTTTGTCCTTGAAATTTTTAGCATACTACCCACCTTAGGGTTTTCCTTATCCTTAACTTAAAAGGTTTAACTTATAATTTTACACATGTTCATTCATAATATGAGACTAATCACAACTAAATCCTCAAAGAGATTTAATAACTTAACCCATACCTTGTTCATTCTCATGATCTTCATCATCATCCACCATGGTGAAGATTCTAGCATGTCACTTCTCTCTAGGTGCTTCATTGACTTTGGGCTCTTTCTTTTGAAACTTGGGGCAATTGGGACTAATGTTTCCTATTTCACCACATGCATAGCACACTCTGGTTCCAAACCTACATTCTCCTAGATGATACTTAGAGCACTTGGTACATTGAGTCTTCATAGGTTAATTTGCAACAACCTCATGTGGAGCCTTCCTCTTCTTGCCATTATGGTGGTTTTAGTTGTTAGAGTGGTTGTCTTTCTTCCATGCTCTTCCTAGGTGGTCTTCTAGTTCTAGGGTAGCATCTAGGGCACTCTACAAGGTGTGGTGACCTCATACATACAAATAAAAACTAAGGCCCTCCTTGAGACCCCTAATGAACTTCTTCATCTTGCATCATTCATCATAATCATATCCATACTTCTATAAGATTTTGAACTTAATGGCATATTGGGTGACTATCATATCACCACATTGATGAAGGTTTCGAAACTCCTCTTCTTTCTTCTTAACCATTGCTTCAGATATATAATGGTCTTTAAAGGCTTCCATGAATTCCTCCCATGTGAGTGGAGGAGCATCAACTTCACGAGATCCCAACAAGTTCTACCACCAAGTCCTAGCAACACCTTTGAGCATGTGAGTCCCAAAATGAACCCTAGATGGGTGTGGGAAATCTAGGACATGGAAACAATGTTCCATGTTATGCAACCAGCTCTCATCTTTTCCCACTACATCCAACTCTTCCCCTCCAGCAAAAGAATCAATCTTGATCTTAAATAAGTCAACTAAGGAAAGCTCATGGTTGACCCTAGGGTTGTCTAATTGGTTCTCTCTTCCTAAGGCAGTGGCAAGGGCCCTGACCAAGACGTCAAAGGGAACCAAGGGAGTTTCTTTACGTGGAGATGCCCGATGGTCTCCTATGCTGTGAGAGTCATCTTCATCCCCACCCATGGGCATCTCACCTTTCTTCTTAGGTGCCATCTGTGAAATAGGACATAAACTATATGAGATATTGAGAAAAGCCTATTGGCCAACTATATATTTAGCTCTAATTCCATATTGTAACACCCCAATTTTCTAAAACATGCACAATAATGAGCGGAAACATAAATCTTATTGGGATGTCATAGAATGATTATCATTGCATAAAAATAAAGTTCATACATAAACCAACATAGGATGAAATAACAGTTCCCATACTCAAGTCCTCAACATAACTCACACATGAACAAAACTAAACATGTTTACTCTTAAACATCCTACATTTTCTCATAAAATTCACACTACAACTAAAACACATGTCTCATGAACATAAAAGAAATCTAATCTATGGATAGTTGACACTCCACCGGGTATGGTCTCGAATGTCCTTGAGCTTCTTCAGTTGTTCCTTAGACAGCTTATTCCTTGACGTTGCTCCTTTCCTACGGGCATCGCGCACCCAGACATGCATCAAATAAATTGGTAAGTGGAATTGAACATATTATATCTTTAAAAACAGTATGTAAACTAAAAAATAAACTTTGAACATTAAACTTAGAAAAAGGGACACAATTGCTTTTAAATTACTTCTTTTATCTTGACTTATATAAGAAACCTCAGGTTTTGCACCAAAGTGTCTCTTCTCTTATGCACCGAAGTGCCTCATGGGTTGCACCTAAGTGCCTCTTCTCTTATGCACCAAAGTGCCTCTTAGTTTTGCTCCGAGAAGCCTCCTGGTGAGGATCTTATACAAGTTATCTTTTAACATTATCTATTTCTTAAAACTCTTAAATTTCTCTTAAACATCATTCTTGACATTACCCTTAATGTTCATGAAAGATGGTACAATAAATATTGACAAAAAAGCATGACTTTCAATTTTTATACAATCATTGACTTTTAACAACTGAAACGGTAAATAGTCATTCATAGTATTGATTGTACACATGTTATTAAAATCTTCCAATAATTATGTTCAAAGTGCATGGACCACTTACCTATCTCTTAGAGAAGATCCTATTTACTTCTTTAGGTTGATGAAATCCTAATCACATAACTGGGGTTAAGAAACCCTAATTACCTTGTGATAACAATTATCATTCGTTAATAATTAATATTCAACCTAATTTCTAGGGTTTTGGGGTTCTTGATGAAAATAGGGGAAAACGGAGTTGAATTAGGTTTTGAACTCAGTCCATTGTCTAGATCTTGAAAAACTAAGAAAAATACATATATTACTTGACCTCATTGGACACACCAATAAAAAACTATGAATTTCCTTATATGGGCCAATCAGAAAATTCCTTGGAAATCCACGTGTAAGAGGGGGCCACCCAAAGACTGGGTGCCTCGTTAAGATGGACCAAGGAAATAGGATCACTTGTCCAGGGCTTTTTTTCACACGATCAAAAGACAAATTAGGCACTTAATAACAAATATGCCCTCATAGATATGGCATAGGGAACCAATCCATCAAGGGCAAAAATGAAAAGAAACACTCATCTTATTATGTCTTTGATCAGCGCAGAACGAAGAGAAGAATAGTAGAAATCCATGAATCAAAACTCATTTTCTGGAATCAAACTCAGGAAACACCTTTAGAACTAAGTTCTTGAGGTTTCCTCGGTCTCAACGAGACCAAGAAGGATCAGCAGGGCATTCTATCATTCTAGAAGTGGCATCCGCCATTGTAGGTCAAGAGATCATAAGTAGAGAGCTCACTGAAGCCAACTAGGAGCAAAACTAGCAATTGGGATGGGTTCGATCATTCCAATTGAAGACCATGATGAAGAAAACCATAACAAAGGTGGCCTAAAACCTCATATTGCTAAGCAGTGGTTAGAATAGTGACCTTGGAACAAAAAGAGGGAATCAAGGTTCCTACAAGCTTGGGTTGAATTGGAATCCAGAAGAGCTTCGTCCAGTATTGCGTAATCACGTAACGATGTCCCTCGAATTCATAGTGATCAGGTCTGCTCTGTTAGTGTTGATCTTCAGTGGTGCATCAACTAGAAAAGGGAGCCAAAAGTGGGGGAGAATTAAGGGTGTTTTGATAGAGGAATTCACTTCCTTGGTATCTAGGGAGCATTTTTGGTTGACTACTTATACAAAGTGGTAGTTGTAGGGGCAAGATTCCTAGCTGCAATGGGAAATAGGGGAGCAAGAAGGAGTTGTTGTGGTTTGGGGATTCTAGGTCACGAAACCCTAAGGTGTTAGGGACTGGGAGAAATGCTCGGGTGCAAGGATGGTGAAAGTCTAAATACTTTCTCTCATATTTGATCAGAGATAGGAAACTAGAGGGGAGTAGTTGCTACGGACTGTAGAGTCCAAATATAACACAAGTCGGGTAAGGGAGAGGGTCTCCCTACTCGCAAATGACTCTGTGTGTAAGATTATGACCCGGACTCAACACAAAACCACATGACACACAGAATTAAGCCAAACTATATCTTACTTATTGAATAATTGATTAATATCATTATCAAAATGTATAAGAAACTTCCCTAAATCATTTAAATGGTCAGACAAAGTCAACTTGATCTCAAATTTTGATCATCAACGTGTATTAGGATCTAGAGAATTTCTAATTAATTACTTTCCAATTATGCGAGTCAATTAATGAGTAATTTCCTTAATGTACATATTAATATATTTTAAATTAGACAATGAGTCTTCAACTCAATTAATGACGAATAAAGTCCATATTTAAACTTATCTCAAATTCATTTTACATTATTTAGGGTTTTCTCCACTAGGGTAAGATTGTATATTTATGGAGGAGAGAGAAGGAGTGAAAGTTGTTTCTTCATAACTTTGAATTCATTTATGCATAAAGAAGGGAAATAACAAATATATTTTCTTTTATATCGTCATATCTTATTTTAGATGAAGTATTGATTACCATATGGTCCAGGATTTGTAATTAATTAGTGGATATTTGTTAGCAATACCTTCATCATATTTATAATAAATTTGGGATGTTACAAGGGTAATCATTAGTCACGATGATGAAACCCATTAAATCAACTAAATATCACTAGACATTAGATGCCATGGACAATGTAGAATCCTCACAGGATGAGGCTTGTACTGTGGGGAGGTAATGGTTTCCCGATTGAAGGTAGTCCAGATCAAGGTAAGCTGGAGTGTACCAATAGGGTGCAGGGGTTTTGACCAGTTGGGAAAACTCCTTATAGTTGGGTGGTACCCAACACCAAATGGGGATGCCGATGGTACCTGTGTTACATGTTGTAGTGATTAGTGATCAGTAGGTCCACTGATACATAATAACCTGAGGGATTTGACTCACCTCCTGAGTACCCAGGTTGAGAGGTGGAGTATGATATATCTAGCCGCTCCCATTAGCCTTCGAGAGGCATACGTGCCAATGCCATCTGCATATGTGGTATTGAGATTAAAGAATTTAGAACCCGAGCATGCTTCTAAGTATTGTACAATGAGATTGTAGCTTGTTGTGATACTTCCAAATGTTGTGGTGCACCTCATGTGGGTCCAGTTTCATAATAAATGGACTTAAAATAATGTAAATGGTTAGGTTATTCTTTTATTGTGTTCAATATCTATTCATCTGCCATGTTGAGTGAATTACAACTTTTAAATTGTCATGCTTACACGATTGCATTTAATTTCTATTAATTGTAAACATCATAAATATCATGGTTACATGTTGATTCTCTACTCACTAAGCCATTAGCTTACCAACCTACTGAACAATTTTTTAGGTAAAGGATTAGCTCTTACTGAGGAGACAGAAGCCAACTTTAATCAAGAGTAGCACAAAAGTCTTGAAAGAAGAGTAGTTAGAATAGGTAGATGGTCTCTTATCCTTCCTCTAGATCCTAGGAATGAGAGAGTGAGAAAAGAGAGAAGTTTAAATTGTAATGTACATGATGTATATTAAGTGTGAAACTCTTGCTTCTATGTAATAGTCAAGTTTTATTGTATCTTAATATTATGTTTAATCGAGACTTATCATTCAGTAAGTGGTATTACAATATATTTGAGAAAAATAAGAAGTATAACAGATTTTCATCAAGTATTTAAATGCTGACGGATAGTAATAATCCTTGTTTGGTGGGCCCTAACCCTAATTAGTAGGTTCGGGTCACGTCACCTGTTGTCCTAGAGAGCCATCTTCGAGGCATGGGATCCAAGAACATGAGATCACCAAGAAACTACCATGGTAGGAGGAACTGAGAAGGGGAAATCAGAAGGCAACATGAAACTCACAACTAAGAGGTTGGGCATCTTAGTGGCAACTCAAAGAACCTAAGGGATCAATCAATTTAATTAAAGGACCAAAATCCTCTTGGAACACCCCACTGGTTGTTGGAAACAGAGCATAATGCTCAAAATGCAAAACTACGATGCTGTAATAGATCGCCTACAAAAACAATCCTATCATCTTGGAGGGTGCCTATAGAAGCTAGGTCACTGGTTTTTGTTTCCTGAGAGTGGCCGACTAGCCTGACTAGAATTCAAGTTCCTCCAGTCTAAAATTGGGTTCCTGGGTAGGGTGTATAGCAAAAAGGGACAACATATTGGTATGTCGAGGGGTAGTACTAGGGTCTAAGGAAACGTACTATATAGCTAATTGATTTGAAATGGTTGGAGTTGCAAGCTGAAACTCACCGTCGCCAGAGAGGAAATTTGACTTTGAGGCAACATTGTGGTTGATATCTGGATCAATAGACAATACTATAGGATTCATTAACGAGTGGGATCCCAGAGGGGAACCTCTCCCTACTAAAATAAAAAGGTAACATCCCAACCAAACACCGACATAATTTTTTTCTCAAAAAGGGATGATAACCAATTTATTCAACATGAATGTATCATACACCAAAGTAGCAATGGAATTTCAAGATGTATCTAAACTTTACAAAGCTTGTTATCATCACTAGACTTTCACCACACATGGTGATATATTAAGGAAAAGCTAACTAATTATAGGACTAGTTGAGGATCACCTAACAACTTCAAGTAAGTCTCCCACAAGGTTTCCGTTACACTTGTTGTGGTCTAGGACCACCTTGTTTGTCCTCTCCTTGTCCAGCACCTGGGTTGGAAGCTTACCCCACAAAAGGAAATGAAAAGAGAGGAGAACATCAAAAAAAAGTTGGTATGCGCATGCTAAAAATAAATTGAGCAATATATTAAGAATGAAGGGCATCACGTATAAAAGGCTTCCCATAGAAGAGATAAGGACTACCCAATCAGGAATAAAAGAACTTGATTTGCAAACAAGAGATAACAAAACGAATTACTAGCCATAAAAACAACAATAAAAGTGGTGCCACAAAAGCACACATAATCTTTGGGAACAAAACCGATAACAAGCTGCATGTATGTGAGATAAGCATAGCACTAGAACAATATAAATAACAAAGGCAGCCAAGCCTCATAAACTTGAAACTTAATAGAGAATGGCACATAACGGAACTGCCCAATATAAAATATGTGGGCCAAGCCTCATAAACTTGTAACCCAGGAATGGGGCACTTAACCTCCATCCCAAAAATGAATAAGGGCACATAACTCAAAACCAATGCAATTACACTATCCTAGGGCTATTGAGTCACATCACATGCTTAATAGAGAGGCAAGTAAAAAGTATAGTCAGATTTATGAAGTAGTCACCACAAAAATGACCAACATATACCTCCACCTCACAAGTGGGCAAAAGACATCACATGTCATCATATAGAGTTTCATTAAAAACAAGGCATAAGAAAAAGACCAAGAGAATGTCCAAACATGATCACAAGAATAGTACCAAATAAAGTAGTTTACATGAACCATAATTTTCCAAAAAAAAGAATATTGTCTAGGATATTGTCCATAGGACCAAGAGAAAGAAGAAATATAGGTGAATTACTCAAAAGGAATAATAGGGGATGAAAACATACCTTACTCAAGAATCTAAATAGACCAAAGTCGGTCTTGGGTCCAAACCTAGGTCTCCAAAACACATATGATGCATATATATAGAATTAGGGTTAGGTTTTCATTAATTATTCAAAACTCTAAAAATCACCTTTTAAATATTAGTGAATGTAGTTATCAAAACTACACCATGTTTTAGATTATCTTTTTCTAAGTTCAAAACATATTTTATTATATTTTTCTGACTTTTAAATGTTTAGTTATGAATTTTGCAAGTTATTACTTATTTAGGAAAAAATCCATTAAAATGACATATTTTGTACATTAGATTTTGGAAACACAACCAATACCATTAGAAAGCTCATTTTTTCCGATATTGAAACATAATTTATTTTATTTTTTTGAGCTACAAATAATTAGTTATGAATTTGGAAAAATCAGTCAATCAAGAAAATCCATGTCGGTAAAATCATTGGGAGAGGAAAAGAGAGAGAGAGAGAGAGAGGGTTGGGCCCAGATGACATGACCCAATCAAAGTTATCCACATCACTAGGTCAAAGGTCTAGTTGACTCACATCAAAACAAAGTAACAAAGGTGAAAAGACCACAGTGCCCCTGCCCAAAAACAACAAATTAAGAGGGAAAAATGGGGGTATAAGTGAGATATCATCAAGGAGATCCTTCTCCTCTCTCATGACCTGCCATGGCACCAGTAGCAGTATCTACAGCCTGGCTCAATTGGGAAACTCCATGGTTTGTGCTAGATTGTCAAATCAAAAACACAAGAAGCAAGAGAAAGACTAGCCAAACTCACCTAGAGAGTCAATTGATATGATGGTTCCTCCTAGACTATGCGAACAAAGCCACAAGCATAAGATTCAAAAATTGATTGTTGACTGTCAAAAATTATGACGAGCAAAGAAATTGGAAGTATAGGAAAATTGGGTAAGGTGTGGCGGTGTTGGGGGTACGATCCCCTATTTATACGGTTGAGTTCTAGGGTAGCTTCACCTCTACCATAGATCTTGGGACCCAAGATTTTGGGTGTTTCTTGAATCTTCACTGATAGGTCATAAATTTGGGATAGATTGGTGCAAAATTTGTTTAGGAAACCAACAGAGAAAGAATCGAGCAAAAATATCAAAATATGAGGGAGATATCCTCAATTTACAGAGCTGATTACACACCTTGTTTTCCTATTTGGTCGTGAGGTAGGATACGACTGCCAACCGTCCGATCTGATATCCAAAGGATAAGGATCGTGCATGAGATCAAAATAAAAAATTGGGGCATGATATATTAAATAACACTCCTAATCAAATTGGAATGAAATGTGGGTGCATTAATTTCTCTTTTTCTCTTTCTTTTTTTATGGGTGCAAATAAACTCCAAATTGGATAAAATTTTGCATTAAGGCATGTAGATTCCAATTATGGAATTATAATTCCCTATTGAAGACTTTTGATTCATTAAATTAACAAAACTTATTTTCTCTTTCCTCATGCATTAATGACATTAGGATTATCCAAAATTGATGAAACTTCACCCACAAGTCAAATTAAGTATGTTGGATACAAATTTTCCCTTAATTTCACATGTTGAAGTTATTTTTACATTTATGTAATATTTTGAAGGTTCTACACACTCTCTCTCTCCTATTTTCACCATTTAAGAAAATATTCTTCAAATTGAGTGAAAATTCACCCAAAGGCATATTTTAATGTGTAGATTACGAATCTAATATTATTTTCCACTTTTGGAGTCATTAAATTTTGATTTCATATTTTGAAGGAAAAACACCTTTTCCTTTCTAAAGAAAAAAAGTGATTATTATTATCCTAAATTTGTGAAACTTATCATTCAAGTATACTTGAACTCAATGAAAATGAATATAAAGTTATTCTTATCCAATTACTTCTCCTTTTATTAATTTTAGCTTAGTATCCATTATTTCCACTATTTCTCATGTTAAATAAATCAATATCTCATTAACATGTTTAAAGCATTATTATTCATCCCTTATACTCTTCCTTGCTTGAAAAAAGGCTAAGGAATGATCTAGAATGAATCTACTCCATCATTATATCACATAAGTTTATTTATTTCATATTTTAGTTGAATCATGAATTATTATTCTCAATTATGGACACCTTGACCTTTTATGCACATTGCTACCTCATGTGACATATACTATGTACCCTTTATTGATCTTATGATTAAATATGAAAGCATAAAGCCATATTTGTTTATTTGTCCACATGTTAGGGTGATTTATTAATGCATTAACATGTTAAGGTTTCAATTAGCTACTAATGTGCATATCTTTATCCTTGTTTGGCTAAGCCCAAAGAACAAGGTTTCTAACCTCTTAACCTTAGAATAGGATTAGGTCCTAGGTTTCAGTATGTTATAGATTCCTTGAGGTCCTCTACATCTTTGCAAACTACTACGCGTCATTTCCATGGCCGCATCTACCATCTTCAATTCATGTTGCGGAAGGGAAGGGAGTACCAATTTGGGTATTCTGTGAATGAGGGGAGATAGTGCTTGTGTAGGGTCTCCCTCAACTCGAAATGACTTTCTTAGTTTTTTGGTGGTGAGAACATTAGGATTCATGGAGGATAAAGAGGGGACTGGGTTTTCAAAAGTTGATTTGGGATGGTGTCCCTCGACGTGCATAAAGCGCGGAGGTAGGAGACAGAGTCTCCATCTTTAGATTCTGATCAGACCACTCAAAGAGAAGCCGAGATATATTCTATCTCATGGCACATACCTAGGTGCTACTTCGGGAAAAATTATGTTATTCGTCTGCATATTTGGGTATCTAGGTAAGTCAACCCATTCATTCATCCTTTTCTTCTTATAATCATTTGACTTAGCATTTTTCATGTTTTCTAAATGGAATCCAAGGATTTCAAATATCAACTCGTATGTTACATTTGAGTTACGAAAATACATGATTTACATCATTAGGCATCTATGGTAATTCATGCACTAATAATCATTAACCATGAGTTACAATACCAAAATATGAAGCCTGAAGTGAAAGACTTTGCCTGACATCTTAATGTATAAATAGTTTCATAACAGATCAATAGTACGAGACTTGTTGGAATCGGCTCCAGTCCTACATGAAATGGATCAAATTTATATCATATGAAAATTTTAAATTTTAACTTATGTTATTGGCCATTTTTTTAAAACTAAAATTTTATGGATGTTACAAGGTGGGACATAAAACCACTCCCCCTAGCCACCAAGAACCATTAAGGGACATTGTAGGGTTAGTAAGATGAAAAGCACAGAAACAAACTTTAATCGTGTATGATGAACAACTTGATACCAACCTATACAAGGGGAAGAAGAATCAAAGAAACTTGGAAGGCCTTGTAGCTACACTAGTAGATGGTAGACTGAATTGTGTATTTTCCATAGTGTTTTACAACATGATGAAACCTCACAGATGCACCTTACTACTCATCAAAAAATGTGGTTTAAAAGAGCTACTGGGAAAAAGCAAGATAAGATTGACCCGGGGAGGGGTTAGAGAAGGTTTTAGGAGTCCCTGAATGAGGAATCGAACAAGAAGCTTCCCCAAAAATATCCCAAAATCAGTCATCTTAGGGTGGACAAAGATTAACAAGACTGGATTTCGAGTGTGAAGCTTCAAAATTGTCACTAAAGACCATATTCATGGAAGTCCCCAATGCTAATAAAGTACAAAGGGGCAAAGACTTAAGTTAGAAATTCAACCATTTCCTTTGTAAAAACATGCAGGGGAAAGCAAAATGAGGGAGAGAATGCTCTTTCCTATATATTTAATCACATGGGTCAAATTAGGATTATTTTTGGTTGGAATGACATTATAAATCATTAGGAAAAAGAATAGGGATGGGAGACTAAGGAGAGCTGAAGATTTTAGAGAGGGAACCAAGAGGTTATTGTTCCTGTGTGATAGTCTCACGAGTTGAGGTAGGGGAACATCGATCAAAATCCAATGGGTCATGAAGGTACATGTATCTACTAAAACTCAAAAAATGTGTGTGACACTTTGGACAAAGCAAGTGATATAAATCAATATTATCTCTAGTTTCCTTATAACTTTCATTATTTCTTATCTACATAGGCCATCAAACATTAATGAATTAAGATGAAATTTGCCATGGTTACTAACTAGGATATGTAAATATCATCACTACTTTCCACATTAGGGAACAAATATTAGAACATTTAGTGTAGGGGTTCTTAATAATATTTATGAAATATGAATTATTGTAAAGAATATCTAGTTACTACATTTTGGATTTAAATTTATCTAAGGATTATCCAACAACAAGGGTAGTTTCTTGTATTTTACCTTTCGTTAAATACCTCTTTCACTTCAAAATTTCCATTTAGCATGTTTATTATAATTCATCTAGATAATTAACAAGTTAAGTTGCCCAAATTATGTTATTTGTCCCATTGATGTGAAACCCAATGTCCAAGACAATTAAGAAAAGGGAAATAATTTCTTTTTCATTATTTTTCACTTTTTATGACTCATGCTCATCAAATATCTTATGTAAACCCAATCCATCTTTTATCAATATTTTACTTAAGTCTCCACTTTTGTCAATTTTGGCTATGCAAAACCATGAGTTGAAGATGAAGTGATATTACGTTGTATTTATCTATTCCTTTATTTGTTGAATTCTTACTTTTAATTCTTCACTCTTCCTTTATCTCATATCGTTATGGGAAACATGTAGGTAACCAATTTTTAACTAAAATATATAATAGTGATAAAATTACATAACTAAATTCTAATTGTTGCAATATCCTAATGGCTCACATTGAAACTTCAACTATGGTTATTATTACTGAAAAGACTATTTTTCTAGATCTTTGAACATCCTAGTATACTATAAGTTAGTACAAAGATTGGTATGGCCAAAATTATTGAAAAGGAACAAGGTAAGACATGACTAGGATATATATGTAGAGTTGGATATGTTACAAGATCTTCACTCATCAACATGACATGTTCAACATGAAGCACCTCCTTCTTTAGAATTAGGAACACATTCATACACATCTATAACTAGTGAATCATGAGACTTGACCACTCTTTAGTCATTCTTAGAGACAAGGGAACTTAAAGAGATATAAAAAATCACCATCACCTACCTCGTACAACCCCAACTTCACTAGAACATTCCTCCCTTAGGGTCCACCATTATCAATAGATGTTTTCCAACCACCACCACATTAGCTACCAATACACGCATTCCACCTCCAATTTTGTTTTGACTTTGAGGAGAATGTCAAATCCAAGATTAAGAGGGGGTATGGAATGACATGTTCTACCTTACACCTCTATCTTTTTGAGGATTTTTTTTTTAGGAAATGGCATGTTCTACCTTACACCTCTATCTTTATATTATGATAATATGTATTTCTTTTCTTTCTTGGTTTAGTTAACTTTATTTGCCTAAATACACACCTATCTAGTGTAACATGGGAACAAAGTCATGAAAAATCAAATAAACAATAAAAGATTAGGTAGGAGCATTCTTTTATGACATGGAATATTTTAATTGTGTGTGCTTCCACTCATATCTCATAATCTATTACTGTGGATCTAAGAGTGGACTTTAGAATATCTCAAACCCATTGGTAGAAAATATGTTTAATTATTAGAACATCTAACTACACCCTAAGGAATGTGGCATGTTGAGGATGTTTGAGTCTAAACAATCAAGCAATAGTGTGACCTTTCACATCATTTTAGAAATAGGTGTTAAGATTAGCCTGATTTATAGATCAAGTGGGAGATAGGCATATCATGCTATTGAAGGGTCATGTCTTTTAGCAACATTTTCTTCACATTCTTCACCAAACATATCACCTCCACAGAAGGGAAATAATTATTTCAAGTCTATCTTTGTTGCATTACATCATATATCATGCTATCCATTCCTACCCCCAGTTATACATTAAATTGGAAAGAAATAAGTATACATGACGTTATTTTCACATCACTTTTTGCATATTCATAACATTTATATTGCAATTTAATCTAATTTGCACAAGGTGTATAAGAATAAATGTGTGTCACACCTCAATATGTACCTATTCCTACTCCTCCACTTGTAGTTGTGAAATACCCTAGCACACATTTCTATTTTCTAGAAGAGGGTACTATTATATAAGATTAGAGAACAAAATGATGAATAAAATTAAGGAGGAAAAGGATATTACAAGGCGTGTCACGTTTCTCTAAGTCACTACAAAGGGTTGTGTCACTCAATTGAACAAAAATATAAAAAAAACACCTTCCACCATCAATTCTATAAGTAGGACAAAGAATTGCATCATATTCATCATACACCATCAAAATAAAGTAGTTAGTAGGAAGAAAATCATTCATAATTAATATAGGCACATCCTTTTGTGTTTCTTCATAATGGTTTGATTTAAAACCATGCCTCTTATTCCAAGCCAAATACTACATCCACTTGTTTCTCTTTCTGGAAGCTACCGCCATTGAAAAACCCCACATACATTCTTATACAGGGATTGCTTCCATTGTAGATATTTCTAGTACTAAAAGAGAAATGTAGAATAGGGATAAATTTTCATACATTAAGATTGCATCTAGCATACCATGAATTTGTTCCACTCCTTGCAATCAATTTATTTATTATTCTAGATGCCAATTGTTCTATTTTGATTATGGCTGGTCTCTTGTAGAGTATCAACTGCTATGTGGCTAGTGAGGACTAGGTTGTGTATGTCTAGTGAAGGGAAGTTAGGAAAGTGGAGTTTGTTATTTTTGTTTCCTTGTTGACTCTTTTGAGCAACTCTAAGGCAATTGTTGATTGAGGAAAAGATATATTCAAGATTAGGGGGTTTTGATGCACACATTTATCACTATTTTGTAGACTATTTTAGTTTATTTGTATGTTGATTTCACTCAATATATATATATATATATATATATATATATATATATATATATATATATATATATATATATATATATATATATATATATATATCTTTTCACTCATATTGTATCGAACTATCATATAGTGCATTATACATTAATTTCTTATTTAGCATGGATATTGCATGAACTTAACATAGTATATCTCAATTTCATGCATTGCTTGTGCAATTTAAGGTAATTTGGCCATCCATAGACAAAGTCGGTACAACTGAAATCCATCTTGGTACCACCGTCTTTGTCCCCAAAATGGACATGACGCTCACATGAGAAACTCAATGCCATTTATAGCTCTTAGTTCCATGGAGAACCATACTCAGTACTACCAACATCACTTTTAGTGGTACCGACCTGACATCTAGAGTCAGACATGGAAAAAGTTGGTACCACCGACTCCACTATTGACGGAACTAACTCAATCCTAATTGCATAAGAAGATGACAGAGTCAGTATCACCAAATCCAAACTCAATTCCACTGAGTATTCCGGCTTTCCGAATTGGATTATAATGAAAATAATATGATGACCCATGTTGTTTTTTAGATACCTAGGGTCCGATATGGCCTAAGTGAACTAGGTTGCCATTGAGATCGCATTGTTTGGATGAATATTGAGGAGAGAGGAGAAGAAAATTGAGGAGGAGAGGGGAATAAAACTGAGGAGGAGAGGATAAAAATGTGGAGATGATGAGAAAGTGTTGGTTCTAGCTACTTTGAGGAGTGATAGCAGGAAAACACGTTTCTTGTTTGTGTTCACATTTTTAGGGATCCTTTTAATTATGTCTCTAAGGTTATATTCATATGTTTTCATCCTTTTCTTTTCTCTAGTATTTCATTTTGATACCATGTGCAACATACAGGACTAATTCCCTTCTTCTCTAGGTACCAGGATTACCCAATGTATTTTCTTACTTGAAAATATTTATATTTTGTTGTATATAATTTTAATTACAACTTGACTTTAAACTTCCATGTTCGTGGTCGATCACTCAGACAATATCTTATATTATTAACAACTTCCAAAAAGGTTTAAATATTGGATGAATTATCATTAACACAATTAACAATATGCCTACAAACAGAGTTTACAATTGTGAGGAAAAGTACACATAGAGATTCTTATTTCATTAGATGAAAAACACCTTGAAAATTGGGTTTTAGCAATTTTTTAATATGTTATTACACTCCAAAAGGGCGCGGTACTAGCTATAAGTTCCCTATTCAAAAGCAACACTATTTTTTCTACAAATAGATAGAAATTAAGTAAAATATTGCACAGTGGTGAAAGTAGTAATCCTAGAGATACCACAAAACTTATTGAAACCAATTTTTTTTCTTTCTTAATTTTAATCTTTAGTTTTTGATTAAAAAACTCACTTTTTTCATAGACTTAGATAATTTGATTCTTTTGAGTTGTAGTTTCTAGCACCCAATTCCCTAAGTTAGACACTCCTAACTCACAATTGTGGTATTGCTTCAAAACATGCACTTGCTTTTTACGTGCATTAAAAAACCATGTCAAACCCTGTGAAGGAAATTAATGATGAAATAAAATATAGGAAAATGGAAAAGTGATAGGACCATGGTGCCACCACATTAGATTATGAAAATATTACAAGCCACTATCTTCTAACTTCATAAGGGAATATATCATGAAAATTTCTCTAAGTTTTCTAGAGAACCCTATGGTGAAGGTACCCACTCTAATAAGAAAATTCACATTTCTTGTTATAACTTGGATACCTTCTTGTAGTGTGTATGTATAAAGGCTTTTAAAATGACCTCACTATATTTGTTAGTGATGGAATAACATGCGGCTGAATTAAATAATGCCTAGATATTAGTTTCCTTGATCCATAATGAAGGTGAAACTAGGAAAAGGTCTAGTAGGACCAGCAATGAAATCTAAACACATATTTAATCATCCCAACCCTGCTAGACAAATTTGTGATAGCATATGATGATGCTTGTAGATAAATGGATTGAATGAAAACATTAACATTATGAAGAAGAAATGAGTTTGTTTGGTTGAGCCACAAATTTAAAATACCCATAGATTTAGATGCATGCAAGTACGTGAGATACAAGTGCATAGTCATGCAAGTACATAAGGTACACACGAGCAATCATGCAAACACATAAAGTACACAAGATATCATAGAAGTACACAAAACACAAGAGATCAATTGTTGTATAAGGAAATATGTGAGACTCAAAATCTCATTTTAGAGTGGGTTTTCAAAACGTTTGTGGGTCATACCAAGCAAAGAGGTAAGTACCTTAAGGAGAAATTTTAATCTAAATCATGTGTCCATGATATGTAGCTCAAGATTCAACCTCATGATATAATCAGAAATTGAAGAATAACCCTAGATTAGACAGATCCTATGAAGACAAGTTAATCCAACTTGTTTTTGGTGATAATGTTTGATTTAGATATGGTTGTCCTAGACAGACCCAAACCTAAATGATGTGATGCATTATGATATGTTTTTATGGAGGTAGTTTATGAGGCATAAAGCCCTTATGTCTACCCAATAAAAATATTTGTTAGAAAAAATATTTAGTTTTGTTGTCTTGACAATGATTTCAACACACACACATAGATAGATAGAGAGAGAGATAGGACAAACACATGCACACACACACACACACAGATATATATATATATATGTGTGTGTGTGTGTGTGTGTGTGTGTGTGTGTGTGTGTGTACGTACACATGTATACATATATATACATATATATGAATCTTTGGTGATTTTGTGTGGGAATAAATAAGTTATTTTATGATAAAAGAAATTATGCAAATATACATGTAAGCTTACAGGTTGTTTGGTATTGATGATGGGTTAATGCGACATATAATCTTGACAGTGATACAGATCCCTTATTCTGAAATAAATCATAATTGATTATAAATACAAAATAAACTTTACAACTTATCATATAAACCTATGCATGATAGATCCCTAGGTCAACCCTAGGTTCAAGAAGGAATATATAGGGGAATATGAGATCTGAGAGGTCAGGAGAAAATTGTTCCCTAAGTACCTATACCCCTAGATAACCTAAGGGAATGGATAAAGGCAAATGATACATGACAAATATATGGTAAATTGAAAGAATTATAAAATAATGGCTTGTATAGGTGGAAAATGTGTTGATTTTATTATCTAGAGGTATTACTTTTGGATTATACTGAAAAGGGATGGTCCCTTGACTCAAGTGTGACCTAGTCTAAGTGACTGCTTAAAATTGTAATGATGTCTATAGCTTAGAAATAGGAAAGATGAAACACAAGGCAAGATTTTTGCAAAAACTCAAGGGCCTTTAGAGAACAACATATCCTTGGGTTAATTAGGAGCTACAAAAATGTGCATGTATGAGGAGTCATTCATTGAGAATGACTTAACCTAATTGCAGAACTATAATATGATACTTGGATTCACCACTTCTACATGCAAAACAAGGTGAACTTTGTATTTGGAATGCATCCAAATTTATTATGATAGTGTAGGTATAATACTTTGGGTAGCCACCATTAAATGCTTATAAGTTGTATATGTGATGAATATCTTGATCTTGAGTTAATGATATAATAAGAATATATAGAGGTTTTACCTCACCATCTTATGGATTTATTTAAAAGATAGTTCATGTGCATATGGGACCTATGTGAAAGTGTAATCACCAGGTTATAAAAAATACAATGAATAAGGATGCATGACCATATTTAGAGTAGTCCAAGTTCCAACCTAAGTTGTTGTATATGACCACATTAATGAAGGTTGATGGCAATATAAATAAAACCTTTATAATTGGGTTGTTATCTCAATAATATAGATGGAACTCTGCATGATTCATATAATATATAGACAAGAGACATGAGTACATTATTGTCTTGAGGAAAAAGTCTCAGTGGAAATGTGGATTCTTATATTTGATACATTATTATTTGAACCTATATTGATCCATGGGATCTCAAGTCAGATTGGTGATGTGACCCCATGATCAAATTCAACCACATGCTCTATAAGAAAGAAAAGTAGATTTCTGACAATTATAATAATATCTAGCTAGAGCCTTGATAAGGAGGATCCCAAAGCTGAGAAGTCCTTAAATAAAGAAGGGACTTTGGTTTAAAAAAATTCTCCAACACATTAAAATGTCTGATCTAGGCTACTCTTTAGTAGGAGATGTGAATCATTTTGATGTGGTAAGCTCCTCATGATTGCATGAACCCTATTTTTCTTGAGAAAATTTGATGAATGAATAGAGGATGGTATGAACTTTGAGATAATCCAAGGACCTTGTGAAGGATGAATAAAACCTATTAAACTTATCAAAAATGTAGTTTCATACCTCATAAATAAGCTTGTGATGAAAAATTTCATACCCTAGAGGTAGAAAGTCATGTATGTTAATGAGGATAGTCTTCAATTTGAGTGATTGGAGACTATTTCTCATCCTCAATAGCTCATGAGGGAACTATAGTTTTTGAGGAATGATTAGCATGGGATATTTTGATGCCATAAGGAATGCCCTCTCCTTAAAGGAAGGTTATGTTGAAGACCTCACTTGAGATATCCTTCTAATGTATACAGATCTACTAAAAAAATTTACCTTAAACTAGCCCTGCAATCATGACATGTTTATAATATTGTATAACTTAGCACCCATATTTCTAACTAAATGTTGTCATACCTTAAGTTGAATTTTAGGGAAAATTCTTATAAGGGGTAAGGATGTTAGAACATGTTATTTTCTCTCCTTTTTGTATAAGTTTGAAGTTACCAAAGATTTTTAAATATGATCTTTCTAATAAATAGTTATTGGTTGCACTTTATATTTTAAGTCCTTTCGAATAATAGTTCATAAGTATATGGTTTGGTGATGGAATTACCAATTATTTATGATTATTTGCTTTATAATATTTCCTTTGGAAGTTTCTAAAATTTTTGGAAACATTATGAAGTGGTATTGGATACCGTTGACACCTCATTTTTTCCCACTCAGTAGAAATTCATAGTTAATGTTAATTCTCCGGATAGTGATGGAGTTGATTCCATTTTCCACATATATCCATATTTCCCCACATTTTCTACATTTTCCACCTTTTCCCTCCTATTTAATCCATTCATTTTCACCCATTCTGAACTAGTTAGGGGCTTTCTATAAGGAAAAATTATTATATGGACTTAAGTGCAATTTACCCATCATTTTTGTTGTTACAAGACTTATGCATAAATTTTTCGATTGATTTATATTGAATAAAATACTCTTCTTCCTCATAGATATTCAATTGCCATTTTCCTCACAAAAATACATATCTTTTCAATACTAATGAAGGATAATCCTACACTAATGCCTTCTTTTTCTCATACATTATTTTATTTGACTTTTACTTGGAATCTTCCTTTTCGATAATTCTCTCTAGGGTATTCCTGAAATATCCATAAAATCAGAAAACATGTGTTATCCAGCCCAAGCAACCCGACGGATTAGAGCCATCTGATGTGTGTGATGTGGTGAATGGCCTCGAACCTAGGGCCATGTCTTGTGATGAATCAATGCAATCCTACACCTCTTCTAGAACCTTCCAATTAGAAACCCATAACGCTAAGATTTACCTATAAATAGACCCCCATATCCACCATTTTCCAGGATCCTTTCATCTCTTCTGAAACTAGAGAGTGATCTGTCTCCCCCTTATATTTTCTATTGCATGTGATCAAAGAATCCTTTCTCTGATAGCAACTGTGTTATTGACGTTGGTAGGCTACTCAATAACTACTATTTCTTTGCATTCCTACCACAACTATTAATATTTGCACACCATTTTCAAATATCTAGATCTTTCTCTACTGAAACTCTCTCATCTCTCTCTCTCTTCCTATGCATTGATCCCAACTGTCACTGATGGATCTCCACCGTGGGAGGTCCTGAGGTGATTGGGACCATAACACACCTAAAAACTAGGGTCATTAGAGTTATGATGGGAGATCCATGACCATATCCAACCCCGAAGGTTCACCAATAACAAAATGCCTTTTTTATGTTTTTCATCATTTTCTTTGAAACAAACTCGATCACTGTCATTTCAAAGCTGAGATGTTTGAAAAAGGATGCAATAGTGTTTTTGAGTGAAATGGGGGGTGTTAATTGTTGTTATGTATGCCAATAGAGCCAATCATATGGTGATTGTAATGGAGCATCATGTACTTTATTTGATAATGATAAAGGTAATTATGTCTATTATGTTTATCTTAGTCATGAGATGTTGACATAGACATAGTATACGTCTAAAGAATGATGTTACTTGATGACATATGTCTTCAGGATGATGACCTAAACAATAAAATCATATGTATGATAAGATTACATACATTCTTGTTATGACCCTAGTTGGATATTATTGTGGAAGCAAAATAGACTACAATAATACACAAGACTAGAGTGTGTATTGTTTAATGATATAATCTCATCAGTCATGATATGTGATACCAAACCAAGAACACATGTACATGTTTGAGAATAATTTATCATACAGACCCACCTTGAGAGTGATACATGGAGATCATGGAATGGTAGTCAAAATCATCTCTCATAATGATGGTGGTGATTGTGGTTCTTAGACCTAAAGTCACTATACTCATCACATGTTGCTCAATTTATTTTTACATCATTCAATGTGACCTTGAAAAAAGGTTGCCATAAAGGGATGCTCAGGTACATTGTGACACAAGAGGATTGAGTGTAAGTGATGTAGATGAAATTTCTCACTCCTACAAGAGATCGATATCCAAGTCACTTGATAAGTGAGACTAAGAAATGTATGGCCATACTCCTGTGACTCAATATGTGATATGTGAGTTAACATGCATCTCAAATAGTCTGTTGTAAACATGGACTAAATGTTGAGAGGATGACGATTCCATGCCTCCAGTTCAATCTAGATATTAGAGAAAAAGGAACTATACAATGATAATAACATTGTTCACAAATTGTAGGTTGAAGTTGCTCTCCAACTTTTTGAATCACTTGGGTAACAATGATGTGTTACTAGATACCGCTCATTGCTTGTGATGTCATAAATTGATTATGGACATTACTACCAACATAATTTTGGACCTATAGGGTCACACACATAGGATGCACCTAGAATAGGACTTTACTCATGAATAAGGTTTAAATTTATTACTAAAGTGTTTAGGTGTTCAATATGAACAACATTGGTTGTATATTGGTTGAGATGGAAAATGAAATGACCATTTCATAAGTGAAAGGATCGTTGCATGAGATGAAATGACCATTTAATGAGATGAAATGTTCATTTCATGAAATGAAATGACCATTTCAAAACTAAAATGATTGGTTCATTGACACGACTAAACTGTATGTGTAAAACACAAGCGTACACGTCAAAGTAATATAGGAAATGAGGCCCAAATATCGAACACAGGGAAACATAATTCAAGAAACTACTACCAACTACTTTTGATCAACTAGACTGAAGAAAACTTTTATTAAATATTTATTAAATTAATTGCAAGAAAAGAAAACTAATTTATTCGTTTGTGATCACAATGAGAAGAAATTCTCTAGGACTGTGGTTTCACCACGATTGACATGGCAATTTTACCCTAAGATTAATATATCTCCTCTTGCTTCTGGACAAAGAAATGTGTAGCTATAATTACTCACTCTCATGACGTAATTAAAACCAGTCCCACTCTCATATAGATTGTCATTAGATAGGTTCTTTAACGAACTACTCTGGGTTATTCCCTTCATGCTTATATGCTTTCTCTCAAAAAGCACTATAAAGCATGTGTTACCATAGATTTACAATACTTAATCCTCCTCTTGAAGCTATCAAGGATATAATTAATCACCTATGGTATGCAAAATAGATAATTTAATACGGTTTCATAGCAACATGCCCAAAAATAAGGAGTAAATGCGAAAGATCCATATACAGTGTACAACCGGGCTACACCCAGGTCATAGAGAACATGAGGATTATCCCCTCATGGTTTCCATGGATGAAAACATGCTAGCAAGAAGGAAAAACATGGGGAACATAGAAAAACTGATGAACCCCCTGGAGAAATGTGACTAGGATGCTCCACGCCGACGAATGGATCCGTAAGCTGTGAATTATGTCCATCAAATGTGCCCATAAACTCCTGAGCATGTAGTTATGCTCTTCATTCTCCTCTCCTATGCCTTTTCCATAGTGCAATGGAATAGAATGTGATCCCTAGGCCTGACTGAACCCCCCCCCAAGTCATAGAAGGGGTTTAGGGCATCATTAATTATGGATTGTTGGATTAAATGTAATTTTTGGATATGTCTATTTCCATCATGTCGGTACTACCGGCTGGTGTCGGTACTACCGACTCCTTTAATAAGTTGTGGCCTCCTGTGACTTTCTCCGTACAATCAAGATTAGATTTGGTAATACTGATATTTTTAAATCGATTCTGATACATCCCTATGATGTTTTTGGTACTATCGACAATGATGTTGATACCATCGAGTTGACTCAATTTCTTTATGTTCCAACCTGAGCAAGTGTCGATACCACAGATAGTAAAATTAGTAGTACTGAGCTATGTAGATTCTTATAAAATCACCTAAAATTCAAAAAATCTAAACATAAGCACTTAAAATATAATAAATCATTCAGAAACATTAAAATTATATTTATTTGATGCAATTGAGTAGCACAAGCTAATATTAATAAATCATGCACAAATTAATATGAAAATGAACAATAAGGTCCAAAAATAAATAATAAATAGCTTGTGAAAATGACAAATATGCAGTGCATCAAACTCCCCTAAGCTTAAATGTTGCTCATCCTCGAGCAACACATCCTCAGATCTGCTTGAGACAAGTCAACAAAAGGAAAAGGAACATGAAATTTATTTCTCAACCATCCCCACCTGGCGATCCCAAACCGGCCTTCACTTATCATTGAACAATCAAGTTCTCTATAGCGACCAATTTTTTTTAATAAAAGTTTTCGATCCTTAGATCAATGAACACTATCAAGACAGAAATTAATATAATAATCAATGAGGGATTTGCTTGGTGCATTATGTGATTCCCTATTCTATATTGCTCTTTCCTAACTACCAACTACTTGGAAGGAGTTCTCCTTATAAGAATGGATTAGGAGAATAATCATTTAAGTGGCTTACTGATAAGAGCAATGGATGGTGTGAAATGGGTGGCAAATGAAGAATCACAAGCACATCTGAATAATTTATGCAAAAAAAGACATGATGAACCTATATGGTGAAGAGAATGAAAAATGCATGAATCATAATGCCTTCTATTATTGGTGGTATGATGCATGTACAAAGATCTCATCAAATAAATGAGAATGAATTAAAGAAATAAAGGAATGCATCATGTGGTTGTTTCCATTTTATATGTGAAGAGTTGAGGGCATCCTTTCTCCCTTTTAACTTTGGAACATGGACAAACCTTTTTTTTCATTGGCCCATTCTTCTTAGCATGATGGTTGTTATGTTTGGGCTTTACTACATATCATTCATTTTTTTCTTTTTTTGTGAGGGTATGGATGTGTATTCCTACACTCAAATTCTAAAGGAAAAATGATATCCACATGATAAGGAAATGAATGATATGAAATGCATGTTATCTACATGTAATTGTTTCTACAACTACAATGATATGCACAAAACTGTTGATGCATATATATTTTTTCAATTTTTTGTACGAATGTAATAAAAGCAAGCTAATTATCATGTCACCTACTATGCCATGTAATGCAAACAAGAGGGAATAATTTAGACTACTTGATCGTCTTAAGGTGGTGAGTCAAAATGAATAGAAGATGAATGGAATCACATAACTAAGAGACAGTGTCTTTCATGAATTTATGATATGTCCCTCTCTAATGACATTTGTACAGAGTAACCTTAGGGTTTCTTTCTTAAATTTCCATTTAAGATCCCATTAAGGGTTTGATCAACTTAAGCTCAACCCCATCTTCATCTACATTTCATGAATAATTAAGATGTCCATTCATATTAAATATCATTAAGATGACTTGCCCATACACTTCCTCTAAGTGAGATTACTCAAGTACTCACAACTAAGCTCACAAAAAAAATTTCAATTTCCATTGCAAACTTGAAAGCACGCATGATAGTTTCCAAGAACAAATAAAATTTAAGCTCCATGTTACACTAGATAGATTGTGTATCCTACAAAGTACAAAAATAAAAGATAAAAACAAGTAAAAGGGAAGATAAAGCCGTTCCAATACACCCCTAAGCTTGAACTTGACTAAGACATCATAGTCAAAATTTGAATGTAGAAGTGGAATGGGGGTAAGGGGGGTGGTGGTGGTGGTGGATGATTGGTGGCTCTTTGAATCAAGTTGTGCTAGCATATATCCCTGTTCTTGGTGCCACAAATTTATGTCTTTTTGGCATCAAGATACGGCATTCTCTCTTTTTGTTTGAGCTTTAAAAATCGATGTCCACCCACATGTGTGTCGGTGGTAGTGACATTTGTTTCTTGTAGCTCTTGTCACTTTTGCTAAAAAAGTCGGTACTACCAACTTTGGACTCAATTGTACTGACTTTGGTCCAGGAGTTTGTGATTTTTCCTGAGAAAACTCGGTAGTACCGACTTAGGTGTCGGTAGCAGAAACTTTGACCTTATTTGCACACCAAACAAGAGCATCAAGGTACCTTTTTCATAAACTAAAATCTAACATGAAAAATATGAAATGTAGCTAACAAAAACACCTAAAAAATAGTAAATAACAAAAATAAAATTAGGTTGCCTCCCAAGAAGAGCTCGTATTTAATGTCCTAGGCTCGACATGAATGATCCTCCTCATCTTGGGTTGTCATGGGATGGTGGTGAAAAATCATCTGGCAGTCTAAAATCTACTCTATCATTGTCTATCCTGAGTGTCAAATAGCCTCTCCCAATGGCAATGATCACATTGGATATAGCTCGGAATGACCTTCCTGACAATATCTTAGATCCTTTCATTTCCTTCATATCTGTCACCACAAAGTCAACCGGATAGATAAACTTGTCAAATTTAACCAACACACCCTCACATATCCCGTATGACCTCACAATAGAACCATCTGCCAACTCGATTTCCATGGCTATTCTTGTTGGTTCCTTCAATCCTAACTTTCATAAGGTGGTAAGAGGCATAAGATTAATGTTCACTCCCGAATCACATAGTACCTACTTGAAATGTTTTCCACCTATAGAACATGGGATGTAGAAACATCTCGGATCCTTCCTCTTCCTTGGCAGCTTCCCTTTCATCAGTGCACTTATCACCTCATCAACCTATAAAGTATCTCTATCTTTAATCTTCCACCTTTTGTTGTTGATATCTTTCAAAAATCTCCCATAAGAATGAATTTTCTCTACGCCTCCACCAATGGACTCCACCAATGGAAAATTGATGCGGAGCTTCTGGAATATGTTCAAGAAATTTTTGAACTATGTTTCTTTGTTACTCAACTTCAAATTATCTGGGGATGGCACATTAGAATTCTCTGCTCGCTTATGTGGGGGAACATATGGCACTTTATGAACTTCCTCCCCTAAGCTTGCTTCAGCACCATCGTCTGGGGTAGAAATTGGCTTATCTACTATAGGTGGAATAATCGATGGCTAATATTCTTAGGGTGTAGGTTCCTCTTTATTAACTGTGACTATCCCACTATGGAGTAGAACCTTCACCTACTCTTGTTATGTGGGCACCTTTTCTGGAATGGTGTTGAGGTGCATGCACGAACACAATGCACTAGAAATCTGCACCCCCTTATTGTCCATATAAACTATTGGGATATGGAACTTTAGGCACATATGCCTGCTTAGGCTCTGGAGTATGTTGCTTTGGTAAATCAATAAAATATTGTTCCGCCATCTTGACAATAGAGACATATTTCACTTAATGATGTGACATCTCTGTATTCGCTATGAAAGCATGTTGACTAGGTTTTGTTAAGGAAGCCACCTCTTCAGCCAGTTGAGAAATTTAATATTCAAAATTGCATATTTGTGCTACTTGATTTTGTAGCTCCCTATTAGTCTGGATAATAATGGTTTCATTTTGAGTGACCAGCTTGCCTAACATGTCTTCTATGCAATCTATCCTACTAGGGCCCCTGTCCTACTGTTGTTGTTGCCACACGAACATGCAGTCTTCATCTTCCCTTCTAGATGAAGTGTGGGATTTCTACTCAAGCTTCCTCGTGAAAATATCCAACTTCTCATTCACCTCTACAATAACTCTAGACTCTTTGTTGCTATTAACTACTATTGTGTTCTCTCTCTCTTTACCCCAGGACTAATTCTTAGCCATGTTCTTTAGGATCATATGACACTTGAACGACTTATTGTTGAGGAAGAAGTATGTCCATGAACTATGTAGAGTGGTCCTTTCCCCCTGATGCAGCTTGTATTAGAATATCTTTTCCTACCCATAGAGATTAATCCCATGTGAGGAACCTTCCTCAACATATATTGGAACCTCTCCCATGATTCCAATTATGACTCTTCTGCCTATTGCTTGAAGTTGATTATCTTTTTTGTCAACTCGTTCATCTTCTGAGGGGGGAAATAGCACTCAAAGAAAGCATCTACCATTTGTTCCTAGGTTTCTATTGACTCGGGCTTGAGGTTAAGGAACCAAGAGTTAGCATTGTCTACCAACGATGATGGGAAAAGCTTTAGGTAAATGATTGTCGTTGACTCTCTATCCATTTTTACCATGATTTAGCTTTCCATAAAATTGTTGATATGTGTCATCGGGTCCTTAGTATTGTGACCATGAAAAGCGTATCCCTTGACAAATCCCTTAAAAAGTCTATCTTGTTAATTCCCACATTGATAGCCTATGTTTTATTGGGCCCAACTGAGCTGTTGTAGATGACGCTTTTATCTTTTCCCAAATGGTCTCCTCTTCCATTGCATCACCCATACCTTCTAGCTATGGATTTTTTGTGGGACTGTAATTAGTGGTTCTTATTTGAACCATGTACTAGTACCTAAAATTTGTAAGTTCAATTGAAGAACGAGATACTAGTGATTGAATCAAAAGATATTTACAATTCAGCTTTAGAAAGAATAAAAAGAAAAATAAAGAGGGTGGCCTAGAGTGTCTGATTACATCACTTGTAGTGCTTGAATATGTCGATTCCTTGGCAACGGCACCAAAACCTTGACACGAATAAATTTTACGTATAAAAATCAAGCATACACGTTGAAGTAATACATGCTAATGATGCTTGAATATCGAATATGAGGAAATATAATTCAAGAAACTACTACTAACTGCTTTCGATCATCTAGGCTGAAGAAAACTTTGATTTGAGAGTTATTAAATTAATTGCAAGAAAAGAAAACTAATTTACTGGTTTGTGATCACAATGAGAAGAAATTCCCTAGGACAGTGGTTTCACCACGATTGACACTAAAATTTTACCCTAAGATTAATATATATTCCTCCTAATTGTGGACAAAGAGACATATATCTAGAATTACCCGCTCTTATGGCGTAATCTGCTACCTATCCTAATACCAATCCCACTCTCATATCGATTGTGTTATTAGATAGGTGCTTTAACGAACTACTCTGGGTTATTCCCTTCATGCTCGTATTCTTTCTCTCTAAATGCGATATAAAATGTGTGTTACCATGGATTTCCAATCTTTAATCCTCCTCTCAAAGCTATCAAGGATCTAATTAATCACCTATGGTGCGCAACATAGATAATTTAGTACAGTTTTGTAGAAACATGCCCAAAAATAAGGAGCGAACAAAATATTAATGTGAAATATCCATATAGAGTGTACAACCAGGCTACTCTCGGGTCCTAGAAAACACGAGGACTAGCCCCTCATGGTTTCCATAGATGAAAACATGCTAGGAAGAAGGAAAAATATGGGGAACATAGAAAAACCGATGAACCCCCCCGGAGAAACGTGAATAGGATGCTCCACATCGATGTACGGATCTACAAGTCATGAATTATACCCATTGAAAGAGCATGTAGATCTCCTCCTTGTTCTCCTCTCCCATGCCTTGGCTGCCGTGCAATGGAATAAAATAGGATTCCTAGGTTTGGTCGCACTCCCCTTAAGTCATAGAAGGGACTTAGAGCATCATTAACTATGGATCATTAGATTAAACCCAGTTTTCAGATCTGTCTTTTTCACCGTGTCGGTACTACCGACTAGGTGTCGATACTACCGACTCCTTTAATAAGTTACAGCCTCCTATGACTTTTTTGGTACTACCGAGAATATATTCGGTAATACCGGGATTTTTCGATCAATTTTGTTTCATCCATGTGATGTTGTCAGTACTATCGACAATGAAGTCAGTACTACTGAGTTGACTCAGTTTCTTTATGCTCCAACCTGAGAAAATGTCAGTACCAATGGTAGTAAAGCCAGTAGTACTGAGCTGTGTAGATTCTTATAAAATCACCTGAAATTTAAAAATTTTGAACATAAGCTCTTAAAAATATAGTAAATCATTCAAAAACATTAAATTATATTTATTTGATGCAATTAAGTATCATAGGCTAATATTAATAGATCATGCACAGATTAATATGAAAATGAATAATAAGTGCCAAAAATAAATAATAAATAGCCCGTGAAAATGACAAATATATAGTGCATCATTCATCAGTTGAGTTGCCTGGTTCAATGATCAATATGATAGGATCAAGGATTGATATTGATGTCTCGTTGTGCATTAATCAAATAAAGAATGCCAATGTGATTAAAAATAAGAAAGTTAGGAAACCTACCAGTTCAATGTTGAACCTATCGGTTCACCTATGTACCAACCGGTTCAACTGTGAACCCGACTGGTTCACCATTTGTAGATTCTAAGAAAATCATGAAATTATGTCTCTCTAACTTCCAAATTGATTGGAAACTATGGCCCTGGCCCTCCTATAGATAGAGGGGTATTGGGGACTTCCTAGAGAAAATAATAGGCTCTGATAATTGTTGTCCTCTCTAGTTGTGGTAACCAAGAGATCCCAAGTAAGTCCTACCCATCAAAGAGAGGGATAGCAAGGCGAGAAAATTGGGAGAGCAAGTCGGTGCTAGAACACTGACTTTCAAAGGGACAACTCATTCCCAATGGCTCCTGTAGTGCAGCGTGAAGTTCTTGGTGCTCCATGTGGACTACGATAGAGGTGTGGAGGCCATTGTCACCCATGAGGAGGACAACAACCACCGCCACCCTGAAAATTGTCCATGTGCAACTTGGGAAAGAAGCACACTGCTACAAGAGTTGTTATTGGACTTTCTCTAGGACCAGGTATATTTCTCGCTACCCTCTTTACTAGATACATTGTTGTTGATATGATCTTATAGTTAGGAAATTGGGCATTGACAATTTTATATCCATTGCCTTATCTGTTGCCCTAATTTCGTAATAGTGGTATCAGAGCTAAATCAATTTATGGTGTATTTGGATTTAAATAGATGTGATCAGATTTGTTTTATTGCATGTGATGTAGATAATAAAATGATTAATGTTCATATATGATTAAAATACCACATACCATCCCAACTAATGTATGAATATATATATATATATATATATATATATATATCTGTGTGTGTGTGTGTGTGTTTATGCATATATATATGCAATTTACATGCCTCGACCTAAAATCATTTTGATGGTGGATGTTTAGCATGGTTATGGCCAATAAACCCCTTTATATCTTTGTGTGTGGTTGGATGGTTGTTATTCCTATTGAATCTTGTTTGCATATTGAGCCTCTATCTTTTATTCCATATGTAAGAGTATTAATTCTCTCTATCCTATGCTCTCCTCGAATGTAACTCGAGGTTTTCCTATTACCATGTAATGTGTAAATAGGATGAGGATAGTTTTAATTCTTGTTATGATGAAGAAGATGTTATTCCTAGATGAGCCACCCATTTTATATGGTGAACTGATTCTCTAGAGGAATGTGGAGGCCTAACGGTAGGAGGATCTGACCGATCAGTTGGTAGCCCAACTGATTGACTGGAGCTATCCAGACATCACTTGGACTGGAGACCAGACGACTGATCTGAAAGACCAACCTACCAGCTAGGAGGCGAGCCGATCAGTTCAAGAGTTGAATTGATCATCCCAGATTGGTTCCGACATAGATCTTTGTCAACAATAGGTTGCTACATATGATGTGGATCTTAGGTGGTAGTAATTCCTAGTGGTTCCAAGGAATTACAATAGAATGGACGTAATCATCACTTGTTTATTTTTATTGCATGTTTTTGTTTGTGGATATAGCATGTATATGATACGTACTATAAGTATGTGGTGATTAGATATGTATGTGTATTTATATAAATATAAATCGCTCAATCAAGTGTTAGATGCTTTCCATAAGAAACAAACATGAAAAGCTTCATTGACTAAGCATAGGTTATGCCAAAGCATGGTTCAAAGTCCATCTCGTGGAAGTGTGATGGTAGATATATGGATCTTCTAAAGAAGGGTGCATATTCTATCGTGTTGGCTTTTGGACCAGGCTTAACTATGTGATCTTAATGAGATTAAGTACTTAGAAGCATACAAATGTATGTGATAAAGAGTTGTGTACACCATCTATCCAAGAGTTGTATGAGATGCAATTGACAAACATTGTCTACATAAATGGCCACGTAGGGGATGATCAGACAAAGATGACTCATGATTTGAAGAAATATGGATCTTGCCTTACTAGAAGGTTGTACGCTACAATCTTCCGAATTGATGGTAGGGCTATCAATTTGAGCAAAATAGTAGGAGTCATAATTAATTAAAGGCCTAATTAATATTGTTTATCTTATCAATTAGTTAAAAGTGTTTTGATAAATTATAAATTTCTTTTGTTGAAATAATGTCAAACGAATTATCATTGCGACTAGTTCTTAAGAAGAATAAACTAAATGAGACAAATTTCGATGATTGGTTCTAGACTTTGGGAAGGGTTCTTAGTGATGAGCATAAGCTCTATGTCTTGGAGACACCAATGCCAGAGGAACATGCTCCTGATGTTCCTAGGGCTGAGGTGGATGCTTACTGGAGGCATGCCAACAATGCCTTAAACATTAAGCACCTTATGCTATGTTATATGAACTATGAGTTGTATGAGAAACATGAAGACATGGGGATTCTTGAGATGGTCTCACATCTTAAGAATATGAACCAGAATCATGCAAAGCAAGAAAGGGACAATGTCTCGAAGACCCTCTTTGAGTGAAAGATGATAGAAGGAGATCCAGTAGATCCCCATGTGCTTAATATGATTGGACATGTGGAGCATCTAGAAAGATTGGGATTCCCTTTGAGCGAAGAGTTGGGCACAAATATGATTCTACAATCGTTTCGTGAATCATATAGACAATTTATCAAGTGTTACTACTTGAGTAACTTAGTTAAACCAATGTTAGCATTACTTGGCATGTTGATAAATGTCGAAGCAAGAATGAAGAAGGATAAACATGTGATGATGATTAGTAGAGTGAAGTCCAATGATAGAGGCAAGGTGAAGAAGTGTTCTGAGGCTGAGCTCAAGTCCAAGTCTTTTGCACTCAAGATAAGGAAAAAGGTAAGTGCAAAAAGAATATCTCCTTTGAACTTGAAGGAACGTAGGAAGGAGATATAGATCTCCACTTTAGAACTCGAGAAGAAGTAAGCTAGAACTGTGCAGAGCAAGAGTTTTGCCCTTACAATTGGAATCTATCATTCAGTCTAATGGACATGTAATAGAATTAGTGAATTTCTAAAATATACCTCCCATCAATAAAGAACATAATGGATCTTGTATGAACAAGAATATTAGGAATAAATTGATGTTTCGTAATAAAAGATAAGATCTTACATGGAAATGCCCTATATATCATAATCTATATTAGATAGTTGTAGAGATAAATGTGTATGACACATATACTAAATGACTCGATAACTCAAACAACAAATACATATAGCATTGTCATTTAGAGAACATAAATAACAAATGCATTTCTGGAATCCATAATGATGGTTATCTAGACTCTTTTAGTTATTGAACCAATAGAGAAATGCAAGTGTTGTTTTAGGACAATATCAAAGCACCTTTCACTAGAAATAGTGGGAGAGTGGTCATTCTATTAGGGCTCATACATATTGAAGTATGTATACCTTTTAGAATAAATGTTAAAGGTGGTTAATAGTATCTCATTATATTTACAGATGATCTCAGTAGATATGGTAGATTATATTTAATGAAATACAAGTCTAAGTATCTTGAAGTGTTTGAGAAGATCATGAATGAAGTACATAACCCACTTGGTATAATTATTATTTTTTTATGAACCCGGCGTGTTTCTCTTTCTATTAAACTATCAAACTATACAGCAAAGGCTCTGGACAAGTTGTCCAAAGGCTACAAAAGCATAACGAAAAAAACCACTAACAAAGGCTCGCAACCAGGCACAAAAAACTGCTGTAAACCTGGTCAAAACCATATGTACAGCCCCTCTCACTGAAGACCAGATAGCGCCAGAAAAACCGACCACCTCCTCACCCAAAACTGCCAACTAACCAAGGGAAGCTACATCCCTACAGGCTTTGCTCCAAAGTGCATCAACTGAAGAACATAACCCATCAAAGATACGACCATTCCTCTCCATCCACATGTGGTAAAGAATAGATATTAACAGAAGCTTACTGTCACCCTTGAACTTGATAAGGTCCTCCATCTTTCCAGGACCCTCACCATGAACCCCCTTGAAAAGCTCCCACATCTTAGCACTCATAGAATAATCAAAAATCAGATGAATCAGTGTGTCCTCATTCATCAAGCACAAAGGACACCTGGAAGCGAACTGATAGCCAATCCTCCACAAGTACTCATTACTAGGCAGATGATTGAGGAACATCTTCCACAGAAAACATGCCCAAATTCTGGGTACTCTGTTATCGCAAACCCATTTGGACCAAGTAACATGAGGTTTAGATTTCCTCACCAAATCCCAACCATCTCTGCATCTGAAAACCTCCCTATTGTTATAAACAATTTTTTCCTTCACACCACCATCCATAATAGGAACTTTGTTCAGGATATCCAAGACTTTTTCCCCTCCTCTGATGTCAGGGTACCACCATCTACCCTCTTTCAAACACGAACTCACCTTGCAGTTATCCCCTCCACCAAATATGAACCGTTGATGGCTATCACACAGATCCAACAACCTCTTCTTGTTAGGTAACCAGGGGTCCTTCCATAATAGTAACAATTTACCATCTCCTACACAGAAACCGATATTATGCTTTAACAAATCTTTGTTCTTCAGCAGCCTCCTCCAAAGCCAAGAAGTTGAATCTTTGCTCTCCACCGCCCAAATAGAGCTATCCCCAATATACCTCTCATGTACCCATTTCACCCACATAGATTCTTTATTTCTTGCCACATCCCACAAATTTTTGATCAAGCCTGTCTTGGACCAATCCTCAACATGTCTGATGCCTCACCCTCCTTCTTCTCGAGGTAGGCAAATGGCATCCCAGGAAACTGTATGCAAATGCCTTTTGTTACCAATATCATTCCAAAGGAAATCCCTCATCACCTTCTCCATTTCCATAATGACACCCTTCGGTAAAGGAAACGCCGCAGTCCAGAACATATGATAAGACGAGAGAGTAGATATGATCAGCTCAATCCTACCAAAAAAAGAGAGTAGTTTACTTTTCCAAGCATCCAAATTGTTCTTAATCTTGTCCACAATCGTTCTGTACATCTCCTTACTCAACCTACCTATAAATAGAGGGAGACCTAGATAACGCACTGGCAGAGAGCAGATAGGAATCGAAAGCTTCTCACTGAGCATCTCCTTCTCAGTAACTCCCTTGCTGAAGAAAACTTGGCTCTTCATTTTGTTTAATTTAAAACCTGAAATATGCTCAAACTTCACAAACAGCTCAGCAACCTCTTCGACATTGGCAAGGTTAGCTTTGGTAAACATTAACAAATCATCCGCAAACAGGATATGAGATACCCCATGATTTGACGACGCCATCAGGGGGAGAATTCTTTTGTCCTTCACATAGCTATTAATCAGAGAAGAGAGACCCTGCATCGCCAACACAAACAAATACGGGGCTAAGGGGTCCCCTTGCCTTACCCCATTGCTAGCTTTAAATGTATTCGTAGGAGAGCCATTGATGATTACCTGATAAGAGGCCGACTCAAAACAAGAGGAAACCCAATTCATCCAACAAAATGGGAACCCCATTTTGAACATAATAAACAACAGATAGTCTCTCCTAACAGTGTCATACGCCTTCGATAGATCCACCTTCACACACATCCTCTCACCACCCTGATTAGGGAAAGAGATCAACAGCTCATTAGCAAGTAGTATAGCATCCCCTATATTCCTCCCTTTCAAGAAAGTTTCTTGGTTGATATCTATGATCTCCGAAAGAACACCACTAAGCCTGTTTGCTAAAATCTTCATAATGAACTTGAAGATAACGTTACAGAGGGATATAGGTATAAAATCTTTCAAATTTGTGGCTCCAGGAACTTTAGGAATAAGCACGATGAAGGACTTATTGCACTCCCCCAACAGCCTACCTGTTTCAAAAAAATTCAAAATAGCTTTCGTGATGTCATCTCCTACAATGTCCCAGCAACTTTGAAAGAACACAGCATTCAAACCATCAGGGCTAGGTGCATTGTCACCATTATAACCCTTAACAACTCTATCAACTTCCTCCTTGGTAACCCTTGTCGTTAAGATATGGATGTGGTTGTCAGAAAGTTTAGGAAGGACCCAATCCTCCGACCACCTCACCTCAAAAACATCAGCAGAGTTAAACACATTCGAAAAATACTTCACAACAAGCTCATGAATCTCATCCGGATATTTAACCACCTTATCCCCATCCATCAGCAAACAAATGTTGTTATGTACCCTTCTCGATCTCAGTGTAGCATAGAAAAACCTCATATTCTTGTTACCTTCCTTCAGCCAGAGAGCACAAGACTTCTGCCTAACAAAACTTTCTTCATTTCTCAATGCTATCCAGGCATTTTTCCTTGCCTCATTTAACTCCTTCTGCAACTCCTCATTATCAGGTTGAGCGTCCACCCTCCTTTGAATAGAAAAAGCCTTATCCTCCATTTCCCTTGCCACATTAGTGAAATTACCAACCTTTTTCTTGTTCCAGGTAATCAGGTCAGCGATGACTTTATTAATCTTCCTGTACACCTTCAACATCGGAGCACCATTGCCCTCCTCAGAGATCCACACATTTCTAACCGTCTCTTTGAACCCTTCTTGAGTGACCCAGGCATTAATAAATCTGAATAGAGCTCTACCTTTCTTTTTCAAACTCAGTCGCCACATCATAATACAGTGATCACTAACTATATTAGGGACTACTTCCCCCCAAAGCGAGGGGAACAAGGCAAGAACAGCATCATCGCACAGGCATCTATCAATTCTGGAGAAAGTGTTCTTCCCAGATTTACTTCTGCTATCCCATTTAAAGAAGTTGCCCTTGAAGTTAACTTCCATCAACCCTGTATCCACCATAAAATCATTGAATTCCTCCATGCTCCTTCTGGACGGAGGGCGCTTACCCACCCTTTCAGAATATTTCCTCACCGCGTTGAAATCCCCAATCAAACCCCAAGGCCTTCCACCTCCCTGCATGTACCTCAAGGAATCCCATAGTATCATTCTATCCACATCACCATTTGCTCCAAAAACCGCCGTCAAATGGAATTTATTATCTCCCATATCAACCGACATGTGAAAAAACTGGTCATCTTCCGCAAGCTTGCTAATCTTGATTTTAGGATTCTGCCATATAATGAGGATTCTAGTATAGGAATAGAAATTAGAATTGTCAATGTACACAACATTTGGCCACAAGAACTCTATGCTGCTCTTAATCTCTTCTTTATTAAGTCTCGACTCAACAATGATTAACACATCCAGTTTGAGCTTTCTAACCTCCCTTCGAACGCCAAGGAGCTTATTGTGGATGCCCCTAACGTTCCACGACATCACAGATAAGGACCTATCCATTTGGATAGTTTGGGCCTACCATCTTCTCCGCACCGCCAGCTTCAGAAGATCCATCACCTATATTAGCCAACAACGAGAACTTGTTCGGGGACATTAGAATGCTCCTGGCCACAGAAACTGGCTTCGCAGCAACTCTTGGGGGAGACTTTGATCTTCTTCTTTGTGTTTCCCAACCAGGCGAAGGGGACGGAGTAGTGAGTTTCTGCTGCATATGAATCCTTCCTCCACCCGGTCTCTCCTCTGCATTCATAGTTAGTGCCTCTGTAGCTTGGACGATGTCTTCAACAGCATCGCTAAACACCTCCAACTCCTCTTCAACATTCAGATTAGTCGGTTTCTTTTTTGGGACCCAGACCTGTCTCTTCAAGGGGATGACACCCGACGGACCACTTTCCTTCGGAACACACAGCCCAGATTCATGCCCAAAGTTACCAAACACCCCACAGATGTTCGGCCTCCAATCATATTCAAATCAGATTCTGTCTACTTGGCCATCGTCACTTTGAAGCACAAGCTCCTCTGGGAAAGCAAATTTAGCATCTATTAAAACCTAAATCCTCGCGTACTCCAACCGAGCTAGATCTTCTGTGGCTTCATCTATGCGCAAAGGCTTGCCCAAGACCGAACCAATACTTGTGAACATATCTTCATCCCATAGCTCCAGAGGTAGATCGAAGATTTTTAGCCAGATCGGGATCTCAGTCATTCTCAGCTTCTCCATAGGCTCCCCTCGCTCCCACTTCTTTATGATGAGAGGCTTCCCTACTATGAACCACGGAACGCCATCAATCGTCGTCGCAAGATCCTCTTCATTCAAGAACAGGATAACGAAGAACCCTTTCCCCCTAGATTTGACTTCCAACGAGCCCTTAACCTTCCACATCTGAGCAAGAAATCTCACCAGTGACGGCCAATGGGGGTTCAGGCCTACAATATATCCTGCCGCCGCTTTGCTCCATTTCTGAAGATTCCTCTCCGCTATTGATTTCAGGTAGATCAGCTTGCCATCCTCCATTATTACCTCCATCTTCTTGTATTCCTTCCCCTTTGATACCTCCTTCGATGCCACCAGATCCGCCCATGATTTGGCTATGGACGATACTCCAATCACTCCATATTTTCTCCGCTCTTCCTTTCTGGGGTCCTTGATCTTCGCCACATTACTCAGATCAACAACATTACCCTCCTGCGTTGCCTCAAGTGGAACCGAGCCGCCCCCTGGATCTCCGTCCTTCGTCACCAGGGTTTCCTCCTCATTCGCCACCGGGATCGCCTTAGGCTCCGCCGCGCTCACCATAGTCGCTTTTCACATCACTTGGCATAATTATTAAAGCACTTTGATATATCGATGTGGAAATATTTGAACCAAGAGTTTGAGGACCTTATAGGAGACCATGATAATGTATCATGATGAACTCCATCTAATGATATTGTATCATAAAAAAGGAATCACACCATGTTAGTGATCGTACAATCATCAATAAATCTAGCTAGTCCTCCAATTCCTTCTAGGAACATGCCTTACACTAAATAATTTATCATCTGAAATCGTTCAAAAGACACCATATGAGATATGGCATGGGAAGTGTCCTGATATGTATTTCATATGGATTAGGAATGTAAGCTTACATAAGAAAGTAGTTTCTTAAGATTTGTCCATAAATCACATAAATGTTATTTTGTTAAATACTAATTTTATATTCCAATCCAACAACAAAATTGTTTGTTGCTAGGATGGTTATATTCCTACAGGGAATTTAATTCCAAAGGAAATTAGTGGGAGAAAAATAGAACTCAAAAAGTTTGAGACCAACAAGAAAACATTGGATCTAAAGAGGTAAAATAGGAATAATGAGAATCACAAATTGTGGTTGCATATCAAGTTCCTTATGTAACACAAAACCTCCTAGTTCTAGTAGAAAATGCCTTGAGCTTGAAATATTACGATATCTTATAAATCAAAAAGGTAGTCAGTTGGTCATAAGATGATGAGACAACAATCTACCTAGAAGCTATTGAGGGGATAGAGTCTGAGGAATGGATTAAAGCCATAAGATCCAAGATGGAGTCCATGTACACCAACAAGGTATGACCTTGATGGATCCACCTAAAGGGGTAAAACCCATAGGGTGCAATTGAGTCTTCAAGAAGAAGATTGACATGCGTGGCAATGTACTAACCTACAAGGGAATATTGTTGTTAAAGGTTTGAAACAAGTTCAAGATGCTGAACATGATGAAATTTTTCACCAATTGCCATGGTTAAAGCCATCAGGATCATGCTTGTCGTTGCAACTTGTTATGACTATGAGATTTGGCATATGTATGTTAAAAACTACATTCCATTAACTAGAATAATTATGATAAGTGTGCGTGACACAACCTAAAGGGTTTGTAATCCAATAATGCAAATAAAGTCTCTAAGAGACAAAGGTCAATATGTGGTTTGAAGAAATCATCTCATAGATGGGATCTACAATTTGATAAGATAGTCAAAGAGTTTGACTTCGTGATTGCAAAAGATTTAGTGGATGCATATTCATATTCCACATAATGACGGGGAATGATGTCCTTATCCTACAAATATTAAAACCCAGCAAGGAAAATACCTTCTTTGTGAAGAGTTTAGGCAAAGCATCCTATGTGATAGGAATTGGGATATATAGAGAAAGATCTGGAAAGCTTCTTGACCTAAGAAAGAGTACATACATTTGACAAGTTTTTGAAGGGGTTTAGCATGCAAGACTCGATGAGAAAAAATGTGTTCGTGTTCTATGGATGTAGTCTCTTAGGAGCATAGTTTCCTAGTTCTTGTGAAGAATAGGAAAAACATGAGTAGGATGCCATATGCACTTGAAATGGGACATATCTATATGAAATGTTGTGTACTCATCCCATTATCTCGTATGTCTGGATATGATGAGGGGATATGTATTGATCATGTTATCTTGTATGTATTGGACATGATGAGTGGATATTTGTCAGATCTTGATGAAAGTCATTGGATTGCGATGAACAATATCCTTAAGTACTTGAGAAGCACTAAAAGAATCAGTTCCTTGGTTATAGTAATAAGGAAGAGTTTAGTGTGAAGGGTTACACCGATATAAGCTTCCGAAATGATAAAGAAAATCAATGATCACAATCAAAATTCGTGTTTGACCTAAAAAAAGAACTATAAGCTGGAAGAGTTCCGAGCAAGAGACAATTGTTTAATTCTATAATAGAAGTTGAGTATCTTCGTGTTATGAATACATCAAAGGATACAATACGGATCAAGAAGTTCATATACATGAACTTATGAAATGTTCTACACATTAATGACACAGTAGAAATATTGTGACAACAATGGAGCTATGGTTAGGCAAAAGGATCTCAGATAGCATACTACAACACTTCCATCTCATATGAGAGGTCGTACAATGAGGAGATGTGAAACTTGCAAAATACCGACTAGAATTAAATGTTTTTGACCTGTTACATAATAAGCACTTGCACAATCGAAACATGATGGATATGTTAATATCACTTAGAATAAGATTCATTAGTGATCGGCTCTAAGTGCAAGTGGGATTCGGTTGGTATGTATGCCCATAGAGCCATTCATATGATGATTTTAATGGGGCATCATATACTTGATTTGATAATGATAAAGGTAATTCCATCTATTATGTTTGTCTCAATTATGAGATAATGACACAAAAATAGTAGATGTCTAAAGAATGATGTTACTCGATGACATATGTCTTCAGGTTGAGGACCTAAATAATGAGCTCATATGTATGATAAGAATACATAGATTCTTATTATGACCCTAGTCAGATATTACTGTGGAAGCAAAATATACAAAAATAATACACAGGGTTAGAGTGTGTGTTGGTTGATGATAGAATATCATCAAACATGATATGTGATATCAAACCAAGCACACATGTGCATGTTAGAGAATAGTGTGCTAGACAAACCCACCTTGAGAGTGATACATGGAGACCATGGAATGGTATTTGGAATCAACTCTCATACCGATGGTGGTGATGGTGGTTCTTAGAGCTGAAGTTACTATAGTCATCACATGTCGAACAATGTATTTTGACATAATCTAATGTGACCTTGAATAAGGGTTTCCATAAAGGTGTTTCTTGGGTACATTGTCACACATGAGGATTGAATGTGAGTGATGTAGATGGGATTTTTCCCTTCTATAGGAGATTGATATCTAGGTAACTTGATAAGAGAGAACTAAGAAATGTATGACCATACTCATGTGACTCGATATGTGATATGTGAGCTCACATGCATCTCAAATAGTCTGCTCTAGTTCAAGGAACATGGATTGAATGTTGAGAGGGTGACAATTCCTTGCCTCAAGTTCAATCTGGATATCAGAGACAAAGGAACTATATGATCCTGGTAGCACTGATCATTGATTCTAGGTTGAATTTGTTCACCAATTTTCCAAATTACTTGGGTAGCAAGGATGTGTTGATAGATACTGCTCATTTCTTGTGATGTCATAAATTGGTTATGGACATTCACTTCCAACATAATTTGGGACCTATAGGATCACACACATAGGAATTAGGATGCACCTAGAATAGGACTTTACTCATGAATAAGGTTTAACTTGATTACTAAAGTGTTTAAGTATTCAATTTGAACAACATTGGATTTACATTGGCTGAGTTGGAAAATGAAATGACCATTTCACAATTGAAACAACTATTTCATGAGATAAAATGATTGTTTCATGAAACGGTACAACGATTTCAAAATTGTAACAATTGGTTCATCATTTGGCTCATTCAGTTCAGTGATCAATATGATTGGATCAAGGATTTATGGTGACATCATATTGTGCATTATCAAATAATGAATTCTAATGTGATTGAAAATAGGAAAGCTAGTGAACCGAAAGATTAAAGGGTTTAACTGACTATTTCAACTATAAACTGACCGGTTCACCATTTGTAGCTTCCAGAAAATTCATGAAATTTTGTCTCTTTGACTCCCAGATAGACTGGAAACCTTGAACCTGACCCTCCTATAAATATAGGGGTACCAGGGGCTTCCCAGACACAACAATAATCTCTGACAATTGTTGTCCTCTTTGGTTTTGGTTACCAAGACAGCTCGAGCAAGCCCTTCTCGTTAAAGGGAGGGATAGTAAGGGAGAGATGATGGGAAGAGAAAGTCAGTGCTAGCATACTGATGTTCTATCATGGAACTGTTTGTTACCCAAATCCTCACTCTGATAGCTAAAAGGCTAAAGGAGAGAGGACCCGAGCGTCCATCCATAGGATAAATCACATAACAAATGCATGAATAAAATCACAAACAACTACTAAGGTATGCGACAAGAAAGCATAATAGAATGCTAAACTAATACCTGATAAGGTCTTAGGTCCCATATATCAACCATGTGTATTCCATTTGCAAGTCATTGTATATCATCATAGTACAAGCATATCATTATAACTACAGAAGCATTGATCATAATTAGAGATTCATAGTGTACATGTTACCTAAAATGATAAAATTGGTACACATCAACATATCTGTGTTGAGTATGTTGTGCAAACATATAAAATTGTAGGTTTAAGAACATATATTGCTTGGAAAAAGCATAAAGTAAATAACAAGTATGAAGCAACAACATTTAAAGACTTTCTTATTAACATGCAAGCATATTTTATATTCATTTCCATTATACCAACAATATTATAAGGCATTTGACCAGCTTCTCAAAGGAAGGGGTCTGTGAGGGTACTCAAGATTAGCTACCCTATTTCAACATGGGGGACTACAGAACTAAACGTCAAGAGTTAACCCTATTTGTAAGGGACCTCTAGGTCATAGCCAAGATCTAACCCTTGTATCAACATGGTCTGCCCTATCATGACAACTCAAGTAGGACACCCCGCCTTGTGTCCTTACCCCAAGAATATAGGCAGGTACACGAGGTTGTATAATGGACATCTATCATTATGTTTTCAAGTTTTTTCAATACATGTAATCAAGACCAAAACATAGTATTCATAGGGAACAATATCTCAAACAAATATTATAAGCCAATTATCCTATATTTCATACATACAAGTAATTTCAATACCACTAGTCTAGCCAATAGGAGGATAAAGCATAACTTGATATGAGCAAACTAGCATTATACAACATGATTGGATCTTTGAAAAGAGTTCATCAAAGAGATTCTGACATTACAAGCAAGTGTGATATGATTAACATCACAACACTTAGGTCATCTTAAACATATCATCAAGGGTGAATGTTTCGCTTAATCTACATTCCATATTTCTCAACAATTAATTTCAACATCTTTAGTGTTCAACCAATATCATCATCAAGCTGCATTCTACATCATATATCATTTGGATTTAAGGTGAAACATCTCTATCGAGATCATCGGTTTTAGACTTATATTTTCATGATCTTAATAGAGCAAACATGAGTTTCAAGCAAGATAAATCAACATGAGTATCAACATTGTCAAACTAGTCATTTTGAGTCATTATCATACAAGATGCCATAATTAGAGTACATGAGTGATCAATATTGATTTATTGTCATACATATCAACAAGTTACAACTTTGAAGCAAAAAATAGTGTGTGTGACCATTTGGGTGAGATTTGTAGAAGATTAGATATCAAGTTTAACAACATGCACTTTAGACCACATTTAATGTCATGTTTAGCTCACATAGTCATAAAAGTGAACAAGAGTGTACCACATGCTATTTTGTGTTGAAAATCATTATTAGTATTGATATAAAGTCCAAGATATAGTTTTCATCATACTTAACCAACATTTAACACAAGGTTGAGGATTCATCATGATAAGTCCATAAATGTCCCATATAATGTCACATTTCATAACATCAAGTTAAGATAGAGTTCAGGTGTAGGAAAAATGGATTATTGGCATGAACATGAATCAAATCATCATTGATCTAGAGTGATTATGAATATTCAGGGGTCATAATATCACATTGGTGTACAAAATCCATAATTTTAGTACAAATGATCATCTTAAGTGACATTAGAGGCATGTATCATATCATTGGGTCATTAAGAGGGCCAATCATAGTCAAATTCGATTCACGTGTCAAAAGACAATTAAAATTACTGATTAGGGCCATGAAAAGCAAGTTGAGTCATCAAATGATCATGGTTGAGCATTGCACGTCATCAAACTTGCAAAAGAGGATAACTAAATGTTATTTTCAATATATTAGGAGCTACGAATATAAATAGACTCTAAAACAAGGTTCATTTAATATATCTCATCGAGTAGATAAATTTTGATATATAACATGTCCCATTGTGACTCACAAATGATTTTATACGAATTTTGCAAGATTTTAGGATATTTGCATGAGAGAGAGGGGGAGCACTCAATACCTCAATGGGGTGCCGACATGGCACGACACCATTGGCTTGGCTTGGGGTGACGTAGGCACCAACTAGCATGAGCTCTACAGTCTTCATTGACTAGTCAAAGGCAAGCAAAAGGGAGAGGGTGTGAGGGAACGGATGCCTGTGTGATAAGGACCCTTCACAACTCGGGCCACCATGGTCCTGAGGAAATCAAGGGCCAGAGTGTGTCGCCCACCCATGCACCCACCTGTGTGAAGCCTCCCCTAGCCATGACATTGGCCCATAGAGCAGCTCATCGGAGCATGGTGTAAGAGGGGTGTGAGGTTTCTTCAAGCCACAGGAGGATGCCGCCCAGCTGAGCCTCAGCCACGTAGACTCGAGGACGGTCTCGGTTAGCGTATAGGGCGACAGTGGTGGAAGATCGGGGTAGGAAGCTAGAAAGGGTGCCGTTGAGCTGGAAGAATAACAACGAGGGAAAACAAGGGGATTTAGGGTACAAACAAAGGGTGAAATAGGGGGAAATCAAAGAGTGAGGTCTCACAGAGCTTGTGCACTTAAAAAGGAGATTGGAAAGGGTTGCACGACCCAAACCATCATGCTCACGGTCATGGATGTCGGTCATGGTTAAATGGGTGTCTCATGCCCCTCCCAAAGACCATAATGCTATATTAGAGGTAGGGGGAAGGTCGAAATGATGATAGGAAGACTTTCATGGCTTCAAAAGTTGTCAAGAACTTCTATGGAACCAAGCCACCCACTTGGTCGAGCTCTTTAGGAACTGTGGCACCAATGCCTGAGGTAGGAGATTACCACTGATCATCTGATCTCGCACAAGTGATCCTTGTCCATCAGATCAATGGTCCAGCGTATTTGATGCACCCGGGGTCACACACACACAAGAATGGGCCCAAGAAGGAGAAAAGGGTCAAGGCCCAGTAAGGCAAGGAAAAGAGGAAAAAAAGGTGAAAAAGGCTAGAAAAGAGAAAACTTGCAAAAGCCATATCTTTATCCTCGATTATCAGATTTGGGTGAAATCTTCACCATTGGATCATAAATTGCATCCTCTATATAATAAAATGAGGATTTAGATCAAGATAAGCATGTTTAATACTCTCAAAAATTCAAAACTTAATCAATGTGCATTAAATCACTCAACAATATACACTTCATTTTAAAGTCACAATTTAGACATCAACACCTCATTAATTGAGCAACATGTCATTTTAAAACAACAAATTGGGAACGAGGGAGGTCATTTAATTAAGTTGAGTATATTATGAGTCAAGGTGTTCATAGTTGGAGGAGAGAGAATCTAGGATGTTACACGTTTGAAGGGACAACTCCTTCATGTTAGCTCTGGTAGTGCAACGTGGAGTTCTAGGTAGTCCGTGTGGACAATGATAGAGGCTTGCAGTCCGTTTCTGGCCACTAGGAAACAACAACCACCACCATCCGTGGTGGTTATGCCCCGATAGTTTTTCATGTGCAACTTGTAAAATAATCACACCACTGCAAGAGTTGTCACTGGACTTTCTCCAGGGCCATGTATATTTTGTGCCACCCTCTTTCCTAGATACAATGTTGTTGACGTGATCTGATAGTTAGGGAATCAGGCACTAAATTTTTTTGTTTCCACTACTATATGTGTTGCCCTGATTTCCCAACATTAACACCTTCCTTATTCATAAATAGGACCACCGAGTCTGGTCTTTGAAATAACACAGACCTTTCTTACTACCCTTGAGTGGAGTCAAAATTAGTTATATTGTGTTTTCCCACTATTTTAAACACCCACCTCCATTTTTCCTTAGTTTACAAATAAAATCGAGTGGGGTCCGAGAAACTTATAGCTTTATCATTTTCTTTTATTTCTCCTTTATTTCATAATCGTAGGATCATGTGATTTTTCAATCTGGGTACAATAGTTTGGTGAATCCACTGAGTATAGTTAGACAATATGAGCTGCATTTTGCTTTGTAATATCATGTTTTATTTATTGATCAAGGTTTCTATTTTTTCATTAATCTTTCATTCTTTTTGTTTTCTCTAAAATAAAGACATAAAAAGATATAATGCAAATTGGAAGAATCTGCCAACAAAATAATTCTCAATTTTTTTCTCAATAAGATCCCTATGGATTAGTTTGTTCCTCCAACAAAAAAGAAAAGATTTTTTCTTCATAATCACATTTTTTCTGGGTCTTAGTAAAGCTGTAAAAATCCTCTATTCTAGCAGTGAAAGAAACTATTGCTTTTGTCTCTTTGGTTTTCCTATTGCTTTGATTTTTGGCAATATGAAAACTACCACATTTTCTAACAATAGCCATTTTTTGGGTTAGCCTCTGATTCCTTTCAAAGGTTTACATGTACTTCCATTTTATTATTAGCCCTAGATAACCTCCCTTTTATTCTCCTTTTCCTTGTTTGTTTATATATACATATCATAATAATAATATTAATAATAGTAATAATAATAATAATAATAAAGGAAGAGAGAAAAGGATGAGAGAGGTATTTATAATGAATAATATATCCTCTTTCTTAATGTTTACATGATTATTTTATTATATGTTTATCATTTATCTTTCATGTTTTATTATTATGGGCTTGCTTCAGAAGATTTTAGAAGCTTACACTTGCCCAATGCACACCTACAAATACATGTGTCACAGAACGGATGACAACACTGACATTGGATCCTTGAAAGCAGCGTGGGGGTGTTGGTAAAGGTACCTACACAACATAAAGTTGGATATACAAAGGTCTTAAGGACCCCCTATCTTAGCACTCACCACTGATCAAAACATCTGTGGTCATGAAGTTTATTGGGAGTAGTACCCATAACCAAAGAATGAGGGTTTCCCACGATGAGCATCATCTTCCATAGAGAATATAAGAATTGACTCCTCCTAGACAACTCATGCTTGAGTGGGTACGTAAACACATCTAAAGTTATGGGCTAAAAAGGAAGCTTTATCTTCTACATATGCATCTTGTGGTTGCTTGTATGACAATTTTCAAGATTGTTGCATGCTTCGTTAATTTTAGGAATGTTGAAAGATTTATGGTTTGAGATTGTAATCATCATGCATAGATTGTTCTTCATATGCTAATGTTCTCATGATTTAAAACAATATTATGAAAACAACAATCTCAAATCAACAATCTTATCATATTGATAATCTCACATGATCTTAAGTTATCCCAAATGGTTTCAAATGATCTCAATCATCAACAATCTTCAATCCATAATATTTTAAAATATTTTAGTGATCTTTAACAATTTCAAATGATCTCTCCACCCAACAATCTGCATTCAATAATCTTGATTGTACAATCTTTCCAAAAAAGTAACCTTATTTTGAAAGAATAACCTCTTTTAAAAATCAACAATCGTTTCAAAAAGAAGAGAGTGATATTTTTTACAAAAATAAAATATTTTTAAAAAGAATTTATTATGCAACAAAATATAAATATTTTTCCAAAAAAAAGAAAAGTCTTTTGAAAGAATGAAAAAATGTGTGTAAAAGAAACTTCATTTTATAAGAAATCTCTCAAAATAAGAAAAATAGTTTTTCCAGAAAACGAAATAGATCTTAACAAAGAGTGTTCTAAAAAAAATGATAAAACTTGTTAAAGAAACTTTTTCAAAAAAATAAGAATTTTTAAAAAGAAAATCCTTTTAAAAAATGAAAAAGAATTCTTTTCAAAGAAAATTCTTTTCAAAAAAAAGAGAAAAACTTAAAAAAAACTTTTAAAAACAAAATATATTAAGGAAGAAAAACAACCATTTTAAAAAAGAACATTCTTCTAAAAAAGAATAATCTTAAATCTTTTTATAACAAAAGTTGAACAGTCTATAAAAACTCAACAAAGTTTTTTTTATAAATTGATGATTCTATTCATGTGGTCATTGTAGATTGAACATGAGAACTCTTGGTAACAAACCAAGGATTTAACCATTTGAGTATCCCATCCTATACAAAGCTCAATGAAGTTGAAGAACATTAATAAAAATCCAAAAGTTGAAAAATGCTTTCATAACCCAATAAAGTAGAACTATCATCCAAAAATAAAAAAGCTAGAAAATGTTTTCAAAGATTAACAAAAATAAAATAAAATATTTTTGGACTTGGACAACCTTTTTAAATGATCTTCTAACTTGGTCCATTCCAAAAAGCTACTCGATTGTGGTATTTTCTCATGAGCCACCACTCATACCTGAAACCTTTGATATCTACCAAATGGCTATTCAAATCATATGTATGATCTTCAATATTCATCTATGATCACACATGAGCCTAAGATCCATAGTTATTGTGAAACGTCTCTAGAATATGTTCACCTTATGAGATTAAGTTTCTAAACCTTCATCCTTGTGCCAAAAGGCTGCCTAATTTTACCAGTGAGCAGTGTGCTCTCATGATTAAATCATGTCTAGCTTTGCACCATTCTCTCAGTCCTTAAGTTACACATTCTTCTGTCTACCCAGCCACTACTCTCTTGAAGGACTCTATTAAACTTGATTCTTGCAGAACAAAACTTCATCACTATGTTGTAAGGCTACTCAATCCTCAATCTTAGATATAACTTTCATATCTTGACTGAAAATATCGACTCATGCCCTAATCATACCAACTCCATTTGATCCAAAGATTTTCTAGCTCAACTAAGATTTGATGTAGTAGCACATGGTCCATCCATCATTGCCTATGTTGCACCATGATCTTGGACCATGACCTAAAATTGGGCCCTTATAGCACCTTCACTTTCATGTCTATACACTCTCAAACCACAACTTGGAGATGGACCATTGCCCTACTTACCTTTTCATATCTATATAGTCCCAAACCAAAACCTAAAGTTGGCCCATTACCATGCCTTCACTCTTATATCTATACAGTCTCAGACCAAGACCTAGAAATAAACCATCACCCTGCTTATACCTATTTTCATATGGTCCCGGGGCATGACCTAAAATTGTACCAACACACCCCTTTACCTTGTCAGTTTTTCTCTTATAAATCTCCCCTGAGAAGAGAGAAATCTCATGCATCCATGTCCAATCACAATCTCTGGCCTTGAATGGGTCACCTTATCCTTAGATACCCTTTTCTTTGTGAGTATTTCTTTTATAATATATCCCCTATGGAGAGAGGAATGTCACACATCCATATCCAACCACAATCATTGGGCTTGACAGAGTCAAATTATCCCTATATATTCATCACCTTTTAAATATTTCTCTCATAAAATCCCCCCCTGAGGAGAGAGGAATCTCACACTCTCATATTCAACCATAGTCGGTATCCCTGAGAGGGTTACCTTATCCCTAGATATCATTTTCCTTGTGAGTGTTCTCTCATAAAATCTCCCATGAGGAGAGAGGAATCTCATACTCCCCCCATCCATCCATAGTCTCTGGTGCCAGGAGGGTCACCTTGTCCTTGGATACCCTTTTCCTTATGAGTGTTTCTCTCATAAAAGCTCCCATGAGGCGACGTCTACTTCTCTAGATGTTGTTATCTCAATCTCATCCCCTCCTCCTGGGGAGGGTACTACTCTTCCCCCTCTCCAGGGTGAAGTGTCCTGCTCTAAGGACAGCGCTAAGGCTGTCATGGACATTGAATCCATCCAGGGGGAGGTAGCAGATGCTGGGCAGAAGGATGATAATCCATTATCCGTGTTGGAAGATGTTGAGGGGGTAATGCTCGACGTTTTGCCTAGCAGACGTAGAAGGAGTCCAAAGCAGACGTGAAGCGTAGTGAAGGATAATGTCAACAAAGCAAAGAAAGCTCCTCTTTCCCTGGGAGGGAAGGGGGAAAAGTCATGTTAGTTATGTCTCTACTCGCATGGAATGTGCGAGGAGCCTCGTTGGATGAGAGGGAGAGAGAGGTCAGAAGAGTCATCGCTAAAGAATAAGCCAATATCGTCTTCATATTGGAGACCAGAATTAAAAGGAAAGTTAAAGACAGATTACATACCTTATTTCCCCTTGGGTGGTCCAACCTTTCTAACATTGAAGACAGAGATGGGTGCAGAATCGCAGTGGGATGGAATCCGGGTGCTTGGGATGTTGATCTCATAAATGCTATGGATCAGGTGGTTACAGTGAGTTGTTGTAATAAAGGGGGCTTGGCCTTCATAGCTTCAGGAATCTACGGTGAGAACTTAGAAAGAGATAGGACTCGCATGTGGGAAACTATAAAAACTACTTCTCAAAGTGAAGTTCCCTGGATTATTCTAGGGGACTTCAATAATGTGAGGAAAGCTAAAGAAAAATATGGTGGGTTGGTTGTTCCTGAAAGGATCATGGTTGCCTTTAATGATACTATGGAGGCGGCTGGTCTCATTGAGCTGAACAGACTTGGGGGTCTGACTTCCTGGTCTAATAAACAGAAAGTGGGGAAAAGGATAGCTAGTTTCATTGATTGTGCCTTGGTCAATGAATCTTGGCTTGCTCTATGGCCTAATGCAGTTGTCAGTCTTAGATCCAACATCCTGAGTGATCACTCTTGAAAAAGATTGGACTTTGCTACCAAATAAAAGATTCAATGCCCATTCTGGATCCTTAACCTCTGGTGTCAGTGGGATGGATTTAAAGATCTGGTTGAAAGCAGTTGAGCTTTAAAGGTTGATGGGAACCCTTTGTACAGAGTCCTGAAAAAACTCCACAACATAAAGAAAGCTTTAAAGGCTTGGATTAAAGACAAGGTCAACTTAAGAAACTTGATTGTCACTGCCAGAGAAGAATATGATGAAGCTGCCACGACTGCCAGAGAAAGTCCTGACAGTGAACATGCCATCAATAAAGAAAGAGAAGTTGAAGATAGATTGAAGAAGCTTAAAAGGGCTAAGGAGAGCTTTTACTGGCAACGCAGCCGCTTGAAGTGGCTCACCGATGGGGACCAAAATACTAAAGTCTACCATGCAGCCATTAAAAATGAGATGAGAGAAACCATCCATCAATTGATCAATGAACAAGGAGAAGTCATAGACAAGAGGGAAGACATAGCTGCCAATGCCATTAAATTCTTTGAAAACATGTACAATCAAAATACCAGACACTTCAATGATTATGGGGATCTTCTGCCCAGTAGAAGAGTGAATGAAAGTATGAATATGAGTCTATGCCAGCCTGTGATGGACGAAGAGATCAAATCAGTCATTTTCTCTATAAACCCTGCTAAGGCCCCTGGACCGGACGGGTTTAATAGCATGTTTTTTCAACATATGTGGTATCTTATAGGCGATGATGTTGGAAATGCAATCAAATGGCTGATGAACAGAGGTAATATGGTGCTTGTTGTCAATCATACCTTCATAAAGCATATTGCAAAGAATAGTGATGCCAAAGATATGGCGGACTATCGGCCGATCACCTACTGTAACGTTCTCTATAAATGATTTTCTAAGCTCCTAGCCCTCATACTTGGCCGCCTTCTGCCCCGGATCATATCGGAGGAACAAAGTGCCTTCATCAAAGGCAGGAAACTCACTGATTGTACACTTCTGGCAGCCGAGTTCTTGACTGGGTTCAGTATTACTAGCTCTAACGCCAAACCTTGCATCAAGATCAATCTCAAGAAAGCGCATGATTATGTAAGGTGGGAGGCCCTTTGGGCTATAATGAAATCTATGGGGTTTGTTGATTACTGGATACGTTTAATGAAGCAGTGCATCCAGACCCCCTCCTTCTCTGTGCTGCTTAATGGGGGACTTGTTGGTCTCATAAGGGCTATGAATGGCCTAAGGTAGGGTGATCCTTTGTCACCCTTACTGTTCACCATACTTATGGAAGGGCTTACGAATATCATCCGAGTGGCAAAGAGTAGGGGCAAGATATCAAAGGTATCAAAGTCAAGAGCCATCTCATTTTTGCTGACAATTTGATGCTTTTCTTGGTGGCCAATTCTAAAAGGTTGAAAGAGTAAAAGAAGTTGGTGACTACCTTTGGTATTCTTACTGGTCTTTACATTAGCTCTATCAAATCTAGAATTTTTTTCTCCAAATCGTGTGACCACAGAAGAGGCAGACTAAAGCTTGCAATGTAGTTGAAAGGTGGGCGGATTCCAACCAGATACTTGGGGGCCCCTATTGCTGGTGGGAAAGGCTTTTCTGCTGACTTTAGTTTATGCCTTGATGGCTTAAGAGCTAAGGTGGAGGCCTAGTCGGGGCTTAGGATCTCTTTTGTGGGCAGATTGGTCCTGATTAGATCTGTCCTTCAAAGCTGCATTCGGTTATGGGCAGAGGTCTGTGAAATCCCCAAAAGCATGGCTGATACTATAAGGAGCATTATTTCTAACTTCATGTGGGGTGTACGTGGGCATGGTGTTTCCTGGGAGGTTTTGGCCAAGCCGTACTCCAAGGGTGGGCTCAATGTGCTACAACCTTTTAATAGTATTTCTGTAGGGCAAATAAAAAGGCTGGATAGATTTCTTAGACACAAGGATAATATATGGACAAGTGGATGAAGGAAAGGTATGGTAATATGCCTAATGGCAGTAAGGCTAATTCCTCCAGGACATGGAGGATTATGTGTAAAAGATGGCAAGATGTTAGGTCCTCATACAATGTTGATGACAATGAGATGGTTAGTCTTAAATTCTAGGCCATCCCATGGATCAACATTGATACATCACCTGATGTTCTATGGTCTAAGCTTTTGTGGGGCCCCTTACACTGTCCGAAATGGAGCAAACTGCCTATAGATCCATCTTAGGACACCTGCCAACCAAGGGTCACCTTAGGAGTTGGGGCATCCTGGTTGATGGTCAAGGCCTCCTTTGCTCTAGAACTGGAGAAAGTCGTGAGCACTTATTCTTGGAGTGCAGCTATACCAGGTTCGTTTGGGCTGCTATCTGCCTCAAGAATGAGTGGGGCCAGAACTAGGCGAGCAATATTCATGATATGGTTGGTTGGTTGAACCTCCATCTCAAAGGAAAATTTCAGGTTGCCTTCGGAGGCATCTATTTTATGGCATGCTGCTACTTCGTCTGGGAGGAGAGAAATAGAAGACTTCACCTCAATAGTAGCCACTCTGAAACGGAGCTAGTTAGTAAGATTTTGGCTTCTCTTTGTAACCTTGTTGTAGCAAAGTAAACCCTATTGAAGGGTGTTTCTAGACGCTCTAAGTTATACTGGGGTTTTTGTATATAACCTCGTATACCTCTAGTTAGATACGAAGGGTTTTTGTTTAACCCCATCTTTATGGGTTGTCCCTTGCCCTAGTGTGTACATGGTAGCTTGTCTACCTCTCTTTGGAATATATTTACCTTTTCCAAAAAAAAGAAAAGAATCACACACACCCATATCCAGCCATAGTTTCTGGCCCCAAAAGGGTAACATTGTCCTTGGATATCCTTTCCCGTATGACTATTTCTCTCATGAAATCTCCCCAGAGGAAAGAGAAATCATCACACATCAACCTCTAGCCACAGTCTATAGGCCCGAGTGGGTCAACTTTTCCATGTACTCCATCCTACCCTCTACAACCAAAAACCACAATTTGCATTCTTTATCATGGTTATACTAGATGTATCTGATGACAAGACTGGTTAAATCCTTCCATATCACTCAATATAGGGGCACACCCCTCTCCAAATACCATTGGATCTAACAATCTACATTGATACATGAAAAATCCTTTCCACGCAAAGTAACTTTTGTAATTCTTCATGACCTTTGTCCCCTTCTCCATAAAAGGGGTAGATTACCTTTTTCTACGATGCTTCTCGACATCCTCTTTCCTACAAGGCTCAGGTTCTGTTGAACTGTGCCTAGAGTTTTGGGGCACAAAAAAAACATGAATTTGATCTGTTGAAGCCTCTTTCCTATTGAAAGGGGCAATTTGTTTACAACCATGTTTATTCCCATTTAAACTCCATGCTACACAATGGGTGGATTCCTAGTTGGTTTCTTGATCCTAACAACCAATCATGCTACCTTAAAAAAAGAGGTGGACATCACAAAATTTTCAAGAAGAAGAACACTTACTAACAATTTTAGAAAGATCTTCTTGAGATGGAGAGAACCAAAAAATAGTCCAACATTGGTGAGGAGATAAAAACACTAGTTGAATACTCTTGTGATGAGATGAAGACTTACTTTGACACATGATCCACCCACTGGTCACAATGGAATGATGAACTATAGGCCACAAAGTCACTTGAGTTTGGCAACAAGTATACAATCAGGGCTAACATGGGTCAGGAAAAGCCATAGTGGCAGGTGTTCACATTTGCAGGCCATGCACAACTATCGTCACCATACAACCTACATGAGGAATGACTACATGACTCCAACCAATGGTATACTACTGCAAGAATGTTTCATTTGAGCATCAAAACATGAGACATCTATGGAACATATAATCACTCCCTAAAACAACCAAGTGGATGATCCGATAGAAGAATCCAATGACGAATCATGCCATTTTTATCAAGGCAAAAGACAAAAAGCTACAAAATTCTAGTGTAAAATAAGAGGTTCAACATAGTCACATCAAAAATGTACCCTCAATTTCCACCTTCCAGATATCCTCTAGTTCCAGGACCTTACGGATGCCCGCCTCATATAGGCTTAGTCACAACATTGACATTCGTAGTTTTTTTAAAGATCTGACAAGCTTTTGGTTACAATATAAGAGAAGTCTTATAGAAACTGAGAGATTTAAAGGTCATTCCAGTAGAAATCAACACCTTCAGAGTTCACCACCATAAGATCATAAAGCTTGTTTACCAAAGCATGACAAAAGGAGATACATTTTCAAAAGTGAATATTTCTCCCACCATTGTCAAAAAGGAGATACCAACTACTAAACCAAAGAGAGATGTTCACACTCATTGGGGCCTCTCTTAGTAGCATTTTTTGATTGGTCGTGCACTTGATGGAGTTTCTAGCCATAAGGAAGCCTCCTAATCCCTTTCTGAAGAGCTACAATACCAACACTTATTGTAATTTCCATCACAAAAGGGACACAAATAGACTCATCTCTGGGCCTCAAGCATGATATTCAAGACCTAATCAGTGTAGGTTTGACCCAAGTGGGTTAATAGATGCAGCTACTATAGATCTTGTCGCCGAAGAGACAGATGTTGCCACAAAATTGATTAAATACCTACTTAAGCTAGAGAAAAGTAAGAACACACCAATAGATGCAATCACAAAGTTGATTGAGCTAGACCTCTACAAGAGAGCACTAAGAGACATAGTAATCATGATCCCTAAATCATTCAAAGATCCTTAAGAACCTATTTGATTGTTTTTTCTTAAGAGAACATCAAAATAAAAACTAAAAAAATCAAAATGAAAAAAAATCAGAATGAAAAAGAAAATTCAAAAATTCAAAATTAAAATAAAAAATTAAAATAAAAAAATCCACTTAATCTACCTAACTTCCTAGATGTGTCCCCCATGCACTATTAAGTGGAAGGGTCAAAGTAGAACAATAGGGCCTAAGTGGGAAGGAGCAAGGTTGTTATGTTGAGGCCCCCAAATGGTTTGCAAGACTAATCTCACCCATATACCACAGAATCAATAAAATCATCTAAAGATAAAATTATAGGATGATATCATAGCTCAAAATCAACATGTGTCCTATTTTGGGTCTTCTTAAACTGAGCACCCAGAGGTGAGTTGGAATAGAGCTGCCAAGTCAGGACATCTTGAAACAAATTTAGGGGTCACTCCCTACATGAGTGTTAATGTTTAAACATGACAGCAACTATGATATCATGGCACGTATAAGATAGGTGGACTGGAGTATAGGGAGATTTGGATGCCTTGCAACATTGCACACTTCTCACCATCTTCCATGATGATCTAGCTAGGGTACCAAAAAAGTGGAACCTTCATCAAGAAACCCCCATTAACACAGTTCAAGTTCCCATACTTAGGCTCTGGGCATCAATGTCCACCAATTCAAAGGATTAACGAAATACAAAATTAATTTTGAATCCTAAAGGGAACCCAAACATGGACATATGTCTGTGGTGAATTTCTTATTAAGCATGACATCCAAGACCAATGGAGCACAAAAACTCTCTTTTGGGAGTCAAGATTCCCATCCTAAGGTTTAGAGAATCAATGCCCATGGATTTAAAATGCAAAATGACTAAAAAGATGTAAGTCCAAAGGACATCTGACAATGTGGATACATGCTTGTAATAAACTGCATATACCAAGAAGTGTTCAGAATAGATCCCATAGGGGTCTCTATAACACCAGGTGCTTTAACCTAACTGGCTAGGGAATGGTCGCTTGAGTAACCAAGACCCAGTGGAGCATCAAATACACCCTAAGTGTATCTTCACCTAGTGGTACATCTGGCTATGATCATTTGAAGGGAATAACAAACTATTCCTAGAAGACTTTAGAAAATCTTAAGCATGATTAGGGTCTCAAATCACCTTAAACTTTAGTACTAAAAAGTGGAAAGTAGGGTGAGTAGGTTGGTTGTAATTCACCATCAGATAAGATACAATGATTACATGACCACCCCACATCTCATGACATGCCTACTGACTAACTCGGTTTACCACCAACTTGCCAAAGGGGTCTCAGTCTAGAAAACTTGAGTGTTGACTAGAGGCCTAAGCCAAAAGACAAAAGAAACCCCACCAGGGGTGATATCCTAACATCTGCCATGGTAGCAACATAGCAAGCCAATATGTCAATTCAAAGATAAAAACAAAAAATCAAATTCAAAATAGCTTCTTACTGACTAACAAGTTCTAATTAATATCAAAAGAAGAAGTCAACATCTTTGAAACAAAATAATGGCACAATATATTACCTCCATGATATAAACCATGATAATCCCTAGGCTTGGAAAAGATGAATGAGGAAGGAAAATATTGGATGATAATGTCCCACTACATCGATATCAAAGATCATTTCCATAGCAAGTAGGTCTCCTTTGACAATCATGACTTATCTCCACAAGCAGAGTCCACTAGTGAACCATTGGTAGAAGGATGTAAATGGCAAAGACTATATGAATTGTTTTATATAGAGACAAGATCAAACTTGAAACTAGCTCAAGCAATTCTTGCATACATCTTCCAATAAAGAGTCCTACACGACACATTATCTCCTAAGATACTGAAAACCTTACCTGCATTCAAAGACATATCACTTCTTATAAGTTACCATGGCATGCTCTTTTAATTGCAGCTATTGAATCAACAAGGACAACTGGTCCAATGACCCTAAAGAAGGACAACTTAGATGTGATAAGCTCATGTCACCTAAAAAATGCTTCTCCCACAACAATCTACTGATGACAATGACAAAGCAACTTCGAGCCTCTACCTTTCAATCAAGACACATTGATAAGTTTTCAAAGACTCGCCAGAGAACTATCAACAACACTACATCATGGTTGCATCACCAAAGTAGACTGAATGATGTGTTGGACCTTGATTCTAAACCATTTCCATCATCAACTCTTTTGCAAAGACATTCCATACATCCATAATAGTTGAAACCAAGGAATTCAAATGTCAATACAACTTGCATCAAACTTCACAAATAAATCTTGGCCCAAAGTTCATCAGCCATGTGATCGGTGGAAGCACACCTGCTTGAGATATTGCCTCAATTTCAAGCCCTACACTCTTCTAAGCAACCTTAATCATGACCAGTTTTGAGGATGACCAGTTCCAATCCTCTAGCATCATGGACCATGACCTAGTACTAGACCAATCACATATCCTCCAATGTTTTGGGGTCCTAGAGAATGACCTAAAACTTGACCAATCGCATGCTCTTAAGCACTTTAGGAAAACATCAAATGCTCTAGAGAGTAGGAAATTGGTTGATACAGTCACTAGCCGATACAAGAGAAGCTCTAGGGAGAAGGAAACTGACCGATACAATCACTGGCACAAGAAGGTCACCTTAAATCTAGAAACGTGTCTTGTACCCAATCTTATCCATCTTGAGCATTCTTGATAACTAGAGCAGCAAAAACCATACTTTCAAGGTACCTAACAAGGAACTTAGAACTCTTTGAATGAAACAATGATGCTCTCTGGATCCCTACATATGGTAAGAGCTTTCAAATGATCAAGTATGCTTTCATTTCCATATTTGTCGATCAATTTCCTAAAGACTTTAAGAGGGCCTAATATCTTCATATCTAATCAGACTTAATATCATTTCAAGAATGAACGATTCCTAGTGGGGATGTCATTCAAAGGAAGGCAAATCAAATCAAGTGATAGGAGAGGCAAGGATAATTACTCATCGACACTCTAGGGGATAGATGGTAAACCATTGGAGGAACACATTATGGAGGATGCCTTATCACTAGATGATCACCTAATGCCTAATCTTACATTCTCTTCCCATGAACTTTATCTACAAAATTGTGAATGCTCTAAGAAGCATATGATTAGCCAGCTACAATCACTTGTCCTAAAGGTCATTTTAAACCTAAGATATTTGTTTGGTGCCTAACCTTATCCACATTGAGTACTTTCAAAGAACTAGAATAACTAAGATGACACTTTCAAAGATCCTCACAAGCAACTAGGAACTCTTTGAACGACTAGATGATGCTCTAGAAATTAGAAAACTAAATGATAGAGTCATTGGTCATAAAGGCCACCTTAAATCAGGAAATTTGTCTGATGCCCAAACTTATCTATCTTGAGAACTTTTGGAAAACTAGAAACATCTATAGAGCAAACAATTAATCGATAAAATCATTGGACACGAAGTACGCTTAAATATAGAAATTTGTCTGATACCCCATCTATGGTCCTAGATCATGAAGTAAAATTTAATTGATTGTGCCTTCATTTTTTAATCAATCTATGGTCCTAAATCATGACCTAAAACTGAACCTACTCACATTTCTAAATCTTTTTTGAGTCCTAGATCATGACCTCAAATTGAACCAATCTTATGCTCCTATTTGCACATCTATTTGTGGTCTTGGGTCATGAATCAAAACTGAACTAATCATGTGTGTGTATTTGCAAATCTTTGTGAGGTTACAATCATGACCTAAGACTATACCAATCATGTCCTGGACATATATTAAAATTTCTAATACCTACATCCGGTAGGAGATTAAGGATGATAACATATGTTATAATTTCCATATTTGATGTTCATCTTCTAATAGGAATGAAGTTATATATAATATTGATAAAATCAAGTGAAAACTAGAGAGTTGGGGATAATTTCTTATCAAAACTCTAGGATACAGATGATGAATCAGTGGAGAAACACATTGTAGAGGCCACATATCATTGGATGATCACCTAATGCACGATCTCAACTTTTTTAAACACTCCTCATGTGAACTTTTTCCTACAAGATCACACATTCTCTAGGGAGAAGATGATTGACCATCACAGTCACTGGTCATAGAGGTCACCTTATAACTAGGAACTTGTCTAATGTCCCAATCTTCAATTTTGAGTAATCAAAGACCTAATGTAGATTGTATAACCCAAAACAATTTTAGATTATTTGGGTCATGGTACTAACCTTAATGTGGTGGCTCTCCCATTCACCAAAAAAAACTAAAATGAAAATGCGTAGAAAAAGAAAAGAGATGACGAATTTTCAAGATCTTTTACACGCAAGAAGTTTTCACAATTCTCATTGATTATAGACTCCTAATTTTAATTACTTCTAACAAACCACCATCATATTCTCTTTTCACATCTACCTTTTCTCACTTAGTCATGAGTTAGTGAGAGAATCAGACATATACTGGTTTAAGAACTAAAGCGATGATGAGTCACTTTTGTAATAACTAGTGAACCTATTAAGGCTCATAAGAATTCTGTGGGAATGAATGGTTTGTTAGATATTGGGTAAGTGTCTTAGCTAGAGGCAATCCTGGATATGGAAAAATCATCTATACCTAATCTTATTTTATTTATGAATGGATATTTCATTAATTCATCCTTTAAAATGAAAATACATCAACATTGTTTTCCACCCTCCACAAGGTTTATCAGAACATCTTTGAGGAGTCCAACCTTTTTTGCCTTTCTTGACTAAAAATGGGGTTCGGACTTGGCTCAAGCTTGTAGTTCTCACTCTTATGTTAAATCTTGCCTTGAGAGGGAAAATTGTTGACACTAAATTTTTCCTCACTCAACAAAAATTCATGATTAATATTAATTATCTAGCTAATGATGGAGTTCATTACATTCTCTCACATTTCCACCATTTTCCATATTTTATCCTTGTTCCACTATTTTCCATAGTTTTGACATGTTTCTACCTATTTAATCCATTCATTTTCACCCACTTTACCCAATTAGGCTTACTATAAAGAAAATTTATTATCTCAAAGTGTAATTTGACCATTATTTCCGGTTTAAGCCTTTTGCATACATTGCCCAGTTAAAATATCCTGAATAAATATTCCTTTTCCCAAGAGATATTCAATTGCCTTTTTCCTCAAAAAAAAGATATCTTTTGGATAATAATGAAGGATAATTTTGAAGTAATGAATTTTATATCTCCTTGCTTATTTTATTTGACTTTTGTTCATCTTATGATTTTCTCCAGAAGATTCATAAAATTGGGAGACATGCTTTATCCATCCAGGGAAACCCAAAAAATCAGATCCATCCATCATCTGTTGCACGCAGGATGGCCTCAATCTATAAGCCATGTCTCACAACACAATTCACCACCTCTTCTAGAACCTTCCAGTTGGAAACCTTGAATCCTAAAATCTACCTATAATATACCCACATATCCACCATTTTTTGGGCCGCTTTCGTCTCTCATGAACCAGAGAGCGAACTACCTCCTCATTTTACTATCTATTGCATGTGATATGAGGATCCTTCCTCTGACACCAACTATTATGTTAATTCTAGTAGACTTCTCAACAACTATTGCTTGCTTTATTCTACTATATTCATAATTATGGATGTTTACACACAATTTTCAAAGTTCTATATCTTACTATAGTGATTTTATCTCATCTCTTTCTCTCCATATGCATCAGTCCCAACTCCTAGTGATGGATCTCCACTGTGGGAGGTCCTAAGGTGATTGTGACCACAACACACCTAAAAACTAGGACCCTTAGGGCTATGGTGGGAAAGACACAACCTCCTAAAGGTCACCAACAAAAACATGCATTGTTATGTTTTCTTCCATTTTCTTTAAAACAACCTTGATCACTTTAAGTTTTAAATTGAGATGTCTATAAAAAGGATGATATACCATTACTGGGAGAGATGGGTGTGCTAACACCTTCCCCACTCATAACAGTATCACCAACTCCAATATGTAAAATAACATATACCTTTCTTATCTGCCCTTGGGTGGAGTCCAAATTGGGTCTTTTGTATTTTCCCTTGTTTAATGAATAAAATGGGGTGGAAAATATGAGAACCTTATCGCTTTATCATTTTCTTTTGTTTCTCCATTGTTTCATGACCATAAGATCATGTTATTTTTGGGTCAGGTATGATAGAGACTTCTATTTTGAATTAAAAGAAGTATGAGTCAGATGTTGAGAAAATAATACTAAATGAGTTTATTTTACCCTTTTGTTGAAAGTCATTTGAGCTTTTCCTGTGAGTATGGTGTGGGTTACTTCATCTCCTTAATCATTGGTACTTGGGACATGGGCTCAGGGTGTTTTTTCTACCCCAACATTAATAACATGAGGTATCCCAACTTAGTATGAATTGACAGATAAAACTATTTGTCCACTTTTAATGCAAATCACAGATGTACGATGTTTAGTCAGCTAAGATTCATTTATTACTTATATAAGCAAAATGATGGGAAATATATTTGTAATATTGGAACAAGTCAAGGTAAACAAAACAAAATAAAATAGAGAATATTCCATCAAATTCTACTAACCAAAAGGAGTTATAGGATATGTAATCACAAATTAGGCAATCTATGCACCTCATAATCAGGTGTAGACAACCCTAAATCACCCTATAAAGTAACTAATATCCTAACCCAGAATGTACTATGGTAGCTACTCCTATGAGGGTCATCCCACTTGATCTCACAAAACGTGACTAGAACCCCATCAACAACCCAATACCTTTCTTGAGGATGATGTATGAACATTGCTAATGTCTCAGATTACCTCTCAGATCCAAAAAATAATCATGAACATTAGGAGTGGTGAAAGATCATCCAAGAGTACTAAGACAGTGACCCAACACATGTTGGACAAACCCAGGTCGATTTTGTAGTGTCAAGTCAGATTTCCCTGACCTTGGATTTTGGGAAGATATTCCCTTGGACCTCATCCTCTCTGAGTTCAGTCCAAACTACCTTCTTCATCCATCCTTATCACTATTATTTTGATGTAAGTGAAAATGGAATTTCACACAACCATGCCAACAGTCATAACTAGAAAGAGAAGATGGATCAGTAGCATGATAGATCTGAATATTAACTACTTGCTTAGAGTCAAAGTACATAAACATAACTAGAATGGGGTACATTGCCCAGAAGGAGTTCAATTAGCCATAGAGAAGCATATTTGGCACCAAACAAAGATGGAAATACATTGTTTATACAAAAATAAAGGAGAACAACATAAGAAAAGAGGAAGAGATTTATCCCATAGAGGAAAGGTGTCTCTTGCTCCTTAGCCTCCAAATGGGATGGATCTCGTCCTTTGTGTCATCCTCCTTGATCCTCTTGACTCCTTGGCATCCTTTATCCTCAATTTTTTCTTAATATGCTTGTGTGGATGAATGGTGAAGAACCCCATGCTAGTTTTGAAAACCAGGCCTAGTTCATATAGTAGTTGGATGGGTGAAGGTGGAAACTAATGGAAATGAGTGGAGGATTGAGGTGGTTGATGGAAAATGGATGAAAACTGATGGGAATGGATGTAGGGTGAAATATTTAGCCCTCTCAAACCTCAAAAATCCAAGATTCAGGCATGGAGATAAAAAATGCAAAACCCTCAGACTGGTGGTTGAGGAGGGTATGTACGGTGGTAGGTGACATATTCGTAAGTGAAGGCATACTCATCCCAATTTGGATGAATTGGGGCTAGTTCAGCATGACATCTAGATAGGTGAAGTGGTGAAACCAGGTTGGGTTCATGAACTGAGGCTAGGTTTTTGGCATCAATCTGTCAGGCACTTGTTTCCACCAATCTGTGGATTCGTCGGTTGGTGTCATTGGTGGACACCATTAGTAGTGCCATCCGTTGTCACCATGAGTGGATGCCATTATAGATGGACAATGATGACTTGAATGATGACGGGTCTGCTAAACTAGGAGTGGGTTCATGAACCCACTATTGGTTTGTTGAGGCTCAATGATGACGGTTGTAAACTAGGTCTGGATTTGGTAACCCACCTTGGGTTCATCCCATCAACAGGTGACAAAGTTTATCATTTAATGTCATTGATGGGCACCATCCGTAGACAGCATTGGTGGATGTAACCGCTTAATGTCATCATTGGATGTCCAACGATGCATGAAAATCTTGATGAAGGATGAATGAAGATGTGTCTAGCAAACTAGGGGTTGTGAACTAAGGATGAGTTCGTATGACAACTGGGTGGCAATGAATAGGGGTTGGATATGTGTGATGGTTAGATGCTGATAGACCAGGGTTGGGTTCATGAACTGGGGCCAGATTCATCTAATCGGTTATTGACTTGAGTAAATGTGAAGGTTGATGAAGTGTTCCATTGGCAGATGCCATCAGTGAACGTCATCGATCAATGTCTCATTGATTCATGCCTTATTTCTTGACATTCACTATTTGTCATTAGTCAAAGGAGATTGATGAAATTCTTGCAAAAACACGGGTTGTATTCCCTGAATGGGGTCTAGTTTCATGCTATCAACTTTTCATAGTTAGTTTGATGAAAATGGTGGCTTTTTTGTTGTCTTGATCAAAAACCATGTCAACTTTGATGAACTAAGGATGCTTTTATAAATATGGGTCATTTGATCAGTCTGAATATTTCCACTCTATGCCCTTAGAATCAAGAATTTTATGTATCTTCAGTTTGGTGCCTATAAGTCCCATAATTGGCTAGTTGAGAAACTATATATTCAAATATGTCTAGTTGAGCAATAAAACACTCCAAACAGGACCCATTGGAAGGGGAGCTCCTGGAAATTCTCAGGGGCATTCAGGTAGTCACCACTGGTGCATGGAGGAACATTGAGGTAGATATGAACTTAGAGATTTCTACAAATATTTTTAAAGATCCTATACTTGCTCACCTAAATACCTCCTAATAATCCAACACATCCGCAAGCTTAAACAGGGCTCCAACCCTTTCAAAATCATTAATGTCAAAAGAGAAGCCAATCTCCTTGCTGACAAGTTGGTGAAATGGTTCCTCAAAAGGCATGGGTGCAACGTTAATCTAATACATGTCTAGAAGAGATGAAGGAGGTTCTCCAATTAGATAATGGTTTGAACTAAGATAGGCTTATGTCTTGTATTTGCAAAAAAAGATGGGTAAATTACAAAAATCTAAATGTCTAGAGTATTCTGGGCATATAAAGGCTATTATAGGCACATGATAGAGTTAATTACTTAGCATTAACAAATAAATATGGGTGTTATTAATCCTCCGTACCAAAGCCTTTTTAGATCACCTAAAATATGTGTGAAACCACGAGGTGAGACCATGTCCCAATAATACACTATGGTAACGGATAACATCTATTTCTTACAAGCATACTATGATAAGAGAGATTGAATATGATTATTTAATCAGTGATAATATCTACATAGGTTATACTCAACCATAGAGGAAGTATAAGAGTCATCAAGTATTAATGGTAGATGTAGAAGAGAAATAAAACATCCAATGTGATTATCGAAGTTTTTTTTTGGTGATTATCCAAGTTAACCTTAAATAGGTACACTTTTGGTTGGATTACTTATTTGTAGTATTAAGTCTTGGGATTATTTGTCTCTAAAACGAAATCCCAAACAAACTCATCCATATACATAATAGGTTTCAAATATTGAACCTTCAGTCACTGAGATCTACCAAAATAGGCTCCAAATAAATCAACCTTTAGTTACTAACAAATCAACACAAATACCAAAGAAAATAACCTTTGGTCACCAACAAACAACACTAGTTCCAAAGGAACCAACCTTTGATTACCAAAAAACCAACATTGATGCCAGAGAAATCAACCATCAGTAGGTCTGTCGATGGGGAGGGTATGCGGGGTTGAGGTCTTACCCGTACCCTTACCCTTACCCATCAAGTGTTGTGGGTAAGGTCTTACTCTTACTCTTACCCACCAATTATGGTAGATAAGGGTATGGGTAATTCTCCACTCCACCAATCTCCTTACCCTCCCCTTACCCTTACCCTCTTACCCATAGGGTAAACGGGGAGGGTAGGGGTGAAGTGGTGAATTTATACATCTTCATCAAATTTGTGCTAATATTAACAATAATGGCCTAGCAAATACATTTATATATTTGAGTGAAATATCAAGGTGCTCCAGAATGGGCTTTATATATCTAAGATGATTCTAAGTAATCTACTACAACATTATATAAATGGTTTATTTTGTATTGAATGCATATACAAATGATAGTACCCTAAAATTGGTGTGTGAACAAATAAATTGTTTCCAAAAGATAAAGGACGGTACATTAAAATGATATTAAATGACAATATGTTGTTATAAAAAAATGAAAATATGTCACAATAAGTAATGTTGGAAACTTATGGAACAGGGTCAAGGGCGAATATCTTGGTATTATTTGACTTTCTGTGGCTGGCACCTTTTTTTCTTCTTTTCTCATTTCTGGAGAGTTCAGATGTCGTTGTTGGATGGTTCTGTTGAAGTTTCCTTCTTCTCTGGAATAGAAATCCTTCCTCAGCGATGGCTAAAGGATCTTGATTTCTTTGATGCTGGTCTATTCTTCTTCTTTCTCGAGTGATGAGGCTCTCTTGATTCTTATCTACCTTAGCTTTAAACCTACAGTTTTGAGGCCCTGCTTGGTGGGAGACCCTTTAGTTTTTCCCTTCACTTCTGATGGTCTAATGTCCGATTCTTTATAGATAGTGATGTTGTAAAGATATGTTTTTCTATTTCTATTGGTCCTCATCTTGAGGATTGACAAGCATTGTATTTACTAAAATACAAAAATACAAAAAAGCAACAGAGTTTTGGTCGACCAAAAAAAAGTAATGTTGGAAACTTACATATCTTATTCCTCTAAAATGTTTTGCATCCAAAAAATGTAGCACAATAAAGTAGATAGTACCACTCACATATGTATTAAATGGTACATTAAAGGTTAAATCTTGTTATTATATACATGTTTATTTTACACAACACACGTATTTGATGGAACGTAGACTATTTTTATACACATCTTCCACCTCCAAGATGGTGTTAGATACATAAACAAGTTAACTACATAAGAAGTAGGTAATAATCTCTTATAATGTATAAATGATGACCATATAATATTAATTATTTCATAGACTCAAACAACACAATGACTATACATTTAATATATTATACATAAATATTGGCAGGTAGCGGGTTAGAGGGTACGGGTAATGGCTTACCCTTACCTTTACCAACTAAGGTAGCGGGGTAGAGGGTAGCGGGTAGGTGGGTAAATGGTAAGAAAAGCATTTACCCCTACCCTTCCCCTACATGGTATGAATAACAGATAAATGAGTTTACCCTTACTCATTGACAGCGCTAACCATCAGTCACCAGAAAACCAAAACCAGTTCCAAAGAAACCAATCGTCGATCACCAACAAACCAACATTGGTGCCAAAGAAATCAACCATCAGTGATTGAAATTAACACAGGTGCCAAACACAGAACCTTTGGTCACTACAACCAACATTGGTACCAAAGAAACAACCTTCAGTCACCTAGTATACTTAGCAGTATACAACCCAAGAACGTTCTTACAGCCCTCTGGTTACTACCATATTAGGGTTACACTTGATTAATGAGGTTAGTTACTTGTCTTAATGAATCAACTAAGATATAAACATTGCATATAAATGTATTGTGACCCGATCATATTACAAACAACTTCAAAATATATGTGATATATGATAAATATATATCAAGTACCCAAACCATGGTACCAATAACACCTCAGTCCATACTGATAAATGTATATTTATCCTTTTTATTTACATCTTTTTGATATATTTTTAGGATTATTTTGTTATTTATCTTCTTAATTTTGTAATTAATTGTATTAGTTTATATTTTTCTCTTTATTTGGAATTTTAGTTATATTTGATTGGTTTTTTGTAGGAAAATGGCTTAATGACTAATTTCTCTTGGAAGATATTTTGCACAACTTCCCACAGTGCCTGATTTAAATATATACCTCACACCAAAATTGCCATAACTCTCACATCCCAAGGTGGAATTTAATGGGCAAGTATGCCTTGGAAAGAGAATTAAATTATCTATAGGGAAAACATATTTGCAGACTATTTTCAAATTTATGACTAGCCCAAAAATACACTCCAAATCACTATTGCGGAAATGTACAACAAAAAGAATGTGAACGGTCAACATAATTAAAGACAACCAACCATTTTCTCTATTGATCAGATCTAGAAAGTTTTTAGGCTCTAGCCAGAAATTTTCTAGAGAGTCTTGTATCTAGGGTTTCCACCCCTCCTTCCTTTATAAAAGGAGCGGGGACTCCACAAGAAAATACATCAGTTTTTAGTTGTAGACCACATCTTGTCTAATGTTGGATCTTATTTTGGTTTGTATTTCTTCTAGTCTCATTATGTGTGATTCGATTCTTTTGGGGCATGGGGAGTATCCCCTTAGCTCGGTTCTATTCAATATAATTAGTTCTATTGATCCATCAAAAAAATGTTCTCTCTCTGTTTATGTGTGGTTATTTGGATGATCTGATATATTCTTATAGAGTGATATGACTGTGAATCTCAGTAAGAACGAAACAATAGTCCCTTAATTGTGATTATCAACTTTTTGTATTTTTTATCTTATTTTCGTTATAATTCTTGATGACGTGGCCTCCTAAGTCTTGGGTTTGAACGCCGGTTTGAATTCACATGCTTCTTGATATGACCATAGATAATGGCATGTTGGACGGTTGGGCATTGATCCGTACACATCGGGACCAACGGGTTCATAGGAAGTCTAACCTTTGTGAGTTTGTATGTAAGTACATGCAACCACAAGGTCGTGATTTGATCCTTAGAGTTTCGAATTTGATTAGTTGAATAGGAACGTGGTTTTGGTAGTGATCCTCCGGACCCCCAAATCTTTATTTCTTGATTAGTTAAACTTTATTTTAGCACTTTTATTTTTGTTCTTAGTTTTAACAACCCTCTCAAATTGGAATTTAATTTTGTTCTTACTGTTGGATTTGAATCTTGACTTTTCTTTTCTTTCGTCCCTTGGATCAATCATATGTATACTAATGAGAGACCGCTAACCTTGCTTAAAGTATTGAACATACTTAACTATCATAATTTAATGTTTATAACCTTAATATAATCTTTTCATATGCTTTTTAATAATAATACAAGCTTAAGTTTCAAGTTTGGTCCAATTTGGTCACTGTTTGTGCAAGTTATGCAATTTTATGCACATTTTGGACTTTTTTGCAATTTACCCAATTGAGAGGTTTTTTTGCAATTTATCACTTAAATTATGTTATTTGGATGTTATTTCATCATTCTTGAGCTTTTTGAGCCATGGGTAACCTAGTTTAACCTTAGTTTAGAAGTGTTTTCCTCAAGGGTATTTTAGCGTTTAACCCTTTATGGATGAGCTACCTTTAGGAGTTATCAACCAATGATTTATTTGATTGTCTTGGAAATTATAAAAAAGAGAGATAATCAGGTCTCTATGGAAGGTGGGGGAGATGCTTGGGTGGCTGCTTGTATATCCTTGATAGTTTAAGGCCATAGATGCATGGAGAGCTTTTTAGACACCTCATACTTCTTCTCTCCCTTATCCTAGAGCTTTATATATCTATTTTTGAGCTCCCAAATGAAAGTTTTGCTTTTCACCACTTCCCTCCTACTAAGAACCTCGTTCCCTATCTATTTATCTGTGGAGGACCTGTCCAAGGTAGAAGAAGAAGGCGAATTTCTTGGTGGGATCTGCTAGGGTTTTTCTTTACTCTTTTTAGGGTTTAAAAAGCTTCCTTCTAGTGATCGTGACCTAAAAGAGTAAGAATCCCCTTCTTTCCTCTATTTGTTTCTTTTTTTATCCTTCCTCCTACCTTTCTCCAGGTTTGAACCTTGTTGTTCCATGGTAGAAATTTCTCTAAAGCTCTAAAACGCTACCTTTCTTTCTCCTTATGCTTAGGGCTTGCTCATTTGATGATGAAAGGTGCTAGATGGACGAGTTCACAGCTTATGCTTGGATTTTCTACCCTAACTTCTCGTGTTTTATTCTATTTAGAATTTTATCTTCTAATTAGAGGCAAGATTTATAACTTGCACCACGTTTATTGCTTACCATAAGCTTGCTAGCTCATGTTCTTGCTTTTAAATGATGATCCATGCACTAAAAAGTTATGCTTGACTTGGATTTCGATTTTTATAATGTTCCCTATTCTGATTTCAGTTCTAGATGAACCTATTATTATTTTTATGTTATTCCTAATGTACAATATGACTTGGATCAGGTGGTTTGACAACCGATGGTGCTAAACACCTATCAACCAACGGTCAATTTTAGGGTTTAAAGTTGATTTCTTCTATAAACACATGACCCAATGGTGGTACCATTACAACATTCATATGGTATTGTCTTCATTACAACTGATGGTGGTGACAAAGGGTTTCAACTGACTTTCACCCCTTAGGTCATGTTTTGGCCTAATTATAAGCTAAATGATCAACGACTAAGTACCCTAATGATGCTACCAATCAATGGTGACATTAGCTTGATATTCGATGGTGATTAATAAATATAATGCTGATCTAAAAACCTATGGTGACTTAATGGTCACTAGTGATGGTAAATCAGGTCTCCAAAACCTATGGTCATTTAATCATGTACATGTAGCATCAATAAGCCTTAAACCAATGGTTTCTTAAGTCATATGATGAAATGGTCAGACCTATACTCCAATTGATGGTTTTAATATATGAACTTGACCTAATGGTTAAGATCTAATGTTTCTTAATCCAATAAATTGGAATGATATCTAAATGTAATATGTTGGTCCTAATAAAGTGATTTAAATGGTTTCCTTTATGAGATCAACTTAAGAATATCATTTACTGACGGCTTGTTTTAAATAAGCAATCGCTTGTGGGTTTTACCTTACTCTCAATGGAACTTTTTATGTTGTTAATCAAGGGATGTCTAGGGTTAGATGGTGACTCTTTCTAGAGGACAAACCAATGACTTCATAGGTGGTTTGTTTAAGATGTTTACTTATGTAAACGACCAATGGCTTTAATTTTTCAACATTTAATGGTTAGAAGTTGATGCCTCAATATTCCCATTGTTTTGGGTGAAGCCTATAGTGTAATGTTATGATTCTAATGATGAGAATTTGATGGTTCAATGCCTTAAACTTGTAGTCTTACCCTTACCTCGTATGATTATGATTGATAATCACCATAATGAATTAATGGGTAACCCTAATGAGGTACAGCTTGTTATACCTAGCTTTAATATAACTAAATGATGGTAATTGGGTATGAATAGTCCTTGAATGATTAATACAATCATGGAGTACTCTTTTATTGTTGTTGAAACCTTAGTATGTTATAACTTGATGGTTACACCTTGATTTATGTGTGGAATCGTACTTGATCATAGTATGGAATGTGATGGTGATGCTTCACCTTATGCATCCATGATCCAATGGGGATGCCCTAAGTTAGGGTTTGGGTATAAGTGTTGATTAGTAACATTAATATAATTTATCTTGTTGAACCTAACTCTAATGCAAATAGATAAAGATGGGTATTCATGTTTAACATTCTTATATGGTGTAATGATGGTGAAATAACCTTCTTAATATGATCATAACCTTAATATGATAATTGGTGGTTATCATAGCCACATGGTTGATACTTTCTTATGCTAAACATGTGCATTATGAATATAATGAGGGTTAATCATATCTAGATTCCTTGCATGTTGATGTAATCAAGGAATGTTCTTAATGTTAATATAACCATGCTATGATTGTTTATGAATATCTCCTAGCTCATTAATGCAATATTGTGTTGATCCGGTGTATTATGTATGTGATGTTGTTGAGCCTTGTTATAAGGCATGCAAAGATAATGATGATCTTGCAGGGAATAGTATGATGGTCTTGATGACCTTTGGGCATGGTTGAGCCCTGAATGAGGTGTAATCCTCTTGTGTTGATAAGGGTTGATACCCTATGATATTGTGAAAAGGATTTATATCTTGTGATAGTATGATGACTAATGTAGTCTCATGAATGGCAAGTGAATAGTACCATGTGATGATGAGATGAGAAATTATGTTTTACACATTGTATATCTTTTTAAGTTGTGATATTTATGCTTGCTAGAAGTGAATTAGGGTTTGTATGTCCACTTGTTTGATGCAGCCTTAATTCACCCAATTGGCATAACTAATCAAGTGCAACTCTAATCATGTAGTGCCCTCTATTGTAGAGCCATCTTCAGTGTCAGAACTTGTTGGATGGTGAAATGAGTATTCCTAAGGAAAACTCAGAGAACATACTGTTGAGTATGTGGGGGTGGCAAGTTGAGGATATATCCTTATCATCCACAATTCAAGTTATGGAGGATGGCTATTGTCATACCTCAGACTTTTGATGTGATTGAGGACAACTGTAGTTGTACCTCAGATTAGAGGGTTTTGTATACCCTGGTTTCTAGTGTCGTGACCTGTACCAAGGGCGGACTAGTGGTTGGCAGCTTGACTATATGTCGTTGTAGTGGAAACTTTGACTGATATATCACTGCCTTTTTACTTGTACTGACTGAGGGGAAGAGATCTTAGGATACTGACACTCCAAGATCTTGTACGGAACTGAATAGCCCTTCGTAGGGGTCAGTTGGACTTTGGATGGTACGATTCAAATTTCCCAGGGCATAATAAAAGATGTAAGATAGCCATGTAGCATATCTGTTTAGGGTTATACACAATGCTTCATATTGGATGATAACCCTTGTTTTCTTTCTTGGCACTGAGATCATGTATAGTACAATAAGATATAATGGATATGCTTATGTTGTAGTTATGCTCATGTTGTAAACATGCTTATGTTGTCAAATATACCGACACGGATGGTTAAGATGATGTTGTTAGATATGTTTAATTTTTCTATCTATGCCTATGTAATTAGAAATGCTTAAACTGCTAATCATGCTTATGCAGTTAATGGTACTATGATGTTAGTTCTACTTACAATACATATATGTTCCCTTTATTTAGGATGCCAATATTGATAGCCATGTTATGTTACTAGACATATTCAGGATGTTAGGGATGTTTATGCTACTAAATGTTTGTATTGTTAGCAAGGAATATGATGATAGTTAGATTAATGATGATGATTGTTATTAAATGTAGTTTGATGAAATTTGAGTAGATATCTATCTAGAGAAATGGATGTATTTGTTACATATATATACATTGATAATCATACTTGTTTCTAAGATTAATTGCTTAATATGTTTAGCATACTTGAACTATTCAATATGTTCAATTGATTACTAAATACTCCAACTGCTTAGTTATCTACTATTTAAAATGTTGTAATCAATAAGCATTGTTGGCGGTTATATCTCTTGCTAGGACATGGGTCTCACCCTTGTGGTTTGACACATCGTTTTAGGTAATCGGAAGTGACAACAACAGAACTGTGGAAGTAAAGAGGAACTACAATAATGAATCTTTGAGAAGTTTATTAGATGTTTAGTGTGTCCTAGAGTCATCCATGTACTCTCAAGTCTGGGTAGGAAAAGTTTGTATATGGTGTTTCAAACAAATCAGACTCTTGTTAACATATTAATGCTTTTTTGTGTGGCATATACAAATATTGTTCTCCTATGTATATATGTTGGGGATAAGGTGATAGAACAATTTGTATCAAATTCTTGGCATAGTATGGATACAAGAAAGATGTTGGGCTCTTACTCAAACATTTTTTAGCAGGATTTGAAGTTGAAATCAGTTTTAATTTACCCAAACATTTAGGTATGTGATTAATTAGTGATCAATTGTGTTTTATATTTTGAGTAATCTCGTTTAGTGTAATGGGTTCTCACAACTAAGTTGACTTATTATTTGCAACAATTTGACAATCGGGTTAGAAGGTTAAACTCTAGGGTTTTTTCTAGTGATTTTTGTGTGTACAATGACCCGCATCACATACCAAGTCCCAATTCATCAACTTAGGGCCAACTCACCATTCCTGGCCCCAAATCATCATTTAAGTCCATAACAAAAGAAACCCACATAGGGATTTTACAAGCACATTAAACTATGCATTTGTCTTAACAAGGTAGAAAAAAATCACTATTTAAAATTTCATATTAAAAGTCACAAGTATATGATAGTTGTACTAGATACAAAATTAGACACAATAGTACACTTTTAAGCATAAATGATCCACCATTAGGTATTGAATCTAATTCCCAAGATATTTAGAAGAATATCAGTTAAGAGACCCTCTTGAAATAGTTTTATTATCATATCTAAACACTAGGAGAGGTTATGGAGCTCGTGCATTATGATTATGGCATGAAAAAATTATAAAAGGAGATTTTGGAGGCATAAAAGGGACATCTCTATGCAAAACATAGATAAATTTAGGCTCTAGTTACAAGTCCAAATAAACTCCATAAGATATTTAGTTACTAAACAATCATAATATCATATTAGAAGCACATGAAAATAGTAGAGAAGGTTGCATATTTTGTTTTCCAACAACAACATATCAAAAAGCCTTAAAGGAACATTTTTGGTGCAAACATGTATGTATTTGAATTTCCAACCTTATGCATACATGAGGGCATATGAATGACATCATGGATAATAACTAATAGACTAGGTGAGTTATGAAAATTCATTTACTTGTTACATTATAGCAAAATAGCCCACAAATGTTCATCTTGTAGGCATATTAGGAAAATCTAAGGCAAGATTAGGGTTTTCATGTAGAAGGCAGACAAATAAATGCATCAACTGTTATATAAGTCTCCTAGAAGGTAATGAAAACATGAAAACACAACATCTCTACAAGAAATACTCCCTTACACATCCAAAACAGCCACTCAAGATCCATGATGAAACCTTCAAGCTAGGTCAAGCGAATTGGGGAAGAGAGAGAGAGAGAGAGAAAAGAGGTGCTTTAGCGAGATCAACAAGTGTCCACCATGGAAACCCATGGATCTCATCCCAAGGAAGAATGTGCAAGGTATTTATAGAGACATTAGATCAATGAAGGTAGAACTTATGCGGATAATGTTTGGAAAGGATCTACAAAGCCTTAAAACCACCAAGGAGACTGAAATCAAAAACATGCAAGGGCATGCAAGCACTTGATCCAAGCAATCAACCTTAAAATCAAGGTGTTAAGGGTATATAGCTCCTCCTACATGTTTCTAACATGTACTTAGACATTAAAATGAGGATAGAGGTTAAGGGTGGTTGGGTATATATAGAAAAAAGGGTTAGAAGACTATATTAACCACCCTTACACCAAACTATTAAGGGGCAAAAAGAGAAGACCTATCGAGTTACTATGGATGTAGATATCAACTCTATCCCTCTTTAGTGTCCTCGCAAACACCAAGCATATTTATTTTCATCATATCATGAGCTATCAAAGCTTGGACCTTAACCTATCAAGGTTCAAAATAAGGCGATTGAGATCACAAAACCAACCTATTGAAGTGCACACATATGCAATCCTATCGACCCTTACCCATGCTCAAACCTATAGAAGGTTCACCCATGAGGGAGACTCCATAGGTAGACACCCATGGACCATCAATAGACTATCAAGGATGATAAGGCTCTTAGCTATCGACCCTCATGGTTCAACCAAAGAAACATGATCATCTGGGCTAGGTTAGAAACCATGGATTGAATACTCATCAACCAAGTTCAAAAGCATACACATGTTATAAATTATAGCATGGATATAAAGAGATAATGTAATTGTGTAATTCCAACTAAATTTGATAGTATGTCCTCAATGAAGGTGATTTTACATATTAAACCTCAATGTATATGATATTTGGAAATAAAGGCAATTAATGTACAATTTAAGCCAAACTAAAGTTATATCTTAACTAATTGAATTGAAATATAAATAGATCATGAATATGAAGGGAAAAAAGTATTGAAACTTTGGATACAATTTGTATCCAACACCCATATTATTGTGGAGTTTCAATTTAGTCCATAACATGTAAGGAAACTTGAAATTAGGATAAGTAAAGTATAAATTTCTTCAAATTATCAAGTCATCTCAAATTTAAATCAAGCATTCATTTAATGATAATTAAACATCCAATTAAGATAAACAAGATGACTAGAGACTAAGCTATATCAGGGGCCTTACAACCATGAATCCCTAACAAGGACTTTCCCCTCAAAATGCAGAGCTAAGGTAGAAAGAAACAACAAGAAACATATAACTCCCTTTTGAGCACACTTTGGTATCGTGTATAGTTTCATTAATGTTGATTATCATTAAGTTCATATATTATAAATACCCTAGGTATGTTTCCCCTGAACTCTTGGTCAGAGTACTCAGAAGCATAATAGATAGAGAGTTTTGCATGGACCTTCCCTCAATACTTGGGGTACCTGACCATGTCATCCATATAGTGAGTTCAAATAGTACACATTATCATAAAATCGTGTTCATTACTAAATTATAATTTAATATTAAGAAGAAGAAAAAGTGAAAACTTCCTAGAGTTTTATCCTTTGGCTCCCACATGGTTTCTTCCATACTCCTAATTAAACGGGTACATATGAGAAGGTGCAGACAACTTAGAATGAAAAATGTTCCATCTTACATGTCACTAACCGAGGATTGAAGACCTATTCCATATGATTCATAACATAGGATCTAGTTGTTACTGGAAAGCTTCCTTGACCTTGACTTCAACCTACTGGTACTGTAGAACCTACATGTGAAGTTTGACCGTGGCCTCTTCTACTACCACTAAAATACTATGAGATTTTCCTTTTTTGTTGTGTTACTTCCTAATTCAGTTAGGGGTAAGATTTTCTCAGATGTCCAAATTGAACACACATGAAACACTTCCTTGTATCATAATGGCATTGACCTAAGTGACAACTGTTGTAGATCCAATGCCTTTCAACCTTTATCCTAGACGACCTTGTTGTTGACATGGATTTGATAATTCACCCTAGCAATAGGAAACCAAGTCCTCCATTATGAAGAGACCATTGTGACTGATACTTTGTCCTCAACTTATATGATGTGACCTCTACTGTAATTGTTGATATTCTTATTGATGTTATCACACATAAAACATCTATTTCATAACTACCAGGGTGTTGATGATAATACCAAGCATATCTCATAATTGAGTCACCATTAGGAAGTTTGAATGTTGCCCTTTGTATTCTCTAAACAACCTCTACAAAGGTAAAAAAAACTTCTCACACTCTCTATAAAATATGTCAATTGTGCTAAATCAACATTCATACCCTAATCAAACCTCACAATCCTCTCTAATATTTAGATTCCATGTAAGGAAAAACCACAAAAACTTCATGAACTGTTCCATGTAATTGTTTTTAGACAATGTTTCCTGGACCAACTGCTCAAAGTGAGCCGTCTTTTATCACATATACATCTCTCAAACTCCTTCCTGAACTCAGCCTGTGCGATCATATGATCGAGCCTCTTTTCCTCTTCTATGGCTCACCAAAGGCTAGCATTACCCTTCAATAGGTATATTGCATGCTTGATCTTATCTTATTCAGAATATCCAATAGCTTGAATGCCTTCTCTAACTCTATAAACCATATATTCACATCCTTTAGATCCGCAACACTTGCATACTCCATGGAAACTACTCACTTCAACCTCTTAAAGGTCTTCCCCTAACCCTACAATGACTCAGCATGTGGTGTGGGTACCCTAGATGGAGGTACTAGTACTTTGTCCAACATACATTTAATCATTGACATTAGTTGTCCAAAGATATTTTGGAAGGATGGGTCAACTAGTTTCATACAGTCTAGGGGAGGCGACACGAGCTTTTTTGGATCTATCTCGAGTACTCTCTCCTTAGGTAGCCTCACCTCCAATAACCTTGATTTAGGTACCCTCATCTAATCACCATCCCCCAGTTCCACAAAGCTACCATCAACATACTCTTTATGTGAACTAGTTGTATCTACACAAGCCATAAATGATGGTTAGACATGGCAAACACATAAGAACATGCATCATCATATGTCTCTGTAGACTCAGTGAACTTAAGCCCTGATACCAACACTTGTGACATCCAATCACACAAGAGTGAGATTACTCAAATTAAAATATGAAAATACACTAATCAGCATCAACATGAAAAACATACATAAAAAAGCCCAAATATATCTACCAGGACATTTTCTCAAAAATACCCAACTTCCATTCAAACAAAACATATAACTTTACAAGACATTCAATGACCACTATCACAATCTGTGCGATAGGATGTGGCCACCATATTTAATTACATCATGTACAATTAGGTGTTGCCAATCAAATCCACTCTACCCAGACATGTGAGTACATGGATAACTACAAGACACACCACCAAGAACCATCACCAGCCTCCAAGCTATAACGAATATCTAAAAAAGGGCTCCTCACTACCAAATCCTTGGTTACACTAAAGATCACTAAACATATGTGGGAAATCACAAGATTAAACCCATGTCTTAGTGATACGATATAAAGATTAATAGAATCTATTTGTTACAAGAACATTGTTGATTAGATTGATTGAATCCAATTAATTAATGAGTAATAATATCCACATAGGGTATATCCAACAATATAGTCATTATAAGAGTAATCAAAGTATTAAATATAGGATTAGAAGACCAATAAAAGCACCCAAAGTGATTTTCCCAGTAGACCTTAAGCAAGCATGCAACCTGATTGGATCATTTATTATTATTATTAAGTCCTAGGATTACCAAGATCCATAATAAATCTCAAATAAACTCATTTATATACATCATAGGTGCCAAAGAAATAACCTTAAGTCACCCAACAAACCAACACAGGTGCCAAAGAAACCAACCTTTAGTTACCACAACTAATATAGGTGTTAAAGACACAACCTTCGACCATCAAAACCAACATAGGTGTCAAAGACACAACCTTCAGTGACCTAGTATACTTAGTAGTATAAAACCTTAACACTTTCCCTAAACCCTTTGGTTACTAGAAGACTAGTGTTACATGATTAATGAGGTTAATTACTAATATTTCATGACTCAAGTAAGATAGGAACAAGGTAGACAAATGTATTTTGACCCAATCCAATTACGAAAAACTTTAAAAGGTATAAATTGTGTATTAGTATATATCAAGTACCCAAATATCGTGACATTACCATATCTAGATATACTAAGGCCCTATTAATCAACTTACGACACTTCAAGGCACAACTCACCATACTTGGCCATAAGCCCCAAATCTTCCTTAAAACCAATAACAAAGACAGACTCACATAGGGATTCCATGACCACCTATAACTATGAATTTTTCTTCAAAAGGCAATGAGAAAATTCTACGAAAAGTTTTAGATTAAAATCCACAAGTATGTAATGGTTACATTAGATACAAGATTAGGCACAAAAGTACTTTTTTAGCATGAATGAGCCATATTTAGGTGATAAATCTAACTCCCATGAAATTCTAGAAGCATATAAGTTAAAATAACCTATTGTAAACAACTTAGAATCATGTTAAAATAGGTGGAAAGGTTATAAATTTGGCATTTAGAGGCATAAAAGAGAAATTTTTATACATAAAAGAGCTACTTTTGGGTTTATTTTCAAGTCTATGAAATTCCAAAAGAACATTAGTTAGGGAATAATCCTAATTACATATATTATAAACACATTTACATAGTAGAGAAGGTTGCATATTTTGTTTTCCATCAATATGATATCAGAAAGCCTTAATCAGATCACTTTTAGGGTAAAAGTGTAAGTATCGTGAATTTCCATGGAAATTCATATTATTGTTACATTATGGAAAAATAGACCATAAAGGTTCATCTTTTATGCATATTAGGTGAAAGTAGGGCAAGATTAGGGTTTGCATGTATAAATTAGACAAAGAATGCATAACAATTATATCCATTCACCTTAGATAGTGATGAAAGTGTGCACATAGAAGATATCTTCAAGACATCATCCTTTCAATGACTAAAACAACTACTTAAGCTCCAAGATAACACATCCAAGCTAGGTCAAGAAAACTAGAGCAAAAATAGAGAAAACAGAGGTGCTTTACCTAGATGAGCAAGTTCCTACCATAGAAACCCATGTAGCTCAGACTCAAGAAGAATATGAGAGGGAATGCTAGATAAGGGAGAGCATATAAATTAGAACTTTTGTGGAATATGGTTGGAAAGGATCTACAAAGGCTTGAAACCACCAAGGAGACTTGAATCATCAACATGCAAATGCATGCAAACACTTGATCCAAGATATCAACCTTCAAGCCAAGGTGTCAAGGGTCTATAGCTCCTCCTTCATCTTTCCAATAGGTACCTAGATATAAAATTGATACTACAGGTTGAGGGTGGTTATGTGTATATAGGAAAAAGGGCTAAAATTCTATATTAACCACACTAACACCAAGCTATGGAGGGGCAAAAAGAGAAGACCTATCCAGGTACTATGGCTCAATCCATCAACACTAACTCTGTCAAGGGTCCTCACAAACTCTAGGCATTTATACTTTCATAATATCAGGAGTTGTAAAAACTTGGATCCGTGAACTATCAAGGTCCAAAGGTAAGGCAATCAAGATCACAAAACCAACCTATTCAAGTTCACTCACATGCACACCTATTGACCCTCACTCATGCTCAAACCTATGGAAGGTTCACCCATGAGGGTGAATCGATAGGTAACCACCCAGGGGACCTTTTGTAGCCAATATATCAAGGGTTGGAAAGTATTTTAGCTATTGACCCTCATGGTTCAACCAAGGAAACTTGATCATGTAGGCTACATTAGTAACCATGGGTTGAAACCTCATCAAACCAAGTGTGAAAGCATCAAAAGGTTATAAAATCTAATATGGATATCAAAGAGAATATGTAAGTATTTTATTTTAACTCACATTGAAATTAGGTCATTATCTAAGGTGAATTTTCATATTAGTACAAGACGTACATGAAAATTAAGAATCAAGGCAATCAATGTGCAATTTAAGCTAAAATAAAGTTATATTTTTACCGAATCATTTGCAGTCTAAATCAAGTTCAAGTATAGTTGCAATTAAACCAGTTATGTGTTGTATCATACTTTTTTCCAAAAATATAAAGACCACAAGAGAGGTTTTGAAGATGCATTCTCATTTTATCACTATCTAACTTCAAGAAAAGAGAGGGAGGCCACCCAATGGGAAATTCCACTCTAGAAGAGGCTGAAAGGAAGAAGAAGGATCTAGGGGAGGATTTCCCCTTCCTCTTGTTATATAATCTTATTGAGTAGATTTCTCGTAGAGGATTTATCCTCTACTTGTGTTATATATCATTTCTCTTCCTTTACTTCTTTATTTCTTCTTAGTTACTCGATGGAACTCATAGGAAACTTGATTTACAACCTTGTATGTGGATCAATTTTATATATGAGTAGGTTTCATTGTGTTTTGTTCCTTGTGGGAACCTATTAATTATGTGATGAGCATATCTATATAATATTATGAATTTGCTTCTTTGATTCTCTAATTACTCTTGAATGATTATGGGAATCTCAAACAAGGTCCCTTAGCTCGCCCAAATTCAGCATACTCAAAGGGGATACAGACTGAGTGGATAGTAGATAGATATTTAATCACCTACTACATGGAAATGAGTATGGGATTACGGCATTAATATCTCCTTATTCTTATTTTAAGGTTGGTAATTGTTTTATTTAGAGGAATTTAGGAAAGCTCTTCACATTTGCATGATTATTAGTTGGAAGGCATCGATCTTGTAACCTAGTTGCTTAGGAGGAAGTCATTAACCCCACCTCTATAAGATAGGAAAAAAGATAATTCAACTCATTTTTTGAATGTTCATCATGTGTTTAATGGATGTCATGGCACCATATACATTTCCTTGACATGATAATTTGAGAAATTTTTTGCTACTAGTTTTACTTAACTTAGAATTAGATAAAATTGTCTCTTTTCTTCTTTATCACTTAACTAATTGAAACAATTAGTTGTTTGATATGTGATGTCAACCTATGAAGATGGCCTTAAGCTATAATAGTGTTGACCCATCCTATTGTTGGCCTCTAGTGTGTTGTATAGGTTTTTATTTTTAATTGCATACATACTCTTTGTGAGGCAACTTCAATAAGCTAGTTACTCTTGAATTAAAAAGAGAGATATCTTCATCTATGCTCTTTTGTTTGTATTCAACAGATTGACCTGTCTAGGTAGTAGACCTACAAAATTTCAAGCTAGAACCATTCTAGAAACTTGTATTCATTTGTGGTTCTCCCAGTCTATCTCACCCTTGTTTGTTTTACTTATTTTGATATATAACTTAAGGGTCTAGCAAGTTTTTTAGTTTAAGTTTTTAAATCAAAATACACTTCCTCTTGTTCCTAGATACTACAGTTTGTGGTGGAATCTCTTTCCATTCCCTTTTCTTGGATCATTAGGAACAAGGGGAGTGTAATGAGCTAGAATTCACAAGCTTCTACTATCGAGATTGATTTTGTACAAATTTGACATGGAGATTGATCATGAGTGATAAATGGAAATTCATTTTTGTCTATGCATAAAAAATGGATAAATATGGAATTTCTTAAGTTAGTCAATGATCTTTTTTCAATTGTCATAATGTGAGTAGTTGTGATTACCACTATAAGTTAAATTGATAGTTTTAATCATTAAATTTTATTTATTATTTGGTTCTACAATTAGAGAACAATAATGGAAATACCTTATTTAATTAATAGAATTATTTTTTGTAAACTATAAGTCTGTATATAAGAAGATTGAAGATAAAATACTTATAGTGAATAAAAGTGAGTGTAAGGGTATACACTTTCATGAATTTGAATTATTATGTTCAAATGAACGTATGCAAAGAGAAAAAATGAAGACTTAATATGGATTATGAGTCCTCTAAATTTGTAAAAAATTGTATTTATGGTATTATTCTAGAATTGTTACAATGTCAATGTAATTCAAAAGATTTTTAAGAACACATAGAAACAAATATTTGAAATTTTGTTAAGATGAATTATATATCTATATATTTCATCAATGATTGGAATGGTATTGAGATTTTTTGAGAATATTAATAAGAAATGGTAATTAGATGCTCTAATAATATTAGTAAAGTTGTTATTCTTGAAGCGAGCAAGATGCACGAGCTGAATTCATGAGTATGAGTAATTATCAAATTAGAAGAGAATGGGGAGAAATTCCATTTAGGTCTATTTCCATATAAATTAATCTAAAAAATAATAATAAAGTGAGAAATGAGATTATTAATGCCATATCTAATAAACCTGATGGCTCGAAGGCCATGATACAAACTAATAAGTAAGACATTAAGTAATTAAACAAATTTAGATATTTGGAAATTCTAGTAGTTCTTTTTTATTCTTCGTATAAATTATATATTCTTTGAGTCAAAATCAATTAATTTAAGAATAGACCAATTATGAGATGAAGATGAAATACAATTTGTTTAAGTCATAAAAATGTAGAATCCACCATATCAATTCTGATAACACCCACATTTGGGCGCAAATTCTAGGTAATTAACTATAGTTTTGTGCCTATAATAGCCTTTGTAAGCCCAAATAACGTTAGATTATTAGCTTTTCCTAATTTAACCCCTCTTTGAATATATAGTTGTTACACTAGCCTATTTTGGGACTTGTAATCATCGGAATAGAAAGACATCACTTCCTCAAGTCACAACTCAGGTTGAATCTGTATACACTAGCACATAATAGGTGGTTCAACTGCCCTTAAATGGTTGGGATTCAAGAGGAGATTACCTTTCCTGAGGTGCGGGGGAGCCCTAGTCGAAATTGATATTTACTAAGCCTAAGAGGATAACTTAGTCATTTCGGGGACCCAGATCCCTAGCAATTCGAACTGTCAATCCTCTCCATACTCATATCATCGATACATTCTAAATTCAATTCATTGATGATATTAAGGTAACAGGTGAAAGCCTCAGCTTCATCATCCCAGAAAAACCATTTGTCATCTGCCCTGAGAAGTCATCAATCATCAACCAGTGAAAAAACTAGATGTCAACCAATGAAGCCACTACTTCATCAACCAATGGCATTCTTGTCCATCAACTGATGGATAAACAAATCTGCAAACTGATGGAGAGGCAGACTTGCCTACCAATGGAGCAGTAGACTCTCCCTACTGATAGAGTAATAGACTCTACCTACTGATGAAGCGGTAGACTTTATCCACTGATGAAGTTACAAGCTCATCTATCGATGAAGCCACATAGGTCCACAAGCAATGAACCTTCTTTTGATTCCATTCGACTGATGAACCTTCTGGAGATCACCAACTGACCGTGGAACTAGTTCCACTCAACAATCATTTAACCTTACACTTTGACTGACACACTATGTATATACACCTCCTTGGACATCAAGAAAAGGCATATGAATCTAGGGTTCCTCTTGTGAGGTTTCAGTTCCATCACTAGAGCTCCTCATTGAGGAATCCCATCAGTCATTGATTCACGGATCTTGTCTTGAGCTCCTCCACTTGAAAGATCAAGGATCTACCTATGTTGCCACATTTGTTTGTTTCGCCTCCACAACAATCTCCAAGACTCCATCTCATCCTAATTCACCCTTTCTTGGATATTTCAACCCACCCCACCTTCCATCCATACTTCCATCCATCACACTATTTTTTGGAGTAGATTCAAGGAGGCAAAGAAGGCATAAGATCAAGGAGGAAACTGTAAATGATAAGGAATATCCCAATAAGAGGATAAGGAACTAGAGTCAACTCTCATTTGTGGGCTATACACTTCTTCTTCCTCCTTTTTTCTAATGTTTTTCCTTATTCTTATGCAAATGATGTGTTTCCTTCTTTGTGTGGTGCCAAATATTCATGTCTATGCCTAGTTGAGCTACTTCCTTGATATGTAGCCTATTTCGGGCATCTTTATCTACTTTGACTCTTAGAAAGTAGTTAGTATTCATATCTAGTATGTAACTATTTTACCTTATGTTTTGATTATAATTGTTAGAGTGGCTGATCTCTTTCTTGCATGAACTTGATTTTTTATTAAGATTGAAATATTGGTGGTAAAAATGGATAGAGAAGGTATTTTAGGCCTAACTCTGAGAGGACATAAGACAAGGGTGGATCTCTATGAAATTTGGAATCAGAGTAGTCTAACCTAATACTATGCAACCGACTAGGATTCGTCCAACTTGGCCTGATTTTGCTATGGTCTAAATTCCTAATAGTGATATGCCACTCCTATGCCCCTAGTTGCTTGGGCTCGAGAAGTAACCCAAGACATTTATGGATGTTCCTCCATGAGCCTTGAGAGAGGTAGTGAACAATTGACATAGTTTTAGTCACGCATCACGAGAGCAAATGGGATGACCCCAATTGGAGTAGCTACCATGGTACATGTTGGGTTAGGATGTTAGGTACTAGCTAGGGTGTTTGAGGATTGTCTACACTTGAGAATTAAGTAAACAAATAGTATAGTTTGTGGTTGCATAACCTAAAACTCCTTCTCTCATTGAATATGATTTGACATAATATGCTTTCTTTATTTTATCGTGCTTTGTTTCCTTTACCTTATATTAGTTTTATGCATATATCTACCCATACATATTTCTTATCTAAGCAAGAACCAAATCCTAGGTGACTAATCGTCCTCACATCTCCATGTTCGACCTTGTCTTACTACTATGATCCTGTAAATTGTTGCGGGCTTCCCAAAGTTGTGGGTTATAAATTTGAAGTCCAATCCTTAAGGAACCGTTAATACTCATATTTTGGACATGTGTTCTAAGGTCAATCAAATTTCCTACTTGAAAAGTTCAGAATGGGGTATCTACATGCACTAGAGGGATGTTTGGGATTTAACCCAATGTGGAAATTTTGAGTGAGAGTTGATTCATTTAGGAATAGATCAGTTATGAGATGAAGGTGAAATAAAACCTAGTTAAGTCCTAAATACTATAGAATTTGTCATAGAGGTCTATATTGTAGTAGATGAAACATAATTTCCTACTGGTAAAGCCTGGGATGGGGTAGGGAAAGTGGGTTTGTGGGATTTAATCCAATATGGAAACATCTCCTGATTATTGATTGGGTTATTCGACATAAACTAGAGAATCAAATGATACCTGATGACATTTTTTGTGATAGTAAGGTACCCAATGTTAACTGAAGAGTTTGCTTGTTCCCAATTTCAATGAGTAAGCCTAATGAGAGGATGAGATGATCCTACATATTAGGAACCCCACAATATGTTTGCACTTTGAGATAATTGCATTGGGTAGTTATGTTGAGCCAAAGAGTATGGGCCCATAATTTATACCAAAGATAAGAGACCAATGTTATTTTTACTAACCAATTGTTTACTTACTGAGGCTAGACGTGCAAGCCTTGTGCAGAGCTGGGAATTAGTTAAGTAGTTTTAAGGATTCTAGGTTTTACCTTAAGGATTGTATGGTGAGTCTTCGGGTTAATTGAGATGAGTTCGTATGGATGACACAACTCTAAGTAGGTTCTAGAAAATGTTCATTTGAAAGAGATTATTAGTATGACAAAATTAGTATGAGTTTGAATTTGAATAAAGATAACCTCAGTGCGGTTTGCATAAGAGAAAACAACAATTTTAAAAACTGCATATGTTAGTTTACATTCAATTACATATTGAATTATTGTTAACCTTCCTCAATATCATCTCTGCATGTCATACTGTTAAAAATATTTCCGTAGTTGTTCTCTTTAACTAATCCTACAAGTTGAGTATTAAAACGAAGCATGTTTCAATTTTAGTAGATAGGGGTCACCTAAACATAGTGGAGATCCCCACTTATAGAGCCAGTAGCTCACCTTCCTTTTTTTTTTTAGATTGACCCGAAGCTTATGGACGATAACATGCCTTTGGTGAAGTCCCATCACTTTTCAATGAGTTGTCGTAATGGCAGTTTTAGATAATTATCACTACTCTAGGTCCTAGAGTTTTATAAAAGACTTGTAAGTTGAATAATTGATACGAACTTCGTCGCCCTTTTGTTACAGTGTAAAGATGTATGATTTTCTTGTGTCAGTAAGTGTTGTAATACGTTCCAAGTGAATAAATTTCATGAATTTAATGTATCCTTGGTTTTTGGAACAAAAACAAAATGCTTGGTTTAACTGAAAATAAATTCTTTTGAAAAATGTCTCGCCTTGACTTGTTTAAATGTTCCTTTTAAGAAAATTTGAAAATCATAGTATCCTAGTCCCCAGCATCATGTTCTTAAACTCACGAGCCTAAGTTAGGATTATTGGATTGCGTACTGAAAGTGGATTGCTTGTAAATTTCTTGAAGTTGTTTGTCACCTTTTGTAGCTTTGACCAACCAGTAACACATACAGCCAAATGGCGGTGATAGCCTTTTGTAATCTGAAGAGTTTTTTCCTAAATGCTTAACTGCAGTGCACCTGCTGCCAGTGCTCCCTTTTGGAGATGATGCATGGACACTTTGTGTATGCAGCTTAACCAGGACTGAGAAATGTGACTGGTAGAGAGACCTATATCTTGTTTTGTGTATGTAATCCAACTTAGTGCTTTGGGAGTTGGATTGACTTTGATGTGGTTGCTTCATGTGAACTTGTTTTGTCACAGGCTTCCAATGAGGTGTTACCCATAAAAGAAAATATATGATTTCACCCGAACAGCTTGGTAGAGAGACCTATATCTTGTTTTGTGTATGTAATCCAACTTCGTGCTTTGGGAGTTGGATTGACTTTGATGGGGTTGCTTCATGTGAACTTGTTTTGTCACAGGCTTCCAATGAGGTGTTACCCATAAAAGAAAATATATGATTTCACCCGAACAGCTTGGTATGGGGCTCACTTTTTGGTTCACAAACTGCTATTGGGAAAAAAAAAAAGGAAAGAACATAAAGCAAACGCCACATGATTCAAGCGTCAAAAGGATGATAAATGTCATATAAAAAAGATGATAATCGATTATATAAAAGCACAATCTAATCATCTTGCACACGACAGTGAGGCAATAAAAACCAAAGAATGGGGGAGGGGAGGTTAAATTCTAAATGTTACACACGCTGAGAAACATGATTCAAGCTAGGTTAGTTGAGCCTACCGCAGTGATTACTGCTATGTACAGTGGAAGCTGTGTGTGTCAGATACTTAGATTACGTTCCTCACAGCGGTACCATGATTCCATCCTCTCTCTTTCTGATTCCAACCTCTCTCTTTCTGCTTCTTACTATCGATTGGATGATTTGCACCTGCTCTACCAGCAACAGTCCTCCTGGGTTTAATCTCTTTGACTCCAGTGTACAATCCGCTGCCGATCCTTCTTGCTTGCTGTTGCTGTTGTTGCTGCATTTTAGGCATTACGATGACCTTCTTCTGGAGGCTTCTTCTCATGATGCTAATTGACTTCTTAGTGGTCTTTGGTTCATCAGTTTTTGCCCCAGACATTGGAAAATATGAAGGCGCCCGCTGCTCAGCATCAAAATTATCAGGGAGTGGACTTGTTGGACCAGCAGCAGCCTCCAATTTAGGACTTGTGGTGGGGGCAGCTGCAGCTGCTGCAGCAACAGAAGCAGGGAATGGAATCAGTGAGGACCGGCGAGCTGCTGGAATCACTGGTGGAGAATCACGAGCATAAGGGCAGAGAGAGAGCCTACTGGCTTTCCTCGTCGACTCGTATGCTGAACTGGGTCTATTCTCCTTGAGAGGAGAGAACTCCCTTGGCAAGTTACCATGAACCGGCTGGTTTGTGTTGACTTTGCTTACATTGTTCTCTGGAATAGCAGCACTCATCAGATTGCTGATCTCCCTGAAGGCTAGAGGAGCAGGCTCTTCTCGGACACACTGGTTACTCACCAGTGACTTCACCTCCCTGAAGGCAGGAGCAGAATCTTCCCGGACACATGGGTTAGTAGTAACCAGTGACTTTACCTCCCCAAAGTCAGGTTCTTCTCGGAGGCACTGGTTTTCAACCAGTGGTTTGATTGGGGCAGCAATGCTCTCTCTCCTGTGCTTATCCTGCTGCTTTAGCTTCTGCTGTTGATTATGATTCTCTGCAATTTTTGTGTCAATATGCTGCCTTGCCAACTTCCTCTCTATTAATAACTGGGACTCGAGCTCCTTAATCTGAATAGACCAATTTTTTTTTCAAAGAAAAGGTGAGTACATATCAACGTCACAGTTTGTCAGAAAATCTTTTTCTCAATGTCTTAAATTCAATTGTTTTATACAAATACCCACCCTGTCTTGAAGATTCTTTTTCTCAATTTCCTTAGTCTTGACCTTCAACTCCGTGCAGCTTACTGATTCCTCCAGCCTCTTTATATATGTGTCCTTGGATTTCATCTCTTGCTTGGCTTTCTCAAGCTGCAAAATCCAAATGGTCAACACTGGAACATACAGAAGGAAAAGAAATGAAATGCTCCTATGATTGTTGCATACCATTTGTTTCTGCTTGTTAATTTCACTACTATCAAACTGCTTCTTTGCAGCGCCAAGCTCCACGCCCCTAACCCTACTTGCAAAATTAAGCGAGCACAAGGTCTCACTTACATCATTTTCACTAGGGCTTATCTGCACAAACATTAATGCTTTTGAATCCCCTCCTGCAAAAAGTGTATACCAAGATCATTAGTCTTGAACTCATTAAGATATAAAAACATTAACACTAACCAGTGAAATGAAAAACGGGCTGAGTGCCCGATTAAACAGCCGCTTAATCAGCCCAATGGCCCAGCCGTTCGATTTTTGTAATTAATCGGCCGTTTTTTCCCGTTTTTTCCGTTTTTTTGCCCGTTTTTTTCCCGCTTTTTGGCCGTTTTTTGTCCATTTTTTTTAAATTTTGCGGGACACCTGTAACTTTATATAAACTATATGGTCCCAAGTATTACTGACTATAATATATTAAACTTAAATATCCAATGATAAGCCTAGTCTGATAGAATGCATACTTGTATGCAAGTTGGGATAATAGGGTACTGTTGTAAAGTGTAATTTATACAAGTAAAATATATGTAATGTAACTATTATCTAATTTTAGAATGCATACTTTAGTTAATTGTACTGCTGAAATGTATGACTAATTGATGATATGCACATATAACAATAAGTTAGAAAGGTATCCAATAATGAGTCTATTGTTTACTGTATGCAAGTTGGGATAATAGGGTACTGTTGTAAAGTGTAATTTATACAAGTAAAATATATGTAACTATTATCTAATTTTAGAATGCATACTTTAGTTAATTGTACTGCTGTAATGTATGACTAATTGATGATATGCACATATAACAATAAGTTAGAAAGGTGTCCAATAATGAGTCTATTGTTTACTGCTTAACTATGTAAACATGTGATGCAAAAATATTTCTGAATCATGTATGTGGGGTATTTTATCTATGTCAAATCTATTATTTATTATATTATGGCTATAATTATTGTCTTATAGCTATCTTATAAGCTAATTGGGTGTTTTTACTGTTGGGTAGAGTGTTTAGAATCTTTAGATATATATAAAAGTTTCAAAGAGTATTAGTATTTATGTAATTTTGTATAAAATTATATAGGAAATTAAAACCCGTTTTTTAAAAAATCGGCCGCTTACCGCTTAACCAGTTACAAGGTGCTGTCCGCACGATTACCGCTTAACGTTTTTTAAAACATTGACACTAACACGCGATTTCAAGGATAACAAAGCAAAACTCATTACAGGAGACCATACTGTGTCGTACCTAAAGAATCTTGTAGCAAGTGTGTCAGCTTGGAGTTCCTAAACCAAGCACCCAAGAAAAGTGAGGTCACATGTATACTTTAGAAGTAGGCACAAGAACATAAAATATAAAGATATGATACCTAAAAGGAATGTGTGGGCTTTTAGTTGCTAAAGCTGATATAACATCACCAAGTGCCGAAAGCGATTTGTTGATATTTTGGGCTTCCTTTAGCCTATCACCTTGGGCGTCTGTCTTAGCCAGCCTTTCACTTCCAGCCAAATCAATGAGCCACAACTTGCTCCTCGTGCATTCTCCAGTAATAAGGTTCTCCCCTTTGACCATCACACAGTAAATGCTGTGTTTATAAACAGGTAGCTATAAGCATCTTTCCAACACCTTAAAACTTATTCTTTGAGTTAGATTTACTAACCAATGTGAACGACTACTATGTTCATTAGCATTAGTTGCTCCAACGGCACGAGCATTGCTTCCAGTTTTGAGAACTTCCCAAACCTCATTCATGTTGCTGACATTGGCCTCAACAAGACCAGGAATGTGATGGGCCCCATCTGCAACTTGCCTTATCTCCAGCCTGCCAATGGTAAGAAAATGATACCAATTTATGTAATGTTTCCTCTAGCAACTCCTATTTGATGTTGGAATTTTTTTCCCCAAACAAGTAATTCTTAGACTACCTCTTTGAACCGATTGCAGAATGGGATTCGGATGCGAGTAGATCCCGGATTTGCTCATTGTACACCTCCAAAACGCTCACAGACATTTCATATTTAACAAGGGCTTGTCGTTCATTGATGATTCGGAATAGCTCCTGAAGAGTCTTATAATTAACTCCCCGAGCATCCTTTGTGCCTTCCATGGTAAATGTCTTTCCTGTACCTGTCTGTCCATAGGCAAATATGCAGACATTGTACCCATCCAACACCGATGTAGCCAAAGGGGAGGTGTCCTCAAACACAGCATCTAGTAGGATATAAAGAATATCAGTCCAAGCATATATAAAATGTGCATCACAGAAGTAGAATTACTGATGTGAACTGATCACCTTGATCAGCTTCTGGAACAAAAACCGAGTCAAACTTAAAAACCTTCCTTGCACCTCCCTGGGCTTTGACAGTGATTTCCCCCTCTTTGGCTGATTCAAAGTCTACTACCATCGGAACCCCTTTTGACATTTCATCTGAGTTCAGAGGTCGGCATCTGCAGAATACTCGTATGTTCCCTGTCAAAAGGTTGCTTCCGTTAGAAAACGACCATTTTGCACCAGTACCAAAATATTAAGTCAGTGATTTATATATTTTACCTTTTAGTTCCAGAACCTTATTGTAAAGATCTTTCCTGCACTTTGCTTCTTTGGTAAATTTCTGTTTAAGATCTTCATGTTCCTTCAGCAAGACAGCACTATCAACCACTATGATGCAAGAAACAGGATTCCGTCAGTGACTTAAGACATGTGGCGAATTATTAAGTAAAAATCATGGCTATGGTTTACAACAAAAAAGAACAAATACCTGCTGACTGAATGGTGGTAGTCATGGTGGCCATATCTTGGATGCATTTCCTGTAGTCTGCTACATCCTCCAGCAGTTTGGTATGCTCCGTCTTTAAAATCTGTCATACAGATGTAGTCAGGCAAAATGATAAGTACTACGTTAGATAATAGTATGCCATTGACATATGCCGTTCCTCCATGGTAAAAAGCTTCAAACCTTAATTCTCTGACTAAGCTCTCTTACAGCTGCAAACCACCTTGATTTCTCTTTGACTTGGCCCTCTACAGCATATGCTGCAAAACCAATCACTGGCATTAACTACCGAACCTCGGTAGGTCGAATTTAGCATACTTCTCCTTACCTAAAGATCCCACATGCATGGATTTACGCATTAATTCCATCTGGAGCTCGTGCAGAGACATCCAAGCTTCATGACACTCTTTACTCTTCAGATCAATCTCCTTTTTTGCATCTTCCAGACCCTTCGACGTTTCAAGTTGAGCATTTAACAGCAAGTCATACTTATATTTGAGCTTCTTGCAATCGTTACACCCATCCTGAAATTTTCATCAGAAGTTGAAAACTTCCAGAAACAAAATGGAACAGTGCATCATTGTATGTTATTTTCAATTTTACCTCACTTATTTCCAATTCGCTGAACTGAAACTGTCCTGACCGGTCCACAGACTTATTAAGTGATGCTGTCCCTATTTCATATTATATTTTATCAAATGAGAGAAATATGGCTAATATTATAGCAGTTCCATATAAGAAGAAGTGCTATCTGAATTATGTTAACATTACTTGAGAGAAAAACATACATGTGGAAGACCCCTTTCTTACTGATATACCACAAACAAGAGGGCTTTCATTCACCCCCTCAAATCTGATTGTCAAACCTTCTTTTCCAAACACAGTAGCTTTCAGGTCAGGTACAACAAGGGGCTGATTAGATCCCACCTGAGCAAAAATATCTAAACAGGAAATCACCTGCAAAGTGAACATATTAGCACGGAAACCTTATATCTGAACATATCATATCATTCTGAAATCAATCATTACCTTCTCTCCCTGTATGAATACATCAAATGTTCTTATCCCACGAGGGCCATATGTAAAAACAATCTCAGCAAAGTGAAGGTCCACAAGGTAATTTCCGGGTTCTAGATTGTGAAAATTGTAATAGAAGTTGCCAGTCCGGGCAGTCTGGTATAAAGACATCCCTTCTCCATCCCCGATCTTCTCCTCAGTTCTTACAACTTCACCACCAATAAAAAAGCTGTCGTTTTCAAAGTCAGTCCCGCTACAAGTTGCAGAGTTATCTGGCTCTCCAACATTGACGCTAAGCAAAATGCGGCCTATATCATCAGGGGTGTTTGGTGATCCATTTAGCTGAAATGAAGCATCCAAGCATGCAGTGGTAGGTCCGTCAACTTCATCTTCTTTTCCTGAGGAGCAAGTAGTTTCACTGATCTGCTCAAGTGGAGCCGCAGAAGCACGCCGAATGAAGTTTGGTGACCCACAAGACATTAACAACTTAGGTGATGCCATTGGTGATCCTAACATACAACGTGCTGCAAATACCAAAGTACAAGGAACAAGTTAGAGCAACTAAAACCCTATTACACAGCTAAGGACAAAGTAATCTAACAAGCATAATGAGTGAAAAAGATGAAGGTTTACAGTGCAAATCGTCAACAGGTGACAAGGCCTTAGTAACATCTGGAGTCCTAGTAATATCTGTTTCCCCGTCCTCCACAACATCTGCTCTGGGTAAGAAATCTGCAAATTAATTTAGTGGACGGGGACCAGGTAAGCATCTTCCAGTTTCAAAAAGTTTATTTCAAGAAATGCACCATTAATTTAAGCACATCTGAGTTTATACAAGTTTGCGACTTGCATAACTGGAGCTCTTACAGCCCGAGTTTAGAAATCTAAATGAATCCATTTAGCTGATTTATAAATAGGAATTGCCATAGAATAAGCTTGTGTTTTTAGATGTTACGTCAGCAGTATAGAAGGATAGGGTTCTTAAATTTGAGTTCGAATTCATTTCAATCAGCAGTGAACCCATATGCAAGCGAAAGTATATAAACCGAAAAAAAATGGACGAGGCGCCAATCAAGCCAAAATGATGCTTTTGTATTTGACAATGTCAACATACAGTGTTTCCAGGTTTGAGGAGATATTTTATCTTATCTATACATAGCATATGGAGAAAAATGATGAATCTATAGCCACACGTACTAGCACAAGACAAACACAATTGATGTATGTGAAGGTCATCTATACCTATCATCTCCTATAGAGAATTGAAAAACATGCATAACCATCTGGCGGCCAAGATCCCCCTTATCCAACAAAATGCTCCACTGCTACAGCAACCTTCGCATGCCTACTAGCGATATAAAGACACCCTCATATTCCAAGATAATCTTAGATGATACACCTATACTGATCGGAGACCCAACGGAACCAAGTTTGTGTTCTTAGTAGTTTGGGGACTCTAGGATTCGCTGAACCTCCATCCCGAGCTATGACGACCAAGAATCCACGGAGGTTTTCTACAGATTACAACTTCACGAACTTCGTAATTCACCGGACGCCACACTAATCACAGTATGTGTGTGTTTGGGGTGGGGGTATGAGTGCATCGCCTATCAGAACTGACGCCATCCGTGATTCCTTCGCATCCTACTTTGGGACCAAGAACTGAAACTCGGGGCCTGTGTGAGGGCAAAGAAAAGATGGACTTACAGCAGTTGGGATCGAAAGAGACCGACTTCCTTCCAGAATCCGGCATCTCGGGAGAAGGAGGAGCTTCCGTTCTCAGTCGTAGACGATTTAAGCCGAGCACCTCGTGGGCCTATACCAAGAAGCTCAAGCCCCGCGTATCGTAGCTAGTAGGATGGCGGATGGAGGAGGAGAGACGGCGGTCGCGGCTGGAGACAGGAGGAGATTTGGGGAAAACGATAGCTGGTAGAGAGACGGGTCGATTTAAGAATTAACACTAGAAAGTTGCCATATCAGCAGAAGGACGCCGTTATGAGATAGGCGAAGAGGCGGAAGTGAGGGAGGAGAGCCCGAAAGACCGAGTTTCGCCTCTTTTTTCGACCGTTGCTCATGAGTCGTTGGGCCTCGGCAGCCTTTGAATTTTGAACCGGCAGGAGCCCGAACCAGCGTCACGGTCAATTAGCAGGAGACCTCTATACGGTCCCTTTGCCCCTTAAGGTCTGACTGATTTGATGTAACTGTAATTTTCCTGGAATTCATTTTCTTAGAATTGAAATTGAGTTCCTGGAAAATGATTTCCAGGTGATTGGTTTGAAACTTGAGTTTTCCGGAAAAATAAGTTTCAGATGATTGGTTTGTTGTAATTATAGATACAAAATCTGAAAACATTTTTTTCTAATCAACAATATTCTTAGATTGAGGCCATCGTAACAATGCCAATGAATGAGATGAATCATTAACGAAAAATCACCATCAAAATCATTCATACCTCTGTACTAGTGATGAAGTATTTGTAGCTATTATATTATATAAAGCTAAAATCAAGAACGGAGCCGGGACGAAGAGATGAAAATTAACAAGTACATGTATAAACATCCGTTCAAACTCCATGGAAAACTAATTAAAATAAAACAATGTCAAATAGGCCAACCTTTTCGCACAAAAGAAGGATTACAATATTCACGTTTCAATAGGAGAAGCTGGTCCGTCAATGAGAATAGGGGGTGAACATTTGTGTCCTCAACCGGCGAATTTTTGTTCCTAAATCGCATGAGACCGTGAGATTCTTGTCCGGCCAGGTACGAGAAGTGCTCTCGTGACTAGGCGCCGGCAGACTGAAGATAACCTAGAACGTGAAGGACTAATGTTTTTTTGACGAAAACAAGAAAATCAAGTCTGGTACCTACGAAACCAGACCTAATGGCGAGCAACAACCTCTGATTATCACAGGTCAAGCATCAAAAATAGGGTAGACGACGGCCATGGCTGTCCGTCTTCCTCATTTTCCGGTCGCTCATTTTGTCCGAGTAGCCAAGCGGGCAAGATGGGAGCGTGACTCCGCTGGGAAAGGAAGTCATTTTCTGGTTGGGAATAATCAAGCCTGTTGCTAAAAATGGAGATGCACCCGCCGCCACTTCATGCTAGTTGGAGATGGCTTGCTGGGCGGAAAGGTTGGATCTACGACCAGCATTGTGAGCAGCTACCAGAACGCTTCCAGGTGTGTAGGTGGTAGCAGGACTGTCGCCTCTTGCAGTCGCTTGCCTTGTGGAGTCATCGTCGGACGAGAGGAGGAAGAAAGCGGGCGAGACATGGCTGCGAACGGAATTTATTTTCCGGCTGCTTTCCTACGGAACTCGTTTTGGGAAGGGTATATATATCTTCGGAAGTCCAGGGAAAATTACGGAACTTAAGTTTCAGACTTTCAACAAACCAATCATGTATAACTTAAAAGGGAACTTGACTTCCAATGTTTTCAGGCCAAATTACACCAAACCAGTCAGACCCTTAGGGAACATTTGCATATTTGGGCGTTGAATAACCAACACCCCCGCCCCCCTATCTGTAGTGTTTGCGAATTGCCTTCCATCAATTGTCCAATGAGAATCCTTATCGACTTTAGTTGTATATTTAGACAAATGTGAGAAATTCATAGATGTTCTTCATTACTTTGTGAATAATAATATCAACTAAATAGTATCTATTAGGCTGACTTGTCCATCTATATCACTATTGAAATAAAAATGAACAAGTTTATAGCAAAATGAAAATGAACAAGTTTATAGCGTAATGAATTACACCATAAACAGATTGAATTGGAAAGAAACATGCATGCTTGATAGTCCATCAAATCCCGGTAATTTAAAAATATAGTTTGGTGGCATCTCTCCCTTGTAGTGTATTTGAGTTCATAGTGCTATAAGTGGTTTTGCTTCACTAAATCCGGGGGGGGGGGGGTATGAATGGGGGTGAATGTAAATATATTCAATGTTGACGTAAAACAATTGAATCACTAGTTCTTACCACTAACTTTATATAAAATACACCTTCTACCACTAAATCTTATGTTCTTAAAGTTTATCCTGCAATCCCATTTATGATCTACATTTCATTGTATCATTCTTGTTGTAACCTTGTTATCTTTTCAATTTCATTTGTAATATAAGATTTTAGATAAATATTTTTCTTTGACTTAAAAGGAATCCTTGTGAGGGAAGCATGTAACAATTTACAAAGGGTGTACTCTCCTTTTGAACAACAACTATTAGCATAACATTGAAATATGTTCTAGCTTTTGGATAATTATACATCAGATATATATATAAAGAAATAGAGACACCACATGCATGATGCTCTGAAGAGTAAGATAGACAATCTAGGTACCAGAATAATATAAGAAAAGACCATGGGGCAAAGAAAATGTCTGTGGGTGGGTTCCCCTTAAATCACCGTACAAAAAGATAAACAAATAATATTATAGGGCAGATAGCAACAACAATATGGATGGACAACTAGAGACCAAAATGAGCAACCTCAACAAACTCTCACCTCCTCACATGAGGCCCCCAGGAGTGATTTAAAGGACATGTATCCTTTGGTGGAAGTTGAGCCTCTTTCAATTTAAAAATCAAAGGACCTTCACCCTTTGCGATTAACAGAGAAAGATTTCTCCCCCTCTCACATAGCTCGCGGTGACGGCTAAATGACCGAGAGGGCGACAAATCAAGAATTGTTTTTTTCTTTGGCTCGAACCTAGGTCCCTTCATTGGGGACCATAAAGATTTGCCAACAACGCTATCCCTTGCTGACAAAGGACCTTGATCCTTTGTCTTTACCCTTCTGAGAAAAAGCAACATCACATGTATGATGAAGACCAAAGATAGAATCACATGCCAAAACAAATTAAAAAGGTTATTGTTATAAAAGTTTTGTTTCTCTCATAAAAAGTATATTTTAGAATTCTTGTTATTTAGTTTATTATGTTATATGGACCTAATTGTCTTGCCCCATTAGGGTTAAATTTCACTTGCCACCGCTCCTATATATACAAGGAATTTTTTCATATATCAATAAGAAAATATATCATTAGTTTTGTGTTTTATGTTTCACATGGTATTAGAGAATTGATCCAAATCCTAGAGAGAAAAAGTGAGAGCCTCCATCTACACGAAGTTGCCATCTCTTCGTGGCTTGGACGAATGCTAGGCATCAACCTGGCCTCCATGTCGTCTCCTGTCTTCTTCTTTCATGAAAATTCCTATGTTGGCACTTGTCTTTCCATTTATCACCACATTATCTATTCTCCTTCAATCATGTCTAGTTGTATCTTCTCCAAATCCTCCCCGACATCTATCATATTTAAATTGGGATCATCTCCTCCATATTGGAAGCACCCTCTTTGTTTTCCCTTAATTTATTTGTGAGTAGATTTTGGCTCCAGACTCTCAACTCCAATAATAGACACATTGTAATGTACTCAAATATAGGTATATATACTAAACCTCCCTTCTCCTAGTCTCTATTCGATTATTTTAACATATAATTCTTTTCCCCTAATACAAAGTACATTAGGAATCCTTAGAGTCAATTAGTGTCATGGATATATAAATACTCTCAATATTTAATACCTAAGGTAAAATAACCATTATACATTCAGTAACAAGATTTAATGAAAAAATATACCACATACCATACTTGACTCTATTTTGGCACCCTAAGATGTTCCTAGGAGTATAAGATGAAGCAATCAAATTAATATGTAATATAGTGTCACAATGGATGATTAAGATGAGTAAATATATCAAATATAGGCATAATATACAAATAATGAGACCTACTATTTATCATGTACAAAAGGTAAAATTCATAGAAAATTCAGACTCCTTACATCTTAATCCTACTTGCCAATTTTCGTATCAAATAGACTCCCTTTACCCATCCATTTTAAAGATGGAAATTTTGATGTTTAATGTACATTATTTCCTATTGTTTTTGTATTTATGTTCCACCGCCCTTCTCCATGTATCGTCTGTGTGACTTTTTCTCCTTGGTCACATGTCATGTGTCTAACATTGATCATAGATTGCAAGTAGTCACAACCAGTGATGTCTCTCCCCTCTTACTCTCCTCCTCCTCCTCTCCCTTCTCCTATTCCTTCTTATCCTTCCCAATCCATAACCCTTCCCTAAACCTGATGCATTACTCCTCTTCCCTAGTGACAGTTGCACTACAACAAGCCACCACCACCACTTTGTCTTCCACCTCCCACAAGCTTCAATGGAGATTAGATGTTTCCACACTATTGATTGGTGTTGGCATGGTTCTCTACATCATGTCCATTCTCCTCTTCCTTCAACCCCGATCTCTCCTATCCTTCCCTTGACCTAATCTTTGTTGGGAAACTGGGTGCATATATAGGCAGCGGAAACAAAAGATTTAAATGCCTATTTTCCAAAATAATAAGATCGCATCAACAAAAATGTATCTAGGAAGATAGGTTTGCCAGGTTATACCTGGTCCTGGATCAAGTCCAGCGATAGTACCCTTGTAGTAGAAGCTTCATCTTTAGGCAGCAGCATGCTCATTCAGTAGCAGCAATACTCGAACAGACATCTCCACATGCATTCTGGTACAACACCATAGACAGTAATGATGATGTCAATGGCCTACCACCTCTAGAGTAGTCAACGCGGACCACCGGGAACTCCACGTTGCACTAATACAACCAATGGGAAGGAGTTATCCCTTTCTAATATCAACCTCCTAGTACTAATTCACTCTCCCGTAATTGTCTCTCCCTTGCTATCCCTCCCTTTATCTGGTGGGACTTTCTCAGGCTCTCTATTGGTTACCACAACCAGAGAGGACAACAATTGTCAGACCCAACTGTTGTGTTCTGAGAAGCCTCTAGTACCCCTCTATTTACAGGAAAGTCTAGGGTTAGGGTTCCATGTCTGTGTGGGAGTCGAAACAAACAAATTCATGAATTTTCTAGAACATGCACTTTGTGAATCGATCGATTTGTATGCTCAATAGGTCAGTTCATGCACGAACCAGTTAGTTCATGTAGCAAACTGGTCAGTTCATATAGTTTCCTATTTTGAATCAAATTTATAATTAATGCATGATTAATGCACAATATGATCAGCACCAATCCTTGATCCACTCGAATTGGCAATCGAACTGGGTTGTTCATCCCATGAACTGGTCAGTTGGGATGTGTGAACCAATCAGTTCACTATGTGAACTGGTTGTCTCACTCCTTGGGTCATCCATTAATCAACCAATGTTGATTCCAATTGACTTGACACTCCAACCAATCGGTTCAACACTTGAATAGGTCAGTTCAAAGTCAGTCAGTCAATCTTAAACCTCATATGTTAAATTGAATACCTAGACACATTTAGTAATCAAATTAAACATAATTCATGAATGTACTCCTTTAATCCAAGTGTATCCTATGTGTGTGACCCTATAGGTCTAGAATTACATTGTTAGTGAATGTCCATAACAAATTTATGACATCACCAACAAAGAGTGGTGTCTAGAAACACGTCATTGCTAGTCAAGTAATTCGGAAAGTTGGAGAACAACTTCAACCTACAATCCATAATCAGTGTTACTATGATCGTATAGTATCTTTGTCTCTGATATCCAGATTGAACTCGAGGCATGGAATTGTCATCCTCTTAGCATTTTATCCATGTTCCTTGAACTCGAGAAGACTGATTGAGATGCAAGTGAGCTCACATATCACATATTGAGTCACATGATTATGGCCATGCATCTCTTAGTTTCTCTTATCAAGAGGCCCTAGATATAAATCTCCTGTAGAATGGAAAAATCCCATCTACATCACTCACACTTTATCCCCATGTGTCACAGTGTGTCCAATCATCAACGTTATGGAAACCCTTATTTAAGATCATGTTGAATGATTTCAATGTACATAAATGACATGTGATGAATGTAGTGACTTCAGGTCTAAGAACTACAATCACCACTATCACTATGAGATATGATTCTGACACCATCCCATGGTGTCCATGTATCACTCTCATGGTGGGTCTGTCTGATACACTGTTCTTTAACATGTATGTATGTGCTTGGCTTGATATTATATATCATGACTAATGAGAATCTATCATCAGTCAACACACACTCTAGTCTTATGTATTACTATTGACTATTTTTCTTCCATAGTAATATCTGACTAGGGACATAACAAGAATGTATGTACACTTATCATACATATTTTCTCATAGTTCAGGTCCTCAACCTTAAAACATTTGCCATCGAGTAACATCATTCTTTAGACATCTACTATATATGTGTCATCATCTCATGAATGAGACAAACATAATAGACAAAATTACCTTTATTATTATCAAATTAGGTATCCAATGCCACGCTCCAATCATCTTTGTCCTCCAATTTTGCTATAATATAATCAACATGCTTTTATGAATTATTAAATATATATTGATTGGCTCTCTGGGCATACATACCAAAAGACTCCCATTGCACTTAGAGCCAATCACCTATGAATCTTATTACAAGTGAACTTAACATGTCCATCATGTTTTCTATGCAAGTTCTTATATTGCGGGTTTAACAATGTTTGCTTCAAGTCGATATTTTCTGACTTTCACATCTATTCGTTGTACAACATCTCGTATGAGATAGAAGTGTCGTAGTATGCTATTTGAGATTCCCAGCCTAACCAGTAGCTCCATTATTGTTGTAAGTATTTATACAGTGTCATTAATGGTTGGAACCTCACACAAGTTCACCCATATGAACTTCTTGATACATACAATATCCTCTATTGTTCACATAACACAGAGATACACAGCTTCTATTGTATATTTAAATCATTTTCATTAGCTCAGAACCCTTTTCCAGCTTACAGTTCTTATTTAATGTCAAACATAATTTTAGATTACAATAATTTATTTTTCATTTTGGAAGCTTCAATTGGTGTAACCTTTTACACCCAACTCTTCCTTATTACCATAACCAAGGAATTGATCCTTTTAGTTCTTCACAAGCACCTAAGGATGTTCGTTATGGTAGTCCAGTGACTCTCACTGGCATCTGACATATACCCTCTCGTCATGTCCAATACATACGAGATCGATAGATAGGTTTTTATATATCCTCTCATCATGCCCAATACATATGAGATGACTGTATATCCTCTCATCATGTCTAATACATATGAGATAACGGGATGCATAATATTGCATTCAAGATAGATCCAATTGTGAATGTATATGGAATCTATCCATGTGTTCTTGTTCTTCACAAGAACTGGGACACTAGGCTCCTGAGAGACTAACTATATGTAACATGAACAAGTTTTCTCTCAATGAGTCCTACATGATGAACCTTTTAGCATCTTGTCAATGCTTGTGCTCTTTCTTAGGTTAAGAAGCTTTATAGATCTATATCTATATATCTCGATCCTTATCACGTAGGATTCTTTGCCTAAACCCTTCATAGAGAAGGTGCTTTCCTTGCCAAGTTTCAGTATACATATGCTATTTTAGGGAAATAGGGTGATAAAATAGGTAGCGGAAATAAAAACTTAATTGTCATATTCCACATAAACCAGTGAATCATGTCAACAACTATATAATGGAAAGGATGGTTTCAAGGATATACGTGATCATGGAGCAAGTCCAACGACATACTCCTCGTCATTTTAGATACATAATTGTCTTCTAGTTGCACTAGGACTCGTCTGTGGCTTCTCCATGGACACCAAACTTGAACGTTGTCGTTGTCTGCAGCAACTCCTCTCACCATGGACTATTAGTTGACGTTATCCTTCTAGCAGAAGACAATGGCATCCCACTTCTAGAGAAGTACACATGGATGACCATGAACTTGTCCAGTTCAGGCAAAGTTCAACCAATATTGATTTCAATTGACCTGATACTCCAACTGATCGTCTCAGTACTTGAATCGGTTGTTTTAGAGTTTGGCTAGTCAATTTTGAACCTTGGTTTTTTAATTGAATACCCAAACACCTTTAGTAATAAATCTAAACAACATTCATGAGTAAACTACTTTAATCTAAGTGTATCTTATGTGTGTGACCCTATAGGTCTAGAATTACATTGGCAGTGAATGTCCATCACAAATTATGAAATCACAAGAAAAGAGTGGTGCCTAGTCACTCATCATTGCTACCTAAGTAATTTGAAAAGTTGGAGAACAACTTCAACATACAATCCATGATTAGTGTTACAGTGGTCGTATAGTTCCTTTATCTCTGATGTCTGGATTGAATCTCAAGGCATGGAATCATCATCCTCTCAACGTTCAATCCATGTTCCTTGAACTAGAGTGAACTGCCTGAGATGAATGTGAGTTCACATATCATACATTGAATCACATGAGTACGGCCATACATTTCTCAGTCTTGCTTATCAAGAGGCCCTGGATATCAAACTTCTGTAGGAGGGACAAATCCCATCTACATCACTCACACTCAAATCCAAATGTATCACATCTACGCAGTCATCACCATTATAGAAACCCTTATTTTAGGATTATGTTTGATGATGTCAAACTATACCAAATGACATGTGATGAATGTAGTGACTTCAGGTCTAAGAACCACAATCACCACTATCACTGTGAGAGATGATTCTGACTACCATTCCATGGTATCCATGTATCACTCTCATGGTGGGTCTATTTGATGCACTGCTCTCTAACATGTACCTGTGTGAGTGACTTGATATCATATATCATGACTATAAAGATTATGTTAGTAGTCAACAAACATCTAGTCTTATGTATTATTGTTGTCTATTTTGCTTCCATAGTAACATCTGACTATGGACATAATAAGAATTTATATGTATCTCTTAACATTTGTATGGTCTCATCATTCAAGTCATGTACTTGAACACATACGTCATTGAGTAATATCATTCTTTAGACATCTACTTATGTTTTTGTTATCATCTCATGACCGAGACAAACATAATAGACAGAATTACCTTATATTATTATCATCAAATTAGGTATTTAATGTCACACTCCATGTGGCAACACATCCCGCTATCACACAGACAACGAGGTGTTACGCGAAAACATGCGGAAATCACCATAAACCACAGATTACCAAAAGTATGAGTTAATTAAAACCGATTGCAGAAAGCTGATAAACTGAGAAACTATTACATTTAAGTCCTCATCCTACAAGGAAATAGGTTATATAAATATTACAAGATCTCGATATGTGTCCACGGCTTAGTGAAACAGCTGCTCTGTCATCACATGAGTTCATCACCTGTTTATACATACATAAAGGCCCACATCCGGCCAGCAACAGGACATACAAAACATCAACGATTATACATCGTGAAACAATGTCAAAACACCTCTGAGGACCTCAGAGTACAAGGATGACTTCTAAGACTCTTCTACAAAACATCCAAAACAGCAGCATATCCATCGCTTGCCTTCTACTGCTCGTCTTGCTGCTCAGCCGCAACTCTACGACCACCACCACGCCTAACTCGACCACCTAAAAAGGGTGTAAACCAACGGGGTGAGACAGACAGTCCCAGTGAGAAACATAACTCCCCACCGAAACTACAAAACCTCAGAAAGATAAAGCAACAATAGCAGATAACTGATGAGAAGTATAACCAGAGTAGTTTATAAAGTAAGGCTATTCATACCGTCGAGCTTACCAGATGTATGGAAGGCATATGTCCAACTATTTCTTTATGGAACATGATTAACAAGATAAGATTTATAAGGTATTACCACATAACATGAGGAACATATAAGTAACTGCAAGATATAACAAGATTAACTACACAAGCAAGGCCTCAACCAATGTTCCGTGTTTTGCCTTAAGCAGTAAATACTATACGGCTAGATTACGTATTATTATACCCTGAGGAAATGAGATGTACCGCTCAAATCCAACCTTCAGTTGTGAAACCCAAAGCCGGTGCTATACAAGGTCAATGGAAGAGCCGGACTCCACGACCTCCCCCTCGTGGTCAGTGCACGAGAACCAAAGTAGGACCGCAGTCTCGTGCTTAAGTGGCCTCAGCCACAGGGTCAGCTCCATAGGCTACCCTTCCTCTAGCCCGCCTCGGTACAGGTCTCGGTGCTAGTATATCTGAGCCATAGGCCTGTTCACCGTGCCCGAGCCATGAACGCATTCACGCTCCCATATCACACATCCTGAGCCATGGGCATGTTCACCATGCTCATCACATATTCTGAGTCTACAACCGCAGCTGCACTCGATTCCCTCTCTATTTTAGGCTAGGAGAAACCTCGCATATTCAATAATATGTGCTCTAGTTTAACCCGCAGGAGAACCCATTTCACCATCACCAGCTCCTGATGATGATGGATCTATGGCCAGGGCAACTACATGATATATTCCACTGTGATTAATTAGTATCTTTTATATTGATTGCAAGATTCAACCAAGTTATATATAACATGTAAACTATAACAAGAAATAAACAACATTATGCTTTTATTGTAATCAACATCATCCTGATCCTTGGTCATGTGTTATCCTAACATGGATCATGGTTTCTAGCGACTAGAGCAGATCTGCTACTTCAGTAGTAGATTCTGGATCGAATAACGGTTGTATGAGCTATGTTGAACTGTCTTACCATTTGTGGGTGTGCTTTTTGTATGTATGGCAATTCGAGATATTTCTTCTTCTGGTAGGATAGTCTGGAACTAATGGATTGGAGTTTTTAGGTCTCCTTCTTTTCCTGGTTTATCTTGAGGATCCAGTGTTTCCCCCTGTGTGGGGCACTGGGTTCATTGCTAGGATTTATTTTGCTATCTTTTGTGATGTAATGGGGTACCTTGTGCCCAAAGTTTTTGGTAATATATAGCAACACGCATTTTAGACCGACCAAAAAAAACATCATCCTGATCCATCACAAGGATCCAACATTACATGTTATCACTTGGCCTCTTGCCAATCATCCAGATCCATCTCAAGGATCACCACATACCATGGGATCTCAATCCCTTATCACATAGTGCCACTGCATCTCAAGGCTTACATCATCAACATGGGATAGCAATCCCAAGCACTTTATCCAAATAAATCATATAAGTTATCTTATTATCAAGAGTAACCATCACAACAGAGTTACTCAACATATATACCACATATCCCTTTACCTGGCTATGCATCTGTATGAGACCTGCATGGTTAGTATACATAATCATCATGAATAGCTTAGAAGTACATATAATCAACATTGGGTGACATTGATGCTTTATCAACCATGCCTCAACATATAGACATATGCCACATCATTAAGCAGAGCATTTATGTGATTACCATTTCCTTAGAACTTATACAAATGATTTAAGATGATCATATACATATGTAAAGTCATGATAGGTTACATGGACAAGCTTTACCATAACGATTAGCATCCAGCATATTAAGGGCCACCATCATGTCTAAACGTGATACATACACAAGGTCTAACATAGATGTGGTCTACTAAATCGTGCACATCCAGGGTTACTTATCCAAACTAAAATGTGATGCAGGAACTGTTGGGCTTTAGGGGAGGCAGAGAAGGCAGCAGAAACAAACAATTTCTCCCCCAAACCCAGAACAAGGAAACGCGTCAACGTCTATACAATAGGAAAGGATGGTTTGTGGAATAATACCTTGTCCCGAGGCTTTCTCGGTGACAATACCTCACGCCTTGCACGGTCTTCACCTCCGGTCTTGGACGGTGTCTGTGCAGCTCCTGGTCGCACCGGGACTGACGACTCCTGGTCTCACCGGGACTGTCGGGATTGACAGTTGTCCTCCTGAGCGGCAGAAACCTCCCGCCTCTGAAGTAGTCCACACGGACCACCTGGAACTCCAATCTCCTTGACCCACAAGGAATTGGAAGGAGTCGCATCCTCCTGTCAGTGTACTAGTCGCCAACACACTTTCGTGCTACCAGTTGCAACTGCAGTTGTCTTTCCCTTGTTGTGCCTCCCTTTTCGGGTAGCACTTGCTCAGGCTCTCTCGGTTACCAAAACCAGAGAGAACGACAACTTTGCAGAGCAACTGGTTGCACTGAGTTTTCATTTGAGAAGCCCCAATACCCCTATATATAGGAGGGTCATGGGACAGGGTTCTCTATCCCGGGCAATGCGAGACTAAAAGCAGGAGTAGAAGGGTTCGAGATTTTCCACAAAAACAACCAACTCGCAACCTGAACCGATCGTTTCATAACTGAAACGGTCGGTTGGGGACCTGAACCGGTCGGTTGACACTCAACCGATCGGTTGGGACCCATGAGCTGGTCGGTTCACTTTCTGAACCGATCAATTCATGGTCCTGATCAGTTCCCGATCGACTTTCTCTATTTTGTTTCTAATTGGTATCAAATACCAATCCTTTTCCCAATCAAATTGGGCAAGTGAAATGAAAGGAAAATTCTCACCAATCCGACTTTCCCAACTTGCTCGGTTGCAACAGTTGAACCGATCGTTTCAACACTTGAAGCAATCGTTCACCCTATCCATGAGCCGATCGACTCACCACCTGAGCCGATCGGTTCACCCAGCTGAGCCGATCGGTTCATCACATGAGCTGATCGGTTGGGAGTGCAGATTGTGCAGAATCAGTCAATTGCGATTTCAATCAATCTGATACTCTAATCAATCAGTCCAACACCTTGAACATTATGATTTTGACCTATTAATCAATTTAGTGTTTAATTGAACTACGAAACTCCTTTAATAATCAATCTAAACATTGTTTGTGGACAAAACTCCTCTTCCAGGTTAAATCCTATGTGTGTGACCCTGCAGGTCCTTTTCACATTGGTAGTGAAAGTCCATAACACTTATGACTTCACAAGTAAAGAGTGATGCCTAGTCACACATCAGTGCTACCCAAGTGAAAGTAGAAAGTTGGAGAATAACTTTCAATCCTACAATCTGTGAATGGTGTTACAACGAATGTATAATTCCTTTGTCACTGATATCCCGAATGAACTCGAGGCATGGAACAGTCATCCTGTCAATGTTCATTCACTTTCTTGATCTCAGAGTAGATTGGAAGAGATATGTATGACATCAATATCACATACTGATTCACACATGCGTGCATGCCTTTCTCAATCCTACTCATCAAGTGGCCATGGATATCAAACTCCCTCAGGAGGGACAAATCCCATATCTATCACTCACCCCTCAAAAGCCCCATGTGTCAAAGCCACCCAATTATCACTTTATTAACAACCCATGTTTCAGGACTGTGTTTGATGATGTCAAAGTGTGCCCAACGACATGTGTTGAGTGCAGTGATTTCAGGTCAAAGAATCACACTCACCACCATCACTGTGAGTACTGACTGTGACTACCATGTCATGGTTCCATGTGTCAAACTCACGGTGGGTCTGTCCGGTACACTTGTTCTCTAACAAGTACCTATGTGTTTGGTTTGATATCTCTATATCATGACTAATGAGATTCTGTCATCAACCGACACCACAATCTAGTCTTGTGTGTCATTGCTGTCTATCTACCTTCCACAATGACATCCAACTAGGGACATAATAAGAATGTACAAACTCTTATCATTCATATGATCTCATCGTTCAGGTCCTCAACCTGAAGGCATACATCATTGAGTACTGTCATTCTCTAGACATTCAATCTATTCTATCACTCTCTCATATGACTGAACCAGAAAGAATTGGAAGCTTGCCTTTGATGTTTATCAAATCAATATTAATGTATCCCACCAATCATCCCATGATTGGCTCTCAAGGCATACATACCAACAGACTCCCACTTGCACTGCGAGCCAATCACCCTTGAATCATATTCATAGTGAACTTCAAACATGTCCCACATGTTACTGTGCTCTAGTGCCAACATAGTGAGTAATGGCAACACCTTGCCAAAGTCAGTATAAATTACATGTCTCTCATCTCTTCGCTATACGTCACACGTATGAGATCGAGTTGCCATAATATGCGATCTAGTATTCCTTTGCTAACCTTTAGCCACATTGCATGATCAAGGATTCCATACTTGTCATCAATGAGCGGAATATCTATAAGTTCATCTCATGAACTTCTAGATCCATATATTATCTACTGTTGTTCTCTAACACATAGATACTCGACATTTCCTTTTAAATGGTTTTATTGGAACACTTCCAATTATCAACAAACTTTCACTTTTATATATCCTTTATATATATTTTGCGATTAATTTTCTGTCCTTTCAGAAGTTTGCATCAATGTAACTCTTTACATTGAACTCTTCTTTATCTCCATAGAACCAGTATTTCTCAAGTACTTATCAAGTTCTCATGGTATTCCAGTAACCCTTACTGGAAGTAGACAGACATCCACTCGCCATGTACCACATATGAGTTATCAGGATGAGCACATCATATTGTCATGTCATACATACAAGATGATGAATGCATTTTATTCTTGCCATGTCCATACATGCAAGATAATGGGATGATTACATACATGATAGATCAATATCTATTCTTAGTGTTCCCATTCTTCATAAGAATTGGACACTTGGCCTTGGGATACTAACTCCATGTAACATGGACAAGCTTTCTCCCACTGAATCTGTGCATACTGAACCCTTCAGTACAGATTGCCAATGTATGCTTTCTCCTTTTAGGTCAAGAGGTTTTTGAGAACTATCTCTATAGATCTCTATTCCTATCACATAGGAAACATCTCTATCTTCCTTAAAGATAATTTCCACTTTTGGATTTCCATTTTAGAACATTTCCATTTCACATCAACATGTGGAATGTGAATACGCTCCCACTAAATCATAGATCCTTTCTTTATCTTTGACATATCAGTCAAACCCTTTGACTATATTATCAAAGTAAAGATCAAATTTTGAGTTGCTTGTACTCAATCAGTCACATTGATTAGTCCATTATAACTTATAGACTTCATTTGCATTAGTGGATTCATAAACCTTATAGGTTGTGTCACGTACACATCCTTGTTTTATCCTCATAGGAATGCGGTTTTAGTATCCATATGCTAAATGTCTTAGTCATTAAGTTGCAATAAAAAAGCATCATCCTTCTTAAAATGTTATCCATGTGTCTTAATGCTTAAGACTTATTTGCACTTATGGATTTCCATCCAATGGGTGCTACCATCAAGGTCATACCTTATGGTTCACATGGATATCATTTAGGATGTAATGGTCATAAACCATAACTCAAAATTCGATTCCTCATATTCATCTAGATAGTTGACTCATCACATAGATAATTGAGGTGTATCTATCAAAGATATAAGAACTCACAACTCCTTGTGATTCTCAATGTCCATTATTAGTGTGGGGTATTCTTTTATTTAGAAGAATTCTGTTATTTGATCATCATTCTCTAACTCTTTAGAGTATGATTCCTTCTTGATTTAGACATCACCATGCCTTAATCATGAGCTCACTATGATACACTATCATAATCACTCATAAGGATCTCAAACATTTGGTCCAAGTATTTCATTCATTGATCTCATCAAGAATTAACACTTTACCAAATTTACACTTCATCTATGATAATCTTGAACACTTCAAGCTATTCATATTGGTATTTCTCTAAACACCATTTGAAGTATTAGCATTTGTTCCAATAGGTATGTAAATACATAACATGTATTATACCTAATTGGATAATCATTCTCCCACTACCTTTAGTGAAGATTAATTAATCATATCTAAGATATTCATGTCTCTTACTGGTTCTCTAACCAAAAGAGTCTAGATTTATCCATCACATGGAAACTAGAAATGAATTTCTTATGATTGATGCTAATTTGATTGTTTGAGTTATCTATAACTTTTAGGTATCATTTTATCTTATGCATATCAAATATCACAAGATAAACAAGGCATTGCCACAAAGAACATATCTTTAAGATTGAAACATCAACTTTATTAATTGCCATCATTTTCATACAATATGCAAAATAAAGTGTTTCTATCTATTGGCAAATATGAAATAACAATTCATAACTGTATTACATGCCTTATAGGCTGAAAATAAACCAAAGTACTCCTATCTATAGTGGAAACACTTGCCCCAATTATGAGTACTTTACACTTTACATCTTGGTATCATATACCTCAAAAAGTGTTACAAGTCTACTTTCATGACACCTTTAAGTAGAGACGTCGGTCACCTCCTTCTTCTTTTGTTCTTCCAGATAGAGAGGACAATTCCTTTTCCAATGTCCTGGCTTTTGACAATGGTGGCAATTGCCTTTCTTGGTCATGCCTCCCTTGGCCTTGAGAGCTAAAGATGACTTGGGCTCCTGGCTAGCATCAGAACCTTTCTTAGCTTTGCCCTTGCCCTTGCGCTTAGACTTGCCTTTCTTGCTCATGATTACCATCACAGACTTAGGCTTGTCCTTCTTCATCTGTATCTCGGCTGTCCTCAACATGCCCAACAACTCTGACAGTGGCCTATCAAAGTTGTTCATGTTGTAGTTCATCACAAACTGACTGTAAGATTCTGGCAACAATTGCAGTATTACGTCAGTAGCCAACTCTTGGCTCAGTGGAAATCCCAATCTTTGCAGGTTCTCCACATACCCAATCATCTTGAGTGTGTGAGGACCAACTGGATCTCCTTCTCTCATGATGCACTTGAACAGTGCCCTTGAGACATTGTATCTCTCTTGTCGTGCCTGATCTTCATACATGTTCCTGAGATGTCGAATCATCTCAATGACACCCATGTTCTCATGTTGTCTCTGCAACTCGTGGTTCATAGAGCACAACATCAAGCACTTTGCATCAATGGCATCATCAGAATGCTTCTTGTAAGCATCCCTTTCTGCCCTTGGTGCATTAGGAGTCGGTTCCTCTGGAATTGGAGTATCCAGGACATAGAGCTTTCGCTCTTGAGTGAGAACAATTCTCAATGTCCTATACCAGTCATGGAGGTTTGTCCCATTTAGCTTGTCCTTTTCAAGGATCGATCACAAAGAAAAGTGATTGTTGTTTGTCGTCATTTGTACTACAAAAGGAAATATGCAATTTTAGTCCAAAAACTCATTTTTGACTTATTTGATTGATTTGAAAAGTTGATGATATAATTAGGCCTTTAATTAATTATCGCTCCCACTATTTTAATTCAAATTGATAGCCCTCGCCATCAATTCAAAAGATTGCAGCGTACAACCTTCTAGTGGGCAAGATCCTGAAATCCTCTAAGTCATGGACCAGCTTGGGTTGTCACCCACAACTTAGATCTCTCAGGTAGGCAACTCTTGCCAATTGCATCATATGCAACGCTTGATAAGATGTCATATGCAACTCCTTGCCATGATCATCTCCATGCCTCAAGGCTCTAGATCCTATCTAGGTCACCTTGTTAAGTCCGACCCAAAGCAAACACGATGAATATGCACCCTGCTTGGGTAGACCCACACATTCATCCTTCACACTTCCACGAGATAGACGGTGCACCATGCTTGGGTGTGCCCACACTTGGTCGATCAAGATTTTCACGTGTGTCACATTTGGAAGGCATCTAAAACTTAATATTTTAATGAGGGATTTGGTTTTTATATACATATACATATACATATCCAATCACCACAATACATAGTATGTATCATATACATGTTATATCCCATAGAAAACATGCAAAATGATAAAAGCGATGATTATGGCCATCCTAATGTGATTCCTCGAGCCAAGAGGAATCACGGTCATCTAGGTCTACATCACATGCAACCTGTAAAAGATGAACTATGTGCTTTGCCTTCCGAGTAGATCAACTCATCCCATGAATGACTTGCTCTTTCTGGCCCAGTCGTCTGGGTGCCACCAACCAATCGGTTGGCTCCTCCAACTGATCGGTTCGCTTGGTCATCGTGCATCTTGTCATGGCCGCCACCCACTCGTCTCACTCCTCGAACCAGTCATCAACCGATCGGCTCACTCCTTGAACCGATCGTCTGGTAACGTCAGCCGATCGGTTCATACCTTGAACTGATCGTCTCAACTGTCGTCAGGATGTCCTCCGTTCTTTGACATAACAGGAAATAAAATTCTATCCTATTTTACATTGTAAAAAGAGAAACCTCGAGTTACATTCGAGGGGAGCAAAGGTAGGAAAGAAATCTCAAATTATTTCGAGTTACATCAGGAATAGGAGAAGGAATCGGTGTGCAGACCGAGATGCAAGCAACCACACACAACCATACACAGATAGGGTTTATTGGCCATAACCACGCTATACATCCACCACAAAACTTGTTTAAGGGCGATGCGTATCGAGTGCATTAATAATACATATCATATATGTAATTTGGGATTTGTGGATTGAACATGCATAAAGCCAATTTTATTCGCATCGTATGCAATAAATAAAGGCGACAAACCAAAATCGATCATATCGATATTCCCAAAGTATAGAGCAGTTGACGTGGCTCTGATACCAATGTTGGGTTTTAGGGGAGGCAGAGAAGACAGCGGAAACAAAAAATTTCTCCCCCAAACCCAGAATAAGGAAACGTGTCAACATCTATACAATAGAAAAGGATGGTTTGTGAAATCATACCTTGTCCTGAGGCTTGCTCGGAGACAATACCTCGCGCCTTGCGCGGTCTTCACCTTCGGTCTTGGACGGTGTCTGTGCAGCTCCTGCTCGCACCGGGACTGACGACTCCTGGTCTCACCGGGACTTTCAGGATTGACAGTTGTCCTCCTGAGCGGCAGAAACCTCCCGCCTCTGAAGTAGTCCAAACGGACCCCCTGGAACTCTAATCTCCTTGACCCACAAGGAATTGGAAGGAGTTGCACCCTTCTGTCAGTGTACTAGTCACCAACACACTCTCCTGCTGCCAGTTGCAACTGCATTTGTCTTTCCCTTGCTATGCCTCCCTTTTCGGGTAGCACTTGCTCGGGCTCTCTCGGTTACCAAAACCAGAGAGAACGACAACTTTGCAGAGCAACTGGTTGCACTAAGTTTTCATTTGAGAAGACCCCAATACCCCTATATATACGAGGGTAATGGGATAGGGTTCTCTATTCCGGGCAATTCAGGACTAAAAGTGTCACACCCTGATCTCACACTAACCACTAATCACGAGATTAGGGCGCGACAGAGGGATTATCACATAAACAAATCACTGAGAACTTTTTCTTTTTAAAACCTCGTAATGATATCCGGATTATTGCTGTAAACTAAACATAATAATCTATTGCGGAAGCATTTCAATTAAACTGGCTAGAGAACATAAACAGAGTTTACAACATGTAACATTGTTTAACAGAAAGTAAACATAACAGTTAATTTAGATCTTTATACACATTCCACATACACACTCTCTCTCACCCACACCATGTCCCAAGGACCGAGGGGAAAGGACTAAGAGACCACTATCTAACTAACTACATATAACTTCTACTAACTAGGGTGGTAAGATCCTTCAGATTCTTGATGCTGTTGTTGACCTGAAAATGTTTGAGTAGAGGAGTGAGCCTACTCGCTCAGTGAATAGCATTTCATTTAGCTATCACTAAACAACTCATCAGATATATAAAATTTAAATAAAGCATAAGTGCAGTATTAAGCAGGGTAGTTCTAATGACATAGCATATTTACAGATAATAATCACATTTCTATGCAACAACAAATATTTTAAACAAATAAACAGTTATAGAGAATTGGCACAGAAGTTCAAATCTCTTAACATATTAAATTTACTGTGATCCTATATGATTACATTTTCGTTATGCCCCAAACATATGCAGTGCACTCTGCATATGAAGATCTGTAGCGAACTACGATCCCACCGTACAAGACTTAGCGACACACCCGGGAAATGCTAAGTGTGACTTCTCATCCTGGTCTGCACATGACTCTCAGGCGCTCAAGGGCCTCAGGCTCACAAGGGCCTCACTGCACTAACTCTGAGTGCTCTGGACTCCTCCCGCAACCTGTAGTGCACAGTCGGAGGGTCTCTAAGTCTCCGATGCCTGGGCGTATCCCCAGGGCTGACCGAGACATTCTCTCGGATCTCCGATGCCTGGGTGTATCCCCAGGGCTGACCGAGATCCTACCTCTTAGACTTCGTGTCACCGAGACATTCGGTATTTGTTGGACATGAGTCTCCGATGCCTGGGCATATCCCCAGGGCTGACCGTTTTACCCCAAAGGTACAGACCGCACAATGGGATTCTATGGTGTTGGGGCACCTAAGTCTATTAACTGATTAACATATAAACACTTAAACATGAATATCACATTTCATACTTATTTCATATTCTGAGCATCACTTGAAAACACATATACATCATTTGTCATCTTTAAACATGACTCAGTATCAACTTATCCAGTTTCGATGCTAAACATCCATTTTATGCTCAACGTATACATTGCAGTATTTCTATTCCAGTAATTGTATTAAGCATTTTTGGTTTTCATTGCACCAAATAAAATCATTGAACTGTTCTATACTGATCAGAAGCTGTTCTAGATCATGTATAATCATACAGAAGCAATTTATAAAATAAAATTCAAGTTTCATCAAATACTGATAAAACGCCTGATAACCACTGATATCAATGCAAAAATGCACAGTTTACCGAAAAATTCCAACCAAGGAGTTAAATGATGATAACTAAATGAACTCCTACTCACAGCGTTTCGAACTGTCCGGGTTCGTCCGGAATTGCGTCTAGAGGCCTATTTCGAGGCGTAATTTAATCGTCTTCAATCTTTGAATGAATTAACTACTGTTCCTGCAATATGACAGTAACTAGCTTCTTTACGCAAAAGAAATCTGAAATTGGCTCGATCAAAAGCTAAATCTTGGGCTTAAGCTACGTAATCGGATTCGTGGCCATGAATTAGGAGCAGGGAGTACCTTCCCGAAGTGTTTGATTAGCCAAAAGAACCCATCTTGGCCGTGCGCCGCGCAGCACTAGCTGTAGGTTGGTCGTCGCTCAACCAGCTAGCTTGGTGAGCTTTGATTGAGTTGCTAAGTGCAGCTGGAGCTGCAGTTGGATGCTCAAACTTCACGAATAAGACCAATCACACCTTCCTTGGTGCTAAGCTCGCCCAGAACAGCCCTATGGCCGGCGCCGTGCAGCAGCCAAGGTGCTGCTTCTGTAGTCCGCCGCCAGCAGGTTGAGGTGCTGCGCACCTAGGGCGAGGGGGTAGATGAAGGGGAAGGGCACGATGCCCAGATTAGATCGGAGGTGAGTGTTGAAGAGGACCGCCTGCTAGTTTCCTTCGGAGGTCGCTCAGTTGCAGGGTTAGGGCGCCGCTACCAGGCCCTGTTCTAACGTGAGTTAATTGAAATGAAGATGATGATCTACAGGTTGCCGACCCACTTAAATGGAAAATAATTGGAAAAAAATGCATTTCAGTCCAGGATTCTTATAATTGCCATAACTATGGCCTCGGGGGTCCAACTTGATCGATTCTTCTTACAATATTTCAAGCGCAAAATTCTCTACGCCCTCAAAGCAATATATCATACTAATTTTACTATTCCTCCAGTTTAAAGTTTCAAATTGCATCCAATCATCACTTTACCCAAATTAATCACCTTAATAATGCACTGGTTGATCTTATGTGCTTCATTCAACTAAATCAAGTTAATGATGCACTAACCATCACATGAGCACATAAGTTAGCTCAAATAACTTTAATTAGGCTCAAATCATAATGCTTACCAATAAGCTTTGAAACGGGTCATAACAATCTCCCTCCCTTATAAGAATTTCATCTTGAAATTCCTAAAAGAGAAAAGGAAACTTGTTACGCATCTCAGATTCAAGTTCCCACGTAGCTTCCTCTAGGTTATGATTCCTCCACAAAACTTTCACTAAGGACATCTCGCGATTCTTAAGTTTCTTGATCCTTCGATCAACTATCTGAACCGGTCCTTCAACATAGGACACGTCTGTTCTGAGCTATGCCGGTTCTGGGTCTATTATTTTCTCTGTACCAGGGTGACATTTCCTCAACATAGACACGTGAAACACATCGTGAAGATTGTCCAACTCAGATGGAAAATCCAACCTGTAGGCTACAGGTCCAATCCTCTCAATGATAGGATATGGGCCCATAAACCTAGGAGTCAATTTGCCTCTCTTACCAAACCTCAACACTCCCTTCCACGGTGAAACTTTCAGATAAACCTCGTCACCAACCTCAATCTCAAGAGGTCGACGTCGTCTCTCTGCATAACTTTTCTGCCTATCCTGAGCAGCTTTCAACTGCTCCCTGATCACAAATATCTTCTCTGTAGTCATATCGACTATCTCAGGTCCAAGAATTTCCTTCTCGCCTACCTCATACCAACAAACTGGCGATCGACACTTCCTACCATACAAAGCTTCATATGGGGCCATTCCAAGACTAGAATGGTAGCTGTTGTTATATGCAAACTCCATCAGGCTTAAGTGTTCTTCCCAGTTACCTCTGAACTGCAAAACGCATGCTCTTAGCATGTCTTCAAGAGTCTGAATGGTCCTCTCAGACTGACCATCTGTCTGTGGGTGAAACGTTGTACTGAACCTCAGCCTTGTGCCCAACGCACGATGTAACTGATTCCAGAACCTAGATGTAAACTTAGGATCTCTGTCGGAAATATTGGAAACTGGAATCCCATGTAATCTGATTACCTCATCCACATAAATCTTGGCCAGCTTTGGAACATCAAAGGTTGACTTGATAGGGAGAAAGTGAGCAGACTTAGTTAGTCTATCCACAATCACCCATATCGAGTCCGAACCTCTAGGCGTCCTAGGTAACCCTACCACGAAATCCATCATGATGTGTTCCCATTTCCATTCAGGTATAGGAAGCGACTGCAAGGTACCAGTAGGTTTCTGATGCTCAGCTTTAACCTGCTGACACACTCCACATCTAGCCACGTATTCAGCCACATCTCTCTTCATACCAGACCACCAGTACAGCTCTTTGAGATTCCTGTACATTTTTGTGTTACTTGGATGCATAGCATACATAGAAGCATGCACTTCTTCAAGAATCTGCTCTTTCAGCTCACTGTTCCCAGGTACACACAACCTGTCATGAAGATACAACACACCATCGTCAGAAAACCTGAATTTTGACCTTTTACCTTCCGACATATCCTGCATAACCTGCCTCAACTCATCATTACTCTGTTGCAACTCCTTAATCTGATCATAGAAAGTAGGTTTGACTTGCATCTGTGCAATCAACCCACTCTGTCCTGACACTCCCAAGTCTAGGTTCAACTTTCTCATATCTACAAGCAAGTCTCTCTTGAAACATGCCATAGAAAATGCATCTGCTGTTGAACTCTACTTCCTACTCAATGCATCTGCCACAACATTCGCTTTACCGGATGATAATCAATTGTCACCTCATAATCTTTGATCAGCTCAAGCCATCTGCGCTGTCTCAGATTCAAATCCTTCTGAGTGAAGATATACTTCAGGCTCTTATGGTCCATAAACACCTGACATGTCTCACCATACAGGTAGTGACGCCATGTCTTAAGAGCATGAACAATGGCAGCCAACTCCACATCATGAGTAGGGTAGTTCTCTTCGTTCTTCTTAAGCTGTCTAGATGCATAAGCCACAACTTTGCCTTCCTGCATCAGCACACAGCCCAAACCTCTCCTGGAAGCGTCGCAGAACACTGTATAACCTTTATCTGCCTATGGCAAAACTAACACTGGCGTTGTGGTCAACTTCCTCTTCAAGATCTGAAAACTCTTCTCACAATTATCAGACCAAACAAACGGTGCATTCTTCCTCGTCAAGCGTGTCAAGGGTGATGCTAGCACACTGAAGTTCTGTATAAACCTTCTGTAATAGCCTGCTAAACCTAAGAAACTTCTGATCTCAGTTGGAGTCTTAGGCTGTTCCCACTGAAGTACAGAATCAACTTTCTTAGGGTCAACGCTAACTCCATCTCTCAAGATAACATGTCCAAGAAATGCTACCTCGGCCAACCAGAACTCACATTTGCTAAACTTAGCATACAGCTGATGTTGCCTCAACAACTGCAACGTTACTCTCAGGTGTTGCTCATGCTGTACATCATCTCTGGAGTAGATCAGAATATCATCTATAAAAACTACAATAAACTGATCTAAGAACGGTTTGAAGATCCGATTCATCATATCCATAAAGGCTGCTGGGGCATTGGTCATCCCAAACGACATGACCAGAAACTCATAATGCCCATACCTGGTTCTGAAAGCTGTTTTGGGAATATTAGAAGCCTTTATTCTGAGCTGATGATATCCAGATCTCAGGTCTATCTTAGAGAAGATTGTCGCTCCACGCAACTGATCAAACAGATCGTCTATTCTTGGCAAAGGGTACTTGTTCTTAATAGTGATCTTGTTCAGTTGCCTGTAATTTATGCAAAGACGCATAGTACCATCCTTCTTCTTAACAAACAGCACTGGAGCACCCCACGGTGAAGAACTGGGTCTGATGAAACCCTTATCCAGCAACTTCTGCAGCTGCACCTTGAGTTCCTTCAACTCTGCAGGTGCCATTCTATAAGCTGGCAGTGCCACTGGATGACTACCTGGATATACCTGAATCTCAAAATCAATGTCTCTGACAGGAGGTAAGCCTGGCAACTCTTCTGGAAAAACATCAGAAAACTCACTAACTACCGGCACATCATAAACACTGGCAGTGCTCTTCTCTGCTCTAGTGTCAACCACATGAGCAAGGAACGCTTCACATCCTTTATGTAGCATCTTATCAGCTACTACAGCTGATACAATGCACATACGTAGAACTTTCCTGTCTCCAGTAAAGACACAAGAAAATTCACCTTGTTGAAAGGTAGCTTCCTTCTTCCAACAATCGAGTTGCACTCGATATGTCTCAAGACAATCCATTCCCAAGATGACTTGAAAAGTATTTACATCCAGGGGTATGAGATTAGCAGCAAAGGTATAACCTCCAAAAGATAACGAATATCCGGGGCAGAACTCAGATAAAACTTGTTGGTCCACCTAGTGGAACCCTCAACACTAACTCATCTACCAACTCTTGAGTTAATAGATTAAGTTTACCAACTAAAGAACGTCATATGAAAGAGTGAGTAGCACCCGGATCTATCAAAACTGAAACTGGTATACTATTAAACAAAAGCATCTCTCCTGTAACAACTTGTGATGAGATTATACCTTCCTGAGGTGTCAAAGAGAAGAAACGTGCTGAAGCTATCCCTCTGCCACGCTGTCCTCTCTGACCATTTCTGCCACTGGGCATTCCACCACCTCTAGAACCGGAAGCCACAGAAGAACTCGGTCCTTCAACTGGAGGTTGTCTCTGAACATCATAAAACTGAGACTGAGAAGCTTGTGATGCTGCTGGTTGAAGCTGAGGGCAATATTTTCTTATATGTCCTATCTGCCCACACTGGTAACATTCTATAGGGTCTGAACCCCAACATTGCCCAGAGTGTAATCTTCCACAAGCATTACATACTCGCATCTCCTGTCTCAGTGGACCAGTCATAGAAGTAGATGATCCAGATGGCCGCTCACTAGATGCACGGCTCCATCTACCTGGGCTATGTCTCCCTCTACTCCTAGAAGAAGAAACGCCCTCGGATCTCTGTTTACTGAAGCAGCTAAAGCCACGCCCAAACTTGGAAAAGAAACCTCTACCTCCACCTCTATACCCACTATTGGACTGTGTTCCACTAAAATCTGCAGACCTCTTCTTGGTCTCAGGTATCTTATCAGCATTCACAGATTCTTCAACTTGTCTGGTCGCCTCAACGAATTCACCAAAATTCTCTCTGTTCCTTCTACTAGTAGCAGAAACCGTATGCCGAATCTCTGGCCTCAGCCCTTCCTGAAACCTTCTGCATCTCTCTATGTTATTAGGTACAAGATGAGGACAAAAGTTCGCCAGCCTGGTGAAAAGTGCTTCGTACTCAGTAACTAACTTGTTCCCCTGCTTAATATTCTCCAGCTGTCTTGTTTTCTCATTAATGAAAGTAGGTGGATAATATTTAAGATGGAACTCTTTAGAGAAATCCTGCCAAGTAAGCTCTGAACCTCTCCTTTTATCCTCCACACCGTGCCACCACAACTCTGCATCGCCTGTCAAAAGATAAACTGCGTGATTAATCTTTTTCTCTTCTGGAAGCTCCATCAGGCGAAAGACCTTCTCTATCTGTCTCAACCACTCATCAGCCTCAGCGGGATCTATAGTGCCACTAAACTCTGTGCCACCAAGCTTCTTCACAAGCTCATAAGATCGCATCAAATCCTTACTGCTAGTAGAAGTAGAAGCTCGCCTATCAGCCTTATACCTCTCTCTGGTCTCCAGAAACATCCTGTACATACGGGATGCTTCATCCATGTGGTCACCACCACCTGGACCCAAGTACAGTGGATCAGGGCCAACATGGCTCTCGGCCTGATCATCATGACCATAACCTCTTTCTGCCATCTGCAATAATATAACAGAATATTTCCTGTTAGAAAACTACAGATAGAAGAAAGACTCCTAAACCTTAATCCTATTGGTCTCTTATCGTCCCCTGACCTGGACTCTTAGTAACTATGTACTCAACCTATGCTCTGATACCAAGATGTCACACCCCGATCTCACACTAACCACTAATCACGAGATTAGGGCGCGACAGAGGGATTATCACATAAACAAATCACTGAGAACTTTTTCTTTTTAAAACCTCGTAATGATATCCGGATTATTGCTGTAAACTAAACATAATAATCTATTGCGGAAGCATTTCAATTAAACTGGCTAGAGAACATAAACAGAGTTTACAACATGTAACATTGTTTAACAGAAAGTAAACATAATAGTTAATTTACATCTTTATACACATTCCACATACACACTCTCTCTCACCCACACCATGTCCCAAGGACCGAGGGGAAAGGACTAAGAGACCACTATCTAACTAACTACATATACCTTCTACTGACTAGGGTGGTAAGATCCTTCAGATTCTTGATGCTGTTGTTGACCTGAAAATGTTTGAGTAGAGGAGTGAGCCTACTCGCTCAGTGAATAGCATTTCATTAGCTATCACTAAACAACTCATCAGATATATAAAATTTAAATAAAGCATAAGTGCAGTACTAAGCAGGGCAGTTCTAATGACATAGCATATTTACAGATAATAATCACATTTCTATGCAACAAAAAATATTTTAAACAAATAAACAGTTATAGAGAATTGGCACAGAAGTTCAAATCTCTTAACATATTAAATTTACTGTGATCTCATATGATTACATTTTAGTTATGCCCTAAACATATGCAACACACTCTACATATGAAGATATGTAGCGAACTACGATCCCACCGTACAAGACTTAGCGACACACCCGGGAAATGCTAAGTCTGACTTCTCATCCTAATCTGCACATGACTCTCAGGCGCTCAAGGGCCTCAGGCTCACAAGGGCCTCACTGCACTAACTCTGAGTGCTCTGGACTCCTCCCGCAACCTGTAGTGCACATTCGGAGGGTCTTTAAGTCTCCGATGCCTGGGCATATCTCCAGGGCTGACCGGGACATTCTCTCGGATCTCCGATGCCTGGGCGTATCCCCAGGGCTGACCGGGATCCTACCTCTCAGACTTCGTGTCACCAAGACATTTGGTATTTGTTGTACACGAGTCTCCGATGCCTGGGCGTATCCCCAGGGCTGACCGTTTTACCCCAAAGGTACAGACCGCATAATGGGGTTCTACGGTGTTGGGGCACCTAAGTCTATTAACTGATTAACATATAAACACTTAAATAGGAATATCACATTTCATACTTATTTCATATTCTGAGCATCACTTGAAAACACATATACATCATTTGTCATCTTTAAACATGACTCAGTATCAACTTATCCAGTTTCGATGCTAAACATCCATTTTATGCTCAACGTATACATTGCAGTATTTCTATTCCAGTAATTGTATTAAGCATTTTTGGTTTTCATTGCACAAAATAAAATAATCGAACTGTTCTATACTGATCAGAAGCTGTTCTAGATCATGTATAATCATACAGAAGCAATTTATAAAATAAAATTCAAGTTTCATCAAATACTGATAAAACGCCTGATAACCACTGATATCAGTGCAAAAATGCACAGTTTACCGAAAAATTCCAACCAAGGAGTTAAATGATGATAACTAAATGAACTCCTACTCATAGCATTTCGAACTGTCCGGGTTCGTCCGGAATTGCGTCTAGAGGCCTATTTCGAGGCGTAATTTAATCGTCTTCAATCTTTGAATGAATTAACTACTGTTCCTGCAATATGACAGTAACTAGCTTCTTTACGCAAAATAAATCTGAAATTGGCTTGATCAAAAGCTAAATCTTGGGCTTAAGCTACGTAATCGGATTCGTGGCCATGAATTAGGAGCAGGGAGTACCTTCCCGAAGTGTTTGATTAGCCAAAAGAACCCATCTTGGTCGTGCGCCGCGCAACACTAGCTGCAGGTTGGTCGTCGCTCAACCAGCTAGCTTGGTGAGCTTTGATTGAGTTGCTAAGTGCAGCTGGAGCTGCAGTTGGATGCTCAAACTTCACGAACAAGACCAATCGCACCTTCCTTGGTGCTAAGCTCGCCCAGAACGGCCCTATGGCTGGCGCCGTGCAGCAGCCAAGGTGCTGCTTCTGCAGTCCGCCGCCAGCAGGTTGAGGTGCTGTGCACCTAGGGCGAGGGGGTAGATGAAGGGGAAGGGCACGATGCCCAGATTGGATAGGAGGTGAGGGCTGAAGAGGACCACCTGCTAGTTTCCTTCGGAGGTCGCTCAGTCGCAGGGTTAGGGCGCCGCTACCAGGCCCTGTTCTAACGGGAGTTAATTGAAATGAAGATGATGATCTACAGGTTGCCGACCCACTTAAATGGAAAATAATTGGAAAAAAATGCATTTCAGTCCAGGATTCTTATAATTGCCATAACTATGGCCTCGAGGGTCCAACTTGATCGATTCTTCTTGCAATATTTCAAGCGTGAAATTCTCTACGCCCTCAAAGCAATATATCATACTAATTTTACTATTCCTCTAGTTTAAAGTTTCAAATTGCATCCAATCATCACTTTACCCAAATTAATCACCTTAATAATGCACTGGTTGATCTTATGTGCTTAATTCAACTAAATCAAGTTAATGATGCACTAACCATCACATGAGCACATAAGTTAGCTGAAATAACTTTAATTAGGCTCAAATCATAATGCTTACCAATAAGCTTTGAAACGGGTCATAACAAAAAGCAAGAGCAGAAGGGTTTGAGATTTTCCACAAAAACAACCAACTCGCAATCTGAACCGAGCGTTTCATAACTGAAACGGTCGGTTGGGGACCTGAACCGGTCAGTTGACACTCAACCGATCGATTGGGACCCATGAGTCGGTCGGTTCACTTTCTGAACTGATCGATTCGTGGTCCTGATCAATTCCCGATCGACTTTCCCTCTTTTGTTTCTAATTGGTATCAAATACCAATCCTTTTGCCAATCAAATTGGGCAAGTGAAACGAAAGGAAAATTCTCACCAATCTGACTTTCCCAACTTGCTTGGTTGCAACAGTTGAACCGATCGTTTCAACACTTGAAGCAATCGTTCACCCTGTCCATGAGCCAATCGACTCACCACCTGACCCGATCAGTTCACCCAGCTGAGCCGATCGGTTCATCACATGAGCCGATCGGTTGGGAGTGCAGATTGTGCATAATCAGTCAATTGCGATTTCAATCAATCTGATACTCTAATCAATCAGTCCAACACCTTGAACATTATGATTTTGAGCTATCAATCAATTGAGTGTTTAATTGAACTACTAAACTCCTTTAGTAATCAATCTAAACATTGTTTGTGGACAAAACTCCTCTTCCAGCTGAGCCGATCGGTTCATCACATGAGCCGATCGGTTGGGAGTGTAGATTGTGCAGAATCAGTCAATTGCGATTTCAATCAATCTGATACTCTAATCAATCAGTCCAACACCTTGAACATTATGATTTTGAGCTATCAATCAATTGAGTGTTTAATTGAACTACTAAACTCCTTTAGTAATCAATCTAAACATTATTTGTGGACAAAACTCCTCTTCCAGGTTAAATCCTATGTGTGTGACCCTGTAGGTCCTTTTCACGTTGGCAATGAAAGTCCATAACACTTATGACTTCACAAGCAAAGAGCGGTGCCTAGTCACACATCAGTGCTACCCAAGTGAAAGTAGAAAGTTGGAGAACAACTTCAATCCTACAATCCGTGAATGGTGTTACAAAGAATGTATAATTCCTTTATCACTGATATCCCGAATGAACTCGAGGTATGGAACAATCATCCTGTCAATTTTCATTCACTTTCTTGATCTCAGAGTAGATTGGAAGAGATATGTATGACATCAATATCACATACTGATTCACACATGCATGCATTCCTTTCTCAATCCTACTCATCAAGTGGCCATGGATATCAAACTCCCTCAGGAGGGACAAATCCCATATCTATCACTCACCCCTCAAAAGCCCCATGTGTCAATGCCACCCAATCATCACCTTTATAACAACCCATGTTTCAGGACTGCATTTGAAGCTTGCCTTTGATGTTTATCAAATCAATCTTAATGTATCCCACCAATCATCCCATGATTGGCTCTCAGGGCATACATACCAACAAGAACAACATATCAGTTTCTATAAGGGGCAGGACCCTCACTAAAAGCACCCAATACCCTCACCACAAGTGATATCGGGTAGGGCACCCTTATCTATCGTCCAACTCATAACGGTCAGCACCAGTGTCTATCAACCAACACAAGGGCATGACGTGCAACGCTGCGTCAAGTGTTTCGTGCACTCACTAGTGTTGTGCACTGTGGTATCGTGCAACGCTGCGTCAGCACCAAGGGTAATAGCTACCAAGCATGCAGCTAAACAATGAAGCATATCGTGCAACGGGGTGTAGAGTAACGCCCTTCAGGTGTAGGGCTGTCGGCCGACACACACATAGGATCAGTGTGACACCCGTCACAGAACTAGCTAGCAACGTTCACCTCAAAGCACAACGACACTAAGCTACATCTAGGTCAAGTGTGTGTCGAGCAGAGTACTCCACAAAAGGTAACGTCCAAGGGTGTAGCTCAAACAACCGGTAAGGGACCTATCGTTTAGCCAACCAACCCACATCCTATCGGCCGCCACAAAGTAGGGTGGTAGTGTGATGCCCATCACAAGGTCAGAGACCAGGGTATTGTCAATCACAGACACCACAACATGTCGTTGAAGGCTCTAGGTCAAGAAGTATCGGGCAACACCTCCCCAAGCTCATAACGGTCATGATGCAACTCCACAAGATTGTCATCAACATCAAGCACAAGGACACCAAACCCTAATGGATCAAGAGGATGGCTCACCTCTCAACTTAAACGAGAGAGGGGTCTTGCACATCTCTTAACACCAATCAGGCAACACAAGGAACAACCCTAGTAAGATTCACAACCACCACAAAGCTCACCCTTCAAGTCTATGGTGAGAGGAGGGTGTTGCTCAAGCTACTAGAACACAAGCTCACCTCTCAACTTAAATGAGAGAGGAGTGTTTCTCATGATACTAGAACTCAAGCTCACTCCTTAAGACCTAGGAGAGAAGGGAGTATTGCTCACCAAGAAACCCTAGAACACATGGTTCGGCCTACAAGAAGAAACTAAACAATAAACTAAGCTAGCAACATATAAGAACATAAAAAGATGGTAGTGTAGTTAGGGTTAGGCGTTATGTAACCCGCCTTAAGCAAGTTCCAAGCTCCTAGCACCAAGCTCTAAGCACCACCAAGCAAGGCACTCTAGGGTTCGGCCACCACTAGAGGAAGAAGGAGACTCCAAGGAGGATCAGCCACCAAGCTTGCAAGAGAAGGGAGTGTATCGTGCACCAAGGGAGAGAGAGACCAAAAGGGATCCTTAGCAAGGGAAAGGAAACACATATATAGAAGAGGATGGAGGAGAAACCAAAGCAAAGCAAGGAAAGGTGTCACCCACCTAGGGACACTTGTCCATGTGCAAAAACCACCACTCTAGCATGCCCTAAACACATGTCCAAGGCCATTGCTACATGCAAGAATCAAGCACCAAGTGTCCACTAGTGGTGACACAAACGAGGTTAAAGATGGTCAAAGGTCCATGGGCGACACACTTGGACGATACACCACCACCATGGGCGACACAGCCTGGGCAACACAGCCTGGGCGACACAAGCACCCTCTTGCCCGACACAAGGTTCAACCAAGCAAAGGCAAGGCACCACAAGGCCCAACAAGCTCAACCAAGCCCAAAGGAACTCAAGCAATGGGCCCAAACCTTCCCCTCAACACTAGAGGAAGCAAGGAGAGGGAGGAACACCTCACAAGGTGGCAAACTTGCCCACAAACCCTAGACTTGGGTAAATTGCAAGTAGCACCTCCAACTCTCAACAAAGCACAACCAAACCCTAATCACTACTAAAGGTGATTAGCAAGCAACTAAGCATCAGGGTTAAGCAAAGGAAACAGGGTAAACCCCAAATGAAGGTCAAGGTCCGTACAAGCTAACCCCCTTCAAAGGAATTTCATCCCCGAAATTCGAAGAGAAAAGTGAGGGATACTTCCTCCTCATCTCTTCCTCAAGCTCCCACGTGGCTTCTTCAACGCCAAGATGATGCCAAAGAACCTTCACAAGAACCAGGTCCTTCCTCTTCAACTTCTTAACTCTTTTGTCAAGGATTGCCACATGACCTTCCTCGTAGGTCACATCTTCATCAAGCTCAACTTCAACTGGCTATATCACTGTTCCTAAATCTGAATGACTTTTCTTCAACATATTGACATGGAACACTGGATGTAACCTGTGCAACTCTGGAGGCAGCTCTAACTCGTAAGCTACCTTGCCAACACGTGCTATGACCAGGTAAGGCCCCATATATCTGGGTGCTAGCTTACCCTTCCAGCCAAACCTTAGCACACCTTTCCACGGAGAGAGTTTAAGATACACTTTGTCTCCTACCTGGAACTCCAAAGGTCGTTGACGATTGTCTACATAAGACTTCTGCCTGTCTTGAGCCGCTTTCAACTGTTGCTGTATCACTTTGATCTTTTCTGTTGTCTGCTGCACTAACTCAGGACCCAAAAGTTGATGTTCACCAGACTCGTACCAACACAAAGGGGATCTGCACTTCCTGCCATACAAGGCTTCATAAGGAGCCATGTCAATGCTCTTCTGATAACTGTTGTTGTAGGAAAACTCTATCAAACTGAGATGTACATCCCAACTACCTAAGAACTGCAAAACACAAGCTTGAAGGAGATCCTCCAAGGTCTGAATAGTCCTCTCAGACTGTACATCTGTCTGGAGGTCGAAAGCGGTACTGAACCTCAACTGCGTTCCCAACGCTTTGTGCAACTGTTCCCAGAAACGAATCATGAACTGAGGACCTCTGTCAGAAACTATCGTCGCTGGAACACCATGCAAACGTACTATCTCATCCACATATACTCGAGCAAGCTTCTCAAATGTATATGTTGTCTTTACTGGTATGAAATGGGCAGACTTCGTCAATCTGTCCACTATTACCCAAATGGAATCATGATTCCTAGTTGTCCTGAGTAGACCAACTACGAAATCCATGGTTATATGATCCCATTTCCACTGCGGTATTGGCAGGGGTTGTAACATACCTTCCGGCTTCTGATGTTTAGCCTTGACTTGCTGACATACCGCACATCTAGCCACAAACTCAGCTACATCTTTCTTCATGCCAGGCCACCAATACAAGTTTTTTAGACTATGATACATCTTGGTGACACCTGGATGCATAGCATACATTGACGTGTGTGCTTCCTCGAGAACTAACTTCCTCAGATCCTCAGCATCGAGGACCACCATCCTATCACGATAGCAAACTAGCCCATCCTCGGACTCATGGAACCCATCACGCTTCTCGCTGTCGAACTCTGATCTGATCAACTGTATTGTATCATCAGTTTGCTATGCATCTTTGATCTGTTTTCTCAGCGTAGGCTTGACTTGCATCTGTGCAAAAAGTCTAGCTATTAAGGAAACTTCCATATGTACATTCATCTGCCATTGGGAAACAAACATATCTCGCCTATGGCATACCAGGGAACTCAATTGAGCCTTCTTTGAAGAAAGAGAAGAAGGCTTTCGGCTAAGCGCATCAGCTACCACATTCATCTTACCAGGATGATAATCGATGGTGTAGTCATAATCATTGATCAACTCCATCCATCGACACTGTCGCATGTTCAGCTCATGCTGTGAAAAGATGTACTTTAGGTTCTTATGATCTGTAAAGATCTAACACACTTCCCCATAAAGATAGTGTCTCCAAATCTTTAACGCATGAACCACTACTTCCAACTCCAAATCATGAGTCGGATAGTTCTCCTCATGTTTCTTAAGCTGTCGCGAAGCAAAAGAAAGCACATGATCTTCCTGCATCAGTACACAACCTAAACCTTTCTTGGAAGCATCGCAGAAAACAACATAGCCCTTTCCAGGCTCTGGCAGGATTAACACTGGAGCACTGGTCAGCTTCTCCTTCAAGCTTTGGAAAGCTTGCTGACATCGATCATCCCAGACAAAGGTACATCCTTTCTAGTCAACTTTTTCGTTGGCAACGCAATCGCACTGAAGTCCTTGATAAACCTTTGGTAGTATCCTGCCAAACCCAGGAAACTACAAACTTCTGTCGGCGTCTTCGGCTGTTCCCATTCTGCAACAGACTCCACCTTCTTTGGGTCCACTTTGACTCCTTCAGTAGATATCGCATGACCCAAGAAAGTCATTTCTTCTAACCAGAACTCACACTTACTGAACTTGGCGTATAACTGATGTTGGCGAAGAAGAGTCAATGCTAGATGAAGATGTCACTCATGCTCTTGCTTGTCCCGAATATAGATCAAGATGTCATCTATAAAGACTACAACAAACTGGTCTAAGAACGGACGGAACACTCTGTTCATGAAATCCATGAAAGCAGCAGGTGCATTGGTTAGCCCAAACGACATAACCACGAACTCGAAATGACCATACCTCGTCCTAAAAGCTGACTTTGGTATGTCATCCACCTTAATCCTTAACTAATGATATCCGGATCGTAGATTGATCTTTGAAAACACCGTCGTACCACGCAACTGATCGAACATATCATCTATCCTCGGTAATGGGTACCTATTCTTGATCGTGGCCTTGTTCAACTGTCAGTAATCTATACACAACCTCATCGATCCATCCTTCTTCTTGACGAACAACATTGTAGCACCCCAAGGCGACATACTCGGTCGGATGAAACCTTTCTCCAGCAACTCTTGCAACTACTTCTTAAGCTCTGCCATCTCTACTGGAGCCATCCTATATGGCGTCTGTGCAACTGGTTGCGTTCTTGGAACCAGATTGATCTCGAAATCAAACTCTCGGGGTGGAGGAACATCAGGGAACTCATTAGAAAACACGTCGGCAAACTCTCGGAAAACTGACACCTCCTCGAGACTAGGACCTTTCGCTTTGGTAGCCACAACGGTATCCACAACGTGAGCTAAGAACGCCTCACATCCTTATCGTAGCAACTTTTCTGCCACCATAGCTGATACCAAACATGTCGTAAGAATCTTCCTATCTCCCTGGAGGATCCACTTCTCTCCACCATCGTCAAACATTGCCTGCTTGGAACCACAATCCAAAACAACCGTATACTTCTCTAAGGTATCCATCCCAAGGATGACATCAAAACCATGCATATCAAGTGGTATAAGATCCACTTGAATGCTGTGTCCCGAGAAAGATAAGACGCAAGATGGACACTCATCTCGAAGCATCGAGGAACCATTAAGAGGGGTTTCTAACAACAAGCTATCCTTCTTACAGCTAACAGGTAAATGACAGTTTTCAAGCACACTATAGGCGATAAAAGAGTGTGTAGCACCCAGGTCAACCAGAACAGATATAAAGAAAGAAGAAGACATATCAGAATGAAATAACTCCATCTGACCTGTCACTACTCACAGGTTGACTATCGATTCCGGCTGACTCATAGCATAGAATCGAGTCGTTGCTTGCTGTCTGCGTCCTCTGCTTCCTTGAGCAGACGATCCTACTTGCGACGCTTGACCGCGTCCTTGCCCTCTGCTACCACTAGGCTACTGTCTATCTGACCCTTGTTGATTCTGCCTCAGCTGCTGTGTCACTTCAACATCTCTGTTTGGGCAATTTGACTTGACATGCCCTATCTAACCGAAGGTATAGCAAGTCGTAACTTCAAATCGTGGTCTAGATGGCCCTGTCACTACCACTGATGCTGTACTATGTGCCTTAGATGGCGAAGAAACATATCCTCTTCCCTTACTCGAAGACCACTGCGACGGTGCACTGGAACCTCTCATAACTGATGGTGATGAAAACCTGGGCTTCTTGAAGCCACCAAACCTCTATCCTTGGAACTGAGCAGGCCTTTTGTGAGACATAGATTCTCTTTTCTTCCTTACTGACCTTTCAATCCTCTGGACAGATTCCACAAACATAGCAAACCGCTCTCTATTCTCCAACGTAGAAATAGGTGTTGTCAGCTCAGCACTCAGACCTTTCTCAAAGCGTCTGATCTGTTCTTCATTTGTCACCGCCATATGAGGACAAAACCTCAGTAGGTCCATGAAATTGGCTTCATACTCGGTGATGTTCATCGTTCCTTGTCACAGGCTCTCAAACTGACTGATCTTCTCATCCATATACGTCTTCAGAAAGTATCTGCTGACGAACTCGCGTCGGAAAACTTCCCAATTGATCACCTCACCAGGTCGCTTCTCTTCCTCGATGGTCCACAAGTGACCAACACTACCTTTCAGAAGGTAGACAATGTGCTTTACTTTGTCTGCTTCGGGGATGTCGAGGATCCGGAAAGCCTTCTCAAGACTTGTCAGCCACAGATCTGCATCCGCTAGATCAGTCGTCCCAACATAATCCGAAGCTCTGACTCGGCGAAGCCACTCAAAGGTCTTCCCAATACCTGATGTTTCACCATGGGGAGCATGTGCTCTCGGCGGAGGCACTGGCAATCTTTCTACCATGAGATTCATCGTAGCCATCATCTGCCCCATGAGTTGTTGATAGGTAGGGTGTTCAAGAATGTCTGGGTCAGTTTGGGGAACCTTAGGCACCCGATCTTCATGTGCCTGCCCTATAGCTCCATCGACTGATGCATCATCTCTACGCTCAGGAGCAAGTTCTTCATGGTTTCCAGACATCTTGTCTTTTCTTCCGCTGAGGGCAGAAGATGATTGTAAGAAAATTTGGAAAACTCACAAGAATAGACACAACCTAGTCCTAAATCCCTATAGACTCAGTGAACCTAGGGCTCCGATACCAAAACTTGTGGCAACACATCCCTCTATCACACAGACAACGAGGTGTTATGTGAAAACGTACGGAAATCACCATAAACCACATATTACCAAAAATATGAGTTAATTAAAACCAATTGCGGAAAGCTGATATACTGAGAATCTATTACATTTAAGTCCTCATCCTGCAAGGAAACATGTTATATTAACATTACAAGATCTCAATACATGTCCACGACTTAGTGAAATAGCTGCTCTGTCATCACATGAGTTCATCACCTGTTTATACATACATAAAGGCCCACATCCGGCCAGCAGCAGGACATACAAAACATCAACGATTATACATCGTGAAACAACGTCAAAATACCTCCAGGGACCTGAGAGTATAGGGATGACTTCTAAGACTCTTCTACAAAACATCCAAAACAGCAACATATCCATTGCTTGCCTTCTACTGCTCGTCTTACTGCTCGGCCGCAACTCCGCGACCACCACCATGCCTAACTTGACCACCTAAAAAGGGTGTAAACCAGTGAGGTGAGACACACAGTCCCAGTGAGAAACATAACTCCCCGCTAAAACTACAAAACCTCAGAAAGATAAAGCAACAACAACAGATAACTGATGAGAAGTATAACCAGAGCAATTTATAAAGTAAGGCTATTCATACTGTCGAGCTTACCAAATGTATGGAAGACATATGTCTAACTATTTCTTTATGGAACATGATTAACAAGATAAGATTTATAAGGTATTACCACATAACATGAGGAACATATAAGTAACTGCAAGATATAACAAGATTAACTACACAAGCAAGGCCTCAACCAATGTTTCGTGTTTTGCCTTAAGCAGTAAATACTATACAACTAGATTACATATTATTATGCCCTGAGGAAGTGAGCCGTACCGCTCATCCCCCTCGTGGTTAGTACATGAGAACCAAAGCAGGACTGTAGTCTCGTGCTTAAGTGGCCTCTGCTACATGGTCATATCCATAGGCTACCCTTCCTCTAGCCCATCTCGGTACAGGTCTCAGTGCTAGTATATCTGAGCCACGGGCCTGTTCACCGTGCCCGAGCCATGAACACATTCATGCTCCCATATCATACATCCTGAGCCATGGGCCTATTCACTATGCTCATCACATATTCTGAGTCTGCAACCGCAGCTGCACTCGATTCCCCTCTCTATTTTAGGCTAGGAGAAACCTCATATATTCAATAATATGCACTCTGGGTTAACCCGCAGGAGAACCCATTTCACCATCACCAGCTCCTGACGATGATGGATCTATGGCCAGGGTAACTACATGATATATTCCACTGTGATTAATTAGTATCTTTTATATTGATTGCAAGATTCAACCAAGTTATATATAAATGTAAACTATAACAAGAAATAAAAAACATTATGCTTTATTATAATCAACATCATCCTGATCCATCACAAGGATTCAACATTACATGTTATCACTTGGCCTCTTGCCAATCATCCAGATCCATCTCAAGAATCACCACATACCATGGGATCTCAATCCCTTATCACATAGTGCCACTACCTCTCAAGGCTTACATCATCAACATGGGATAGCAATCCCAAGAACTTTAGCCAAATACATCATACAAGTTATCTTATTATCAAGAGTAACCATCACAACAGAGTTACTCAACATATATACCACATAGCCCTTTACCTGGCTATGCATCTGTATGAGACCTGCATGGTTAGTATACATAATCATCATGAATATCTTAGAAGTTCATATAATAAACATAGGGTGACATTGATGCTTTATCAATCATGCCTCAACATATAGACATAGGCCAAATCATTAAGCAGAGCATTTATGTGATTACCATTTCCTTAGCACTTATACAGATGATTCAAGATGATCATATACATATGTAAAGTCATGATAGGTTACTTGGACAAGCTTTACCATAACGATTACCATCCAGCATATGAAGGGCCACCATCATGTCTAAACATGATACATACACAAGGTCTAACATAGATGTGGTCTACTAAACCGTGCACATCCAGGGTTACTTATCCAAACTAAAACGTGATCCAAGAACAACATATCAGTTTCTATAAGGGGCAGTACCCTCACTAAAAGCACCCAATACCCTCACCACAAGTGATATCGGGCAGAGCACCCTTATCTATCGACCAACTGATAACGGTCAGCACATCAGTGTCTATCGACCAACACAAGGGTGTGACGTGTAATGCTGCATCAGGCGTGTCGTGCACTCACCAGTGATGTGCATTGTGGTATCGTGCAACGCTGCATCAGCACCAAGGGTAATAGCAACCAAGCGTGCAGATAAACAAAGAAGCATATCGTGCAACGGGGTGCAGAGTAACGCCCTTCAAGTGCAGGGCTGTCGGCCGACACACATATAGGATTAGTGTGATGCCCATCACAGAACTAGCTAGCAACGTTCACCTCAAAGCACGACGACACTAAGCTACATCTAGGTCAAGTGTGTGTCGAGCATCGTACTCCACAAAAGGCAACGTCCAAGGGTGTAGCTCAAACAGCCGGTAAGGGACCTATCGTTAAGCCAACCAACCCACAGCCTATCGGCCGCCACAAAGCAGGGTGGTAGTGTGACACCCGTCACAAGGTCAGAGACCAGGGTATCGTCCATCACAGACACCACAACATGTCGTTCAAGGATCTAGGTCAAGAAGTATCAGGCAGCACCTCCCCAAGCTCATAACGGTCATGATGCAACTCCACAAGATCGTCATCAACATCAAGCACAAGGACACCAAACCCTAATGGATCAAGAGGATGGCTCACCTCTCAACTTAAACGAGAGAGGGGTCTTGCACATCTCTTAAAACCAATCAGGCAACACAAGGAACAACCCTAGTAAGATTCACAACCACCACAAAGCTCACCCTTCAAGTCTATGGTGAGAGGAGGGTGTTGCTCAAGCTACTAGAACACAAGCTCACCTCTCAACTTAAATGAGAGAGGAGTGTTTCTCATGATACTAGAACTCAAGCTCACTCCTCAAGACCTAGGAGAGAAGGGAGTATTGCTCACCAAGAAACCCTAGAACACATGGTTTGACCAAAAAGAAGAAACTAAACAAGAAACTAAGCTAGCAACATATAAGAACATAGAAAGATGGTAGTGTAGTTAGGGTTAGGAGTTATGTAACCCACCTTAAGAAAGCTCCAAGCTCCTAGCACCAAGCTCCAAGCACCACCAAGCAAGGCACTCTAGGGTTCGGCCACCACTAGAGGAAGAAGGAGACTCCAAGGAGGATCAGCCACCAAGCTTGCAAGAGAAGGGAGTGTATCGCGCACCAAGGGAGCGAGAGACCAAAAGGGATCCTTAGCAAGGGAAAGGAAACACATATATAGAAGATGATGGAGGAGAAACCAAAGCAAAGCAAGGCAAGGTGTCGCCCACCTAGGGACACTTGTCCATGTGCAAAAACCACCACTCCGGCATGCCCTAAACACATGTCTAAGGCCATTGCTACATGCAAGCATCAAGCACCAAGTGTCCACTAGTGGTGACACAAATGAGGTCAAAGATGGTCAAAGGTCCATGGGCGACACACTTGGATGATACATGATAACCTCCTATTTTAGTAGTTTATCTTAGTCTTTTTCTTTAGTTTTCCATACTCTTTCTACATTTATATTGTACTTAAACCTAATTTTACCCCTTTTTGTAAATACATCATCAAACTAACTTTTCCTTTTATAATTGCAGAAAAAGCACAAAAAAATAACAAAAGAACAAACCAGCCCAAGGGTCGAGTAGATCCAAACGGTCCCAAGACCGCATGGAGTTCAAACGGTCCCGAGACCGCATGAAGCCAAATGGTCCCAAGACCGCATGGAGTTCAAACGGTCCCGAGACCGCATGAAGCCAAACGGTCCCAAGACCGCATGGAGTTCAAACGGTCCCGAGACCGCATGAAGCCAAACGGTCCCAAGACCGCATGGAGTTCAAACGGTCCCGAGACCGCATGAAGCCAAACGGTCCCAAGACCGCATGGAGTTCAAACGGTCCCGAGACCGCATGAAGCCAAACGGTCCCAAGACCGCATGGAGTTCAAATGGTCCCGAGACCGCATGAAGCCAAACGGTCCCAAGACCGCATGAAGCTCAAACGGTCTCAAGACCGTTTGACACCAAACGGTCCCAAGACCGTTTGACGCCAAACGATCTCAAGACCGTTTGACGCCGAACGATCTCAAGACCGTTTGACGCCGAACGATCTCAAGACCGTTTGACGCCAAACGGTCCCAAGACCGTTTGACGCCAAACGATCTCAAGACCGTTTGACGCCAAACGGTCCCAAGACCGTTTGAGCCCAAACGGTCTCCAAACCGTTTGGATCTCACTCAAAGCCTATAAATAAGACCTCAGGGCCGTTCATAGGGGAGTCCAGACGTCCAGAGGCTGTCTCTCCACTACCAGAACAACTCCATCCATCACTCGAGGCTGCCGGTCTGAGACTCACGTCCATTGCAAGCTACTTTCTCTCTCATCAACAAGGAAGGTGAGAGGAGAAGATCCGTCATCAAGCAAGCTACAAGGGGTGGAGATCGTTGCTCTCTCCACCAAGGGTTCAACCTTCTCTCCTCAGTGGAGATGATGTTCTTTCTATCTCTTCTTGCCTCCTTCTTTGTTGCTCCCTCTATGAGGAGCGAGTAGTTCCATCCACTGGGGCGCGGGGACTAGCCCCGCTGCCCATGTTTTGTATTTTGTACTGTAAAAAAGATGTTATCATTTCGTTTTAATACTAAATCGTTTCACACATGCTTGAATGATGGCCACGTTCTTGTATGCATTTATTGTCTTTCGTTGTGGTTTGTCTACGACCGCTATCGAGGCTTGAATACCGATTTAGTGTTGGTTTCTGGTGTGTGTATCCACCACGCATCCGTTTCGGTGTCTAGAAGTGTATCTCAAAGAGTGGAGTAAACTCACTATCATTTGGCACACTCCCATCTGTATGGAAGAGACCTTTGGTAAGTCGAGGAACACACTTTGCGAGGGGAATGATGTAAAGCATGTGACCATTTGTTCGGGAATGGCTGGCGTTGCATCATTCCCGCACTTCTCGTAGCTAGGTTATCCGAATAGGAGACTAGGCCTACAAGGACGCTATTCGATTTGGTAATTATCGCTCGCTTGTTAGTTTTAGATGCACGTTTCTTGAGGTTGAGTAAGATTCTCTCTTCGGAGACTACATCCTTCAGTGACGCGTAGTGATGTACCGCATGAGAGTTACTTAACCCTTGGAGGATGAGATGCATTGCCCTTTTCTTATATGGGCATTGGTCTTGTGGAACATCGAAGGGTGCAATGCATCGCTCTTGTCTTATGTGGGCATCGGTCTTGTGGAACACCCTTGGATGCAACGCATCACTCTTGTCTTATAAGGCATCGGTCTTGTGGAAACATCCATGCATCTAGCTTATAAGTCTTGCTTAGTACATATACAATGCATGTGTAGCGGTGGTAAATACCTGCTTAACCCCAGTGATTCATCATCATTTGTTAACTCTTAAGATTTACTTGCTTTATTTACTTTCTTGCTTTACTTTCTTTGTACTTAGTTTAAAACAACCAAATCAAACTTTCGATCTAAATATCAATCTTTAAGTTGTTAAGTAAAGGCTAAACGTTTTCCATCTTGACTTCGTCAAGACCGTTGTCCCGAGGATTCGACCCTTAACTATACTACGATAAGACTTCCACATGTCTTAGCACATGTGGGTGGAGTTCTTACCATAGTACTAGCAAGGCTAAACTTAGAGACTCATCATCTCTAGGATTTTTAGTGGTGTTGCATAAAACAAACTCCATCAAAAATTGGCGCCGTTGCCGGGGACAACGGAACTTTTTAGTTTTTACTTACCAAATTCTTGGTTGATTAGGATTTTACACTTTTTCTTAATAACCAATCCAATATTTCTTGATCTTTTTCATTTCCTTCCATTTTTCCTAACTTGAGATTTTCCTTCTACTCAGGTAGAAAACGTGTATGCAACCCCCGCATAGCATCGGATTCTCCCCTGAACCAGAATACGATTCTGAGGTAGAAAGAAGTTTTCACCGAAGGAATAGACTTAACCGCCAAAGAGCCAGACAGATGGCCGAAGAGCAACGCCTTATTGCAGAAAGAGTCAACGCCGCCATAGCAGCACAACGAGCACAACTCATTGCTGACACTCGTGCTCAGGTGCAAGCTGAGATCCGAGCTGAGGAACAAGCCCGCATCCAAGCAGAGCAGGCTGCTGCTCAACTTGCGTTAAGAAACAAGCAACTTCGGGACTATGCAGTCCCAAAGAATTATGAAGATGATCATCCTGTCCGACCACCGAGTATCAACATACCACACTTTGAAATTCGGTCGCAATGGATCCAGATCATGCAAGGCATCTCTTTCTCCGGAGCACACGGAGATGATTGCATGGATCACCTTAAGAGGTTCAAGTCACTCTGCCGACTTGTACCCCAAGCAGGCATTGCAATGGAAGCAATCATGTTACACCTTTTCCACTTCACCCTATCTGGAAGAGCACTAAGCTGGTACAACGCTTTGGATAGACACCCTATCATCACTACCTGGACTCCCTTAGAAGAGAAGTTTCTTGAGAAATTCTTCCCACCTTCCCTAACCTATGAGATCAGGGGACAGATTAATCACTTTTCCCAATTGCCTGGAGAAACACTTTCTGAAGCTTGGGAAAGATTCAAAGAACTCCTGAGAAAGTGTCCTCACCATGGCATTTCTCAAAATCAACTAATAGAAACATTCTACAGAGGAGTAAGTGATGATATCAAGCAATTCCTAGATTCCTCATCTGGAGGAAACTTTATGAGAAAGAACTACGAAGACGCCTGGAATATAGTTACGTTGGGGGCCGAGAACCAATCCAATTGGGGAAGGTCATCTAACCAACCCAAAGGCGTTCTCAAGGTTTACAAAGCGGAAGAATCTATGGAACTCAAAGCCATTGCTGAGGCTTTGAAGACTATTGCTAGCAAGCAACAAGCCCTCGAAACTTCTTTCGGGGAATATGATAAGAAGAAAAGCTCCCAGGTTCAACAAGTTAAGGCAGCTACTGGAACTTGTGAAGCCTGTCATGCATCCGATCATCCCACATTATCATGTGGATTGTTGTACAATGTCATGATGGATTTACAACCACCTATGCCGCAATATGAACCCATCATCGAGCATCCCGAAGACCAAATGCCAGAGCAAGTCAACTCCATACATTCAATACCTGGCCAAATGTATTACAACCCAGATAAACCAAGGAACCATCCTGGTTTCCAATACGGGAATCCTGCAGGGACTGCCAACCCACAGCAGCAGGCACAAGGTGGATCTTTCAACAGACAACCACCGGGACTCCAGAATAACTTCAGTCAAGGGAATTACAGACAAGGTTTTCAAAGACCTACCTATCCCAGGAATCCGTCTTACCAATACACCCATTCGGGACTGCACCCTCAGTTGCAACAACCCCAACTGCAGCAGCCACAGCAACCCCAGTTGCAGCAGCCCCTGCAGCCACAGTTAACTGCACCTTTACAACAACCAGGACAACAAGTTACTCAGTATCAACAAAGGGGTGCTCCTCCCCAATCATCTGATGAGATATCCTTGATTAGACAAATGCTTCAATCGCAACAAACCATGCTTACAAATCAACAAGCTCAGCAAAAATCCGTAGAAGCTCAACTGGCACAGATTGCCGCTCAATTGAAACCTCAAGCCGGCACTTTTGCTGGGCAACCAGACGCAAACCCCCGTCATAACCCTGAACAGTCAGCATAGCCGGAGCAATAATCTTGTCGAGCCAGCGACGTAAAACCAAGGCGCTTCTTGGGAGGCAACCCAAGACCTGAACATCAATTTCTCTATTTTCTAGTTTTATTCTCTCTTAATTTTGTTTTGCTTTCTTTAAGTTCTTTTATTACTAAATCTAAAAAAAAAAAATCTACATAATAAAAACTACAAAAACAATATATAAAACAAACAACATAAAAATCCATAAACCAAAATACAAAAAAAATATACAAATATATATATACTCAAAAACATAAAAATATATAACCCCTTTTGTTACCTCCAAACGGTCTTAAAACCGTTTGGGACCAAACGGTCTCGAAACCGTTTGGGACCAAACGGTCCTCAAACCGTTTGGGACCAAACGGTCCTCAAACCGTTTGGGACCAAACGGTCTCGAAACCGTTTGGGACCAAACGGTCTTGAGACCGTTTGGGACCAAGCGGTCTTCAAAACCGTTTGGAATACGAAAGACCACCAACCAATCACTATATATATATACCATCCCTACTCCATCTTTCTCTCTTCGAATCTTCGAATTCTCCAGAGCATTCGTGTGAAGAGTCTTCTTCCTGCTACTGTTGCATTCGCCCTAGCCGCTCACCCGTTCGTTCGGCCTTCTTCCGCAAGGTAGTCCGGCGACTCCAAACACGCCGCTCACGCCGACGTTTCCTACACCGCCATCGCAGCCGTCATCGAACGAAGTTCTCCGACTCCTCTGTCGCCTTCGTCACCGCGCCATTGTGTCGCACCACCACTGAACCAGTCGCCGTCTCCTCGACCATCGCGCAACGTCTCTTTCTCCGCTACCACCGTCGCTGTCGAAAGAAACTCCGATTCTTCCACCGCTTCCACCGCCGTCACCGTTTTTCCTATCGTCTTCGTCATCGTCGAGGTCGCTGGCGCGCTCACCTTCGCGCCGTTTCGCCTTCCCCTGCGCCGGCAACCTGCGACTCTTCATTTTCCAAACGGTTTTCCAATCGATCCCGAAACCGTTTGGGACCAAACGGTCTTGAAACCGTTTGAGACCAAACGGTCTTGAAACCGTTTGGCACCAAACGGTCTTGAAACCGTTTGAGACCAAACGGTCTTGAAACCGTTTGGAACCAAACGGTCTTGAAACCGTTTGGGACCAAACGGTCCTGAAACCGTTTGGGACCAAACGGCCCTCAAACCGTTTGGAACCAAACGGTCTTGAAACCGTTTGGAACCAAACGGTCTTGAAACCGTTTGGAACCAAACGGTCTTGAAACCGTTTGAGACCAAACGGTCTTGAAACCGTTTGGAACCAAACGGTCTTGAAACCGTTTGGGACCAAACGGTCCTGAAACCGTTTGGGACCAAACGGCCCTCAAACCGTTTGGGACCAAACGGCCCTCAAACCGTTTGGAACCAAACGGTCTTGAAACCGTTTGAGACCAAATGGTCTTGAAACCGTTTGGAACCAAACGGTCTTGAAACCGTTTGAGACCAAACGGTCCTCAAACCGTTTGGGACCAAATGGCCCTCAAACCGTTTGGGACCAAATGGTCCTCAAACCGTTTGGAATCAAACGGTCCTGAAACTAAGAAACTTCTAAATTGTTTCTTAATCTAAATTGTTCCAATCCTCTTTTCTAACTAAGAAACTTGTATCTTTTTCAGAAATGGCATCAAACAAGACTTCCGGATCTGCCCCTGCTCTGACAAGGGAGCAGATGATGGAGGAGCGAGAAAAGCTCGTGCAAATCAGGGACACCTACAACACCACTGGAGTTGTCCCTCCAAAAATCAAGATCATCGACGTCCTATGCGAAATAACCCGTCTTACCCAATGCCTGGGTGAGGCTCCTGAAGAAGAGATTGAGCATATCTCTTCGGACGATGATGAAGTTTCGGATTACATGCCGAACCCCGATGAGGACTCCTCTGCCCAAGAGACAGAGGGGAAACGCAAGGCTGCAAAGGCTGCATCTGGGCAGCCTCCAAAAAGGGCAAGAAAACAGGTCCACCCTTCATCCGCCATGGACCAACCCTTCGCCAAACCATCCACATACGCTGCTTCCACCATCACCCCTGCAGCTACTATCCCTACCACCTTCATTCCCATTACTGCTCCAATTCCACCACCACAAAACCTATACATACAACCTTCCATCTCCATTGACAAAACCCTCAAACCGACTAAGTATGTTTGCTCCAGCATACTAGTCAAAATGGGAATTCAAGATCGCATCTTCAGCGTACTACAGAAAGCCAACCTCGCCAGGTTGTGCTCATTACCTGAAGTGTCATACTTTGAACCTACGGAGGAATTCTTCTCCTTTCTGAGAAAGGAGCCCGTTGACATCGCTGATAGGTCACGGGATGGGGGTGACAAAAGAATTGTCACCCAGATCTTTGGTAGCGATGTCGTCTTGACAGAAAATATGTTGAATTCTATGTTCATCGACGACACGGAGCAGCTACAAAAGGCCAAGCTAGTGGGAACCGATCACCCAGAATTCAACCGCCATACATTCTGGAAAAGCTTAACCGGACTTCCCACCTACGACGCAAAAACCTGTAAAGCGTCCAACATACATTCCGGATTTGTGCGCACTTTGCACAAGATCCTATCTGGCGCACTTTTTCCAAGATCGGAAGGAGGAAACGTCACAATATCTGACCTCTTTGTCCTCTGGTCTATCCTCAACGACAAGCCAGTAAACATTGGACGATTGATGGTCCAGAAATTTTCTGCTGCCCTAATAGGGAAAGAGATCTGCTTGGGGGGCCATGTCACTTCCATAATAAAATTCCTTAAGATGGACAGGCTACTACCCCAATGCACGCCAATCAAGGGCGACATCCTTACGAACGAGCAATCTCTGAAAAACTCGTTCATAATCAAAGAAAAGGATGGGAAAATACACTACGTATTCTGCCCGATGGTTAAATCTTCAAGAACCCTCCTTCCGCTACCAGAGCTAGCACACTATGACATGACACAGCTCCTGTTTTCTGACGACGAGCTTACTAAATTGCTAACTTCGATCAAACCCACCGAGAAAGAAAAAACTGCGGGTCCAACCGAGATGAGTATTACAGCCCCGACAGCACGACTTACAAAAATCCCTGTCAAACGGCTCTCTAGAAGGTTGTTACAGGCCAAGCAGCTGTCGGAGACGCCAACATCCCGCCCCAACCCGGAGGATGAGCATTTCAACGATGAAATTCTCACAACATCCTCCCTTGACTCTTTCATCCAGAGTCTAAACGAGCAGCTCTCCACTGCTCCCACCACCGCCTTCCCCTCCACCTCCACGCCAGCATTCACATCCACCTTTCCACCCTCCCTAACATCGGGCTTCCCCTTCCCCACCTCCATGCCTGATTTCACCACCTTCACCTCCGCATCCACATCAGCATTCACATCCACTTTTTCACCCACCCCAACATCGGGCTTACCTTTCTTCACCTCCATGCCCGACTTCACCATCTCTCCATTACCATCCACAATCCCCACCCCTTCATCATCAACTCCACCACTCTTCACATCCGCCACCACCCCGACACCGCTGGTGACCTCATCAACAGTCACTACGCAGTTCGGGCCTTCATCAGTGTCTTTTCCGCAAGACACTACCACCATCCCACATAGGCCCCAGCCACATCACCCTTCCGCCTCTGGGGCCCCCTTTACTAACATCGGTGAGGAATTCGGCCGTCAATTTGACGCTGTCTGACACCTCCTCACCGATCCTTCTAACTTATTACATTCTTTTTTTTCTTATGTACATGATTTAACTAAACAGGTAACCAGGATCGACAATCAGCATCAAGCTCTTCCTGTCGTCCTACAAGGTATTCAGCAACGACAGGATGAAGTGGCTAGGCAAGTTGAACATATCAACAGCCACACCAACAACCTGCCGGACCTGATCCTTGAGGCAACACGTCAGCAAGAAGCTACGACGAGAAAAGTCGATGAGATCTCGACCCAGACTCACCCTCTGCAAGAGAATCTCCGCAAGCTTGAGCAAAACCAAGACAAGCTAAGCTCGCGCCTGGCTACCATCGACGAAACAATTACGCAGCTCCACCATCATCAAGAGGAGGCTACCATCAATGAAATACAACAACTACGTGCCCAAGTCACAGATCTGACTGCACGCCTCCTCTCCGCCGAGGACAGATATACAGATCTCAAAGAAGCCCACGACGCATTGCTCGAAAAACACGAGCATCTGCAGGTGGCTTTCGATGAGCTACATGCCACTCACCGGCGGTGTAAAAAGCCGTCTAATAAGAAGAAAACAGACGAAGCTGCGGCTGACAACGACAATGATGATGAAGAAGAAGAAGACTCCGATTCATCTGCTGACTCCAATAAAGACACACCTCCAGGAGACAAGCACGATGATGGCGAAGATCCAGGGAATGCTGCAGGACCCTCCCATAAAGGGTCCGATAAAGGTCACCAGGAAAGTGACTATCACCCCAAGTCCCCACAGCACGATAACGTCAACATTTCTTATGGGGACCAATTCTTTGATTACTCCGCTATGGGGTCAATGGGAGAAGCCGCCAAAGATGCAGCATTCGCTGAGCTCCAACAGTGCATAAAAGGAGCCAGCGCTACCTCGCCGAAAACTCCTCTTCCATATTCAACACCTTCTCCCCCTCACCTGGACGACGCGGACCGAGTGAGTCTAGATACAGACGAAGATCTTGACTCCGCCTCCGACCAGGATGACAATATCAAAGGCCATGAAGAAGCCTTCGAACAACACGCCTCCCCTCCACCACAAAACCTCCCCCCGCCCCCCCCCTCTTCCACAAAAAATGCATGATCTTGACAGGACAGCCATCTCTACTTTAGATGCTCAGGACATTTTCATCCTGAACACTATAGTAGACGATGCAAAAGCGGGGGACGATACAATTTACATTAATACAAAAACCAGGCGTACGTTGACACGCGAAGATTTCCGTTGCATCCTCCGACCCCGGTCTACGATGCCACTGTCAATTTTTCGTGTCCTCCTCGCCAACTGTATAGAAATATATAAAAGTAAAAAACGGATACAACCAGCCTTCAACGCCTCACCTGCACTGTCTCTTGGCCTTTTACACAAAAGCCTGCAGGTGAGGTCGATTGAGCGGCTACGTGTCGGATTAGCACGTCGGGCACGCTATATCACGCTGCCTTTCCAAGTCTCGGGACACTGGCTCTTTATGATAGTGGACACCGCGGCAAGGGACGCCAAAGTCTACAACTTCAATACCGCCGAACTACCATCCGGCATAATTAACTTTATCGGAGACGCAGCAGGTGAAGCTCGGTGTATACCCTTCCGGCTGCTTAAAGTAATCTGGGCTGTACGCCCTTCTCTTCGCCAAGACTGGAGCCAACCATGGTTTAGAATCATTAACCCTCTAGTTCAAGCCACCACGGGATCCGGGGACAGCGCCTTCTATACCATCAGACATATTCAAGCGCTTAACCAGGAAATCCCATTCACAGACTTGGCAGCTGAAGACTTCCATTCGCTAAGAGGACGCTACGCCATGGAACTCATCTGTGACAGAAGATTTTTCAACGATCCGACTATGTCACCAGATGATGTTCCACGGTATCTTTACTCAGCTGTGCAACGTCGACAGCGGCGACCTTTCCGCCAAGTTCTGGAAGAGTCAGAACAAAACAAGTTTCCCAAAGAAGACACCAGCAAGAAAGACCCCGCGTACACAACTACACCAACTTTTCCTGATTTCGATCGCGATTCTTGCAAGGGTCTAAACGACCTTGAAATACGCATAATCATGGCAAAACTCTCCGCAGAAAAATACGGCATCGTATTCATGTCTCAAGACATTATCGTAATGGCTGATTCTTTGCGAGAGACTTTACAAGATAAGGGGCAACTTTCTTGCAGCCTCATGGCCGCTTACCAATCTCAGATTGGCCAACACAATCCCGATACATATTTGGCGTCCCCGTACATGAAAGACGATCTGCTCAAACTGAAAAACTTCGGCACAATAGAAGCATTGATTGCATATCTTCAACATACAACGCCGAAGTTCATCATGCTACCGATCCTACATCAAGAGCACTGGCTCCTTCTGGCAACCAATCTCCACACCGGAACCACTACAATATACAACAGTTCCGACAGCCAGTTCAATGCCCGACAACGACAATACGTCGTAACGCCCAAGACGCCGACAGAAGAAATGGCAAAGGAGTGTGCTATGAAATTAATCGAACTTCTGATTCAGCACACTAGGGCATACAACACTGAGCACTTCAGCCGCCCCACCTTCTGCCATAAATTCCCCCAGCAAATACGACAATCCAACGACTGCGGCTTCCACGTCCTCTACTGGATGTACACTATAATCGTTCTCCAAAGACCAGTGGAGGAAATGACGGACGTGGATTACCACGCCTTACGTGGGCAGTTCGCATCTACACTACTGCGTTCTCCAGGGGCAACCGACAATCTACCTTAACCTGCAGCCCTTGTTCTAATGTTTTCTCAACCTATCACTTTGCCACTCTGGGGACAGAGTGTGTGATAAGTTAGGGGGGGGATACATTAGACAAGGGCTAGGTATCAACTTCTATACTCCCTTCTTTTGCTCTAAACACTTTCCATACATTTCTTTTGTTTTACAAATTCTTTTTATTCTTTCAAGATTCTTTTTACAAATTCTTTTTAATCACCTCAACTAACTCTAGAATCATGTTAGTCTCTACAAGTATTTAGCACTTAGACATCAAATGGCGATTTATCGACCCCCATCCACTATGGATCCTATATTTTTGCTCCAATTCTTTATCTGACTCTCCATAGGTCAAAATCAGGGCAGAAATAAGCCGAGATCTCAAGGATGAGAGGGAAATCAGGCAACTTCCAAGTCAAAAAGCTCTGCAAGTGGACCACAAACCAAATAAGTGCATGCTGAAAAACTTTAAGAACAACTTTCCTCTCTTCAAAATAAAAGAGGCTTGGCCGCCCAAAATAAATCCTCATCCCAAAACCCAAGCCTGTGAGTTTTTGAATAAAAGCCAGAGAGACGAATAAAATCATGAGAGTTGTGCCACGAATAAGGACCTATATAAAGAACTGATAAAGGGCTCACCCGGCCGGCACATTCCGCTGCCCTCACAAAGGCAGATGCGTCGCGTCCGGTAGTGAAACCCTAAAAGTTCCAAGTATATGAAAAGGCTAATAAAGGACTTGCCCGGCCGGTACATTCAGCTGCCCTCATAAAGGCAGATGTGTCGTGTCCGGTAGTGAGATCCTAAAAAGCATAGACAGCCCCTCCCCCACTCGAAGGGGAGTTACACTTCAAAGCCTTTAGCCAACCCTCATACACTCTCTAGCTTCCAATAGGTTTCCAGAGAGGTATAAAGTTGATTAGAGTCAACAGCATGCACAAAATAAATGTGGTCCCAAGGCAAACTTTGAGATATGGAAAAACCTGAAATCCAAGCAACTCTCGAAATCCAAAAGGATCAAGGCATGCAATAAGCCTAGATACGACCCCTGGGGAACTCAGGTCAAGAATTGAAGCAAGAGTACGGAAATTTTAATTAAGATCGCCGCGCCATTTCATGCCTCAGCTCTATCTAACTTGAGGACAAGCTAGACTCTAAGTTAGGGGGGGTGATAACCTCCTATTTTAGTAGTTTATCTTAGTCTTTTTCTTTAGTTTTCCATACTCTTTCTACATTTATATTGTACTTAAACCTAATTTTACCCCTTTTTTTAAATACATCATCAAACTAACTTTTCCTTTTATAATTGCAGAAAAAGCACAAAAAAATAACAAAAGAACAAACCAGCCCAAGGGTCGAGTAGATCCAAACGGTCCCAAGACCGCATGGAGTTCAAACGGTCCCGAGACCGCATGAAGCCAAACGGTCCCAAGACTGCATGGAGTTCAAACGGTCCCGAGACCGCATGAAGCCAAACGGTCCCAAGACCGCATGGAGTTCAAACGGTCCCGAGACCGCATGAAGCCAAACGGTCCCAAGACCGCATGGAGTTCAAACGGTCCCGAGACCGCATGAAGCCAAACGGTCCCAAGACCGCATGGAGTTCAAACGGTCCCGAGACCGCATGAAGCCAAACGGTCCCAAGACCGCATGGAGTTCAAACGGTCCCGAGACCGCATGAAGCCAAACGGTCCCAAGACCGCATGAAGCTCAAATGGTCTCAAGACCGTTTGACACCAAACGGTCCCAAGACCGTTTGACGCCAAACGATCTCAAGACCGTTTGACGCCGAACGATCTCAAGACCGTTTGACGCCAAACGGTCCCAAGACCGTTTGACGCCAAACGATCTCAAGACCGTTTGACGCCAAACGGTCCCAAGACCGTTTGAGCCCAAACGGTCTCCAAACCGTTTGGATCTCACTCAAAGCCTATAAATAAGACCTCAGGGCCGTTCATAGGGGAGTCCAGACGTCCAGAGGCTGTCTCTCCACTACCAGAACAACTCCATCCATCACTCGAGGCTGCCGGTCTGAGACTCACGTCCATTGCAAGCTACTTTCTCTCTCATCAACAAGGAAGGTGAGAGGAGAAGATCCGTCATCAAGCAAGCTACAAGGGGTGGAGATCGTTGCTCTCTCCACCAAGGGTTCAACCTTCTCTCCTCAGTGGAGATGATGTTCTTTCTATCTCTTCTTGCCTCCTTCTTTGTTGCTCCCTCTATGAGGAGCGAGTAGTTCCATCCACTGGGGCGCGGGGACTAGCCCCGCTGCCCATGTTTTGTATTTTGTACTGTAAAAAAGATGTTATCATTTCGTTTTAATACTAAATCGTTTCACACATGCTTGAATGATGGCCACGTTCTTGTATGCATTTATTGTCTTTCGTTGTGGTTTGTCTACGACCGCTATCGAGGCTTGAATACCGATTTAGTGTTGGTTTCTGGTGTGTGTATCCACCACGCATCCGTTTCGGTGTCTAGAAGTGTATCTCAAAGAGTGGAGTAAACTCACTATCATTTGGCACACTCCCATCTGTATGGAAGAGACCTTTGGTAAGTCGAGGAACACACTTTGCGAGGGGAATGATGTAAAGCATGTGACCATTTGTTCGGGAATGGCTGGCGTTGCATCATTCCCGCACTTCTCGTAGCTAGGTTATCCGAATAGGAGACTAGGCCTACAAGGACGCTATTCGATTTGGTAATTATCGCTCGCTTGTTAGTTTTAGATGCACGTTTCTTGAGGTTGAGTAAGATTCTCTCTTCGGAGACTACATCCTTCAGTGACGCGTAGTGATGTACCGCATGAGAGTTACTTAACCCTTGGAGGATGAGATGCATTGCCCTTTTCTTATATGGGCATTGGTCTTGTGGAACATCGAAGGGTGCAATGCATCGCTCTTGTCTTATGTGGGCATCGGTCTTGTGGAACACCCTTGGATGCAACGCATCGCTCTTGTCTTATAAGGCATCGGTCTTGTGGAAACATCCATGCATCTAGCTTATAAGTCTTGCTTAGTACATATACAATGCATGTGTAGCGGTGGTAAATACCTGCTTAACCCCAGTGATTCATCATCATTTGTTAACTCTTAAGATTTACTTGCTTTATTTACTTTCTTGCTTTACTTTCTTTGTACTTAGTTTAAAACAACCAAATCAAACTTTCGATCTAAATATCAATCTTTAAGTTGTTAAGTAAAGGCTAAACGTTTTCCATCTTGACTTCGTCAAGACCGTTGTCCCGAGGATTCGACCCTTAACTATACTACGATAAGACTTCCACATGTCTTAGCACATGTGGGTGGAGTTCTTACCATAGTACTAGCAAGGCTAAACTTAGAGACTCATCATCTATAGGATTTTTAGTGGTGTTGCATAAAACAAACTCCATCAATACACCACCACCATGGGTGACACAACCTGGGCGACACAAGCACCCTCTTGCCCGACACAAGGTTCAACCAAGCAAAGGCAAGGCACCACAAGGCCCAACAAGCTCAACCAAGCCCAAATGAACTCAAGCAACGGGCCCAAACCTTCCCCTCAACACTAGAGGAAGCAAGGAGAGGGAGGAACACCTCACAAGGTGGCAAACTTGCCCACAAACCCTAGACTTGGGTAAATTGCAAGTAGCACCTCCAACTCTCAACAAAGCACAACCAAACCCTAATCACCACTAAAGGTGATTAGCAAGCAACTAAGCATCAGGGTTAAGCAAAGAAAATAGGGTAAACCCTAAACGAAGGTCAGGGTCCTTACACTCCAACCATCACATGATTGGCTCTTTGGGCATACATACCAACAGACTCCCACTTTCACTTAGAGTTAATCACCCACAAATCTTATTCCAAGTGATCTTAACATGTCCATCATGTTTCTGCTATGTGATCGCTTTTATAACGGGTTTAGCAACATTTACTTCAAGTCAGTATTTTGCAATTTTCACATCTCTTCACTGTACGACTAATCGTATGAGATGAAAGTGTCATAGTATGTTATCTAAGTTTCCATGCCTATCTTATAGCTCCACTTTTGTCATAGTATTTCTACTATGTCATCAATGGTTGGAACCTCACACAAATTCACCCATATGAACTTCCTTTCTAGCCTACATATCTTGTTTAATGTCAAACATAAATTTAGATTGTGATCATTAATTTGTTAGTTTGTCAGCTTGCATCGGTGTAATCCTTTACACACAACTCTTCCCAATTACCATAATCGAGGAACATATCCTTTTAGTGCTTCACAAGTGCCTATGGAAATTCTTTATGGTAGTTCAGTGACTCTCACTAGCATTTGACATATACCCTCTTGTCATGTCTAATACAAGATTTCTAGGTAGGTATATATATTCTCTCATCATGTCCAGTACATGCGAGATGACTTGATATCCTCTCATCATGTCTAATATATACTAGATAACTGGATACATGTGAGATAATGGGATAAGTACATAACATTGCATTCAAGATAGATCCAATTGCAAATACATATGCCATCTATTTCATGTATTCATGTTCTTCATAAGAACTGGGACACCAGGCTTCTGAGAGACTAACTCCATGGAACATGGACAAGTTTTCTCTGATTGAGTCTTGCATGTTGAACCCTTCAACATCTTGCCAATGTATGTTCTCTTCCTTAGATCAAGTAACTTTCTAGATCTATCTCTATAGATATCAATCCCTATCACATAGGATATCTTGCCTAAACCCTTCATATAGAAGGTACTTTCCTTGCCAGGTTTCAACATATGAAGGATTAGGACGTTATTCCCCATAATTATTTGAAATATAAATATGCTCCCACTAAATATATTATAATCAAATATTTCATCTTCATTTTGACTCAAGTCAAACTCTTTGACTATCTTGTCAAATAAAGGATTCTATCTCTGAGATGCTTTCTTCAATCCACATATTGACCTTTGCATCTTATAGACTTTATTTACATTAATGGATTTATAAAAACTTTAGGCTATGTCACATACGCATCCTCATAATTATTCCAATTAAGGAATACAGTTTAAAATCCATATGCCAAATTTCATGGTCATACTAAGCTACAATAGTAAGCATGATCCTTATGGATTTAACCATGGTAATTATTGAAAGACTTCATCATGTTCAACACCTTGAACTTGCTTGAAACTCTTTGAAACCAATTTACCTTTCCATGCTGGCCTTCTAAAAAAGACCCAAATTCACCCTATGGGTTTTACCCCTTCAAGTGGGTCCAACAAGGTCATACCTTGTTGGTGTGCACGGAGACCATCCTGGATCTCATGGCCTCTAGCCATGTTTTATATTCTGGTTCCTCAATAGCTTCTAGGTAGTTTGTTGACTCATCATATATGACCAACTCAATGCCCTTTGAGCCATAAGACATCATAACCTTTATAGCTCAAGGTGTGTTCTACTAGAACTATGAGTTCTTTGTATACATAAGGAACTTGAGATTCCACAACAGCTTGTAATTCTCCTTGTTCCTACTATACCTGTTTTAAGTTCAGTGTTTTCATGTTTATATCAAACATTTTGAGTTCTACTTTTACTCCCATTGATTCCTTAGGAACTAAGTTCCCCTATCATCGGTACCAACAAACACTTTATTTCCAGACTGGGATAAGAATAGTATTTATCAAAATAACATTTATGTGATTTGTGGGCGAAGTCTTTTGAGAAACAATTTTCTTACATAGATATTCATCCCTAATCACTATATATGACACATTGGGACACCTCCCATGTCATATCTCATATGGTGTCTTTTGAACCATTTTTGACAATACATTGTCTTAGTGTAAAGCATGTGCCCAAAAGAAATTGTATGATCAACTAGATTTTAATTGATAACCACACCATGACTTAACATGGTGTGATACCTTCTAATGGATACACTTTCATGAGACACTATCATTGTGTTTCAGGTGGAGTTCATCATGATACATTATCATGATCTCCTTAGAAGGTTCTGAAACTCTTGGTTCAAAATATTTCAACTTCGATCATATTAAAGTATCTTAATACTTTACAAATTTAGTTACTGGTGCGATTTTCTCAAGGTTACACACTAATCAACTGAATGGTGACTAGATGCAACCAAAGGGAAACACACGAGGGATCTTTCAAATTTATAGTTGACCTAGTCTGACACACCTACTTAAATTAATCACACGCACCCGCAAGCGCAAGAGGTCGTGTTATAGTATATGCAAGCGGTAAGAAAAGGGTCGATCCTCAGGGAGAGAGGGGGCACTAGAGCTGAGGTAAGATAGCTACATTCCTAAAGCAGAGAGTAGGATTTTAGGGTTTAAAAGTGGTTTTGGTTGATTACACTAAGATTGCAAGCAATTAATGACAAGAAGGAAACTAGATTACCAAAACCCCTAAATTACCCTAAGCAAGTTAAAATTAAGAAGCTAGGAAAAATGATTAACTGAGCAAGAGAAAGGAACTACAGCTAAGCTACACTAGACTAGACATTCAAATTAACAACTAAGAGACAAGTTAAGCACAAGAGCAAGCAAGAACCTAGGTTATCACTAGATAACAAGATTAACACAAGCAAGCTTAAAAGAGCACTAACTACTCAAGCAAGACATAATTATCAAGAACTAAGAAATTGAATAATAAGAAACAATGTCAATTAGCTAAACTAGCATTAACAAGTTAAGAGGACAAGGTGGGTTTCAAGCAAGGATATGGATAGGTGGGCCATTTGGGAATGATACTTTTATATTAGTTGGGGAGGCTACATAACATGCAAGTCTTATATCTTAAATCTAGATTGCCAAACCAAACAACAAGGCAAGTGATATTTGAATCTACCCTATGCTACTAGTTGTGGAACTAGGGCTAGGTGTAATTCTAATAGGACTTGGCAAGATTAGGTTTCTAGGGTAAGTGGTATTAGGGCAATTGAGAGCCAAGGGTAGGAATGGGGATAGAGATGAGAATATTTCACCTCATGTTACTCACCATCTAGCCTTTATAAAACTCTAGGAAATTACAGTAATCACTCATACACTAGGTACTTAGATCTCACACCCACTTGTAGGAGAAGGGAGTTGTATGTAGGAACAAAGGGTGCTAGCTAGGGATCCACTAATTGGACCTAGGAGAAACTCCTAAAATAGCCAGATACAATCCATTCCCCCTAGAAGCTAGGTGTCTTCAAGCATCATACAATAAGAAATCCATGTTTAAAAGCACAAATCAAAAGTAAGATAATGGGAAATGAGATACAAGAAAGATATAATCATCATAGAATAGAAATATGTTCATTACAAGTTATTTTCCTCCAACATGCTATCAAAGTAACATTTCAGCCCCAAAATGCCCACCACTAGGAGCTTAGCTACGCATGATTAGAGAAAAGAGCAAAGAAAAGAGAAGAAAGAGGTAGAAATCCATGGAGCTCATGGTAGATATTCCTCCTTCACCTCCTAGTAGTTGTATGATTTCCTCCCTCCTTCAAGATGGGTGAAGAGCATGGAAATGTAGGGGATTATGGTAGAAAACCTAGAAAACTAGGATTCTATGGTGGAAATGGAGTGTAAATGGAAGGTGGGAGGTAGGTGAATGTCTTGAATGCAAGGAAGAGAGTAATCAATGCTCTAGAGTAGTTGTAGGGGTTCTAAGGAAGATAACCTAGTGATGTGGATTCCACCCATGTATATATAGGTGGTGGTGGAAGCAATAGGGTAAGTGGGGGTATTGTTGGAAAATCAGTGCAGAAAAAGCTAGGTTTTAGGCGGCAACACGGTCGTTCTGGGCAGAACGGGCATGGTGGGTGGAGGTCAGAATGATCGTGGTGTTAGAGAACGACCATGGTGAGCAGTAAAAAATGTTAGGTTGGAAGTGGTGAAATGAAGGTTGGTAGCACGACCATGCTTACAAGCATGGCCATGGTGGGGGATAGGTAGAACGGTTGTGCTGGGTAGCACGGTCATGGTGGGCGAGGGGGAGTAGAGGTCATTCTCTTCAGTACGCCTGTTCTGGTCTTTGGCATCATGACCATGCTTGATGGCACAACCATTTTGGGGGCTTCTTGGCATGAATGTGTTGGGTAGCACGACCATTTTGGTGGAGTTGTTGTTGCATGTCAAAATAGGAATCAACCTATGATTTTTGCATTGGCGAGCACGACCATTCCATGGCACTACAATCATGCTCGGGTCCTCAGTAGCACTTTGTGCTCCATTCTTTAAAATCCATGGACTTCTTTGCTTGGGTTGGCTCTTGTCCATCTAGGGTAGGTTGGGGAAGCTTTGGGGTCTTCTCTGGACCCCTCTATCTCACTCACCACCCAACATGGTCCAAGTACCTGAAAAGCATGCAAAGAACGTCCATAAGTGCATTTGACAGTAATATGCATATTGAGGGAATTTATGCATATTGAGGGAATTAACTTACATTCTAACATGTTTAGATGTGATTGAGATGCAAAAAGACACAAGATGAAGCCCTAAAATAGGGATGCATCAGTTACGTACTTCATTCACAATCTCCTGGAACACTTCAAGAAATTCATACTTGTATTTCATTAAATACAAAATTCATATCTACTGATAACATCAGTAAATACAATAAGGTACTAGAAACTACCTTTAGCATATATTTTAAAATGTCTATATACATCAGTATGTATGAACCCTAATAGAAAATTTGCTCACCCACTGCATCCAGTAAAGATGCTTTTGTCATATTGCACAAAAAATAAGATATGCATGTCTCTATTGGTTCAATGAAAAAAATAGTCTAGATAATTATTAGATGGATTCTAGAAATGTATTTCTCATTTATGTGCTCTAGATGACAATGCTATAGGTATTCAATGTTTGAGTCATCAAGTCATTCAATATATGTACCATACATTTATTTGTATTTAGAACTATCATATATAGTTTATGAGAAATAGGGCAATGCCATAAAAGATCATATCTTTTAAGATGAAACATAATGTTCTTGTTACACAAGACATATGATGTTTTCATCAATGGAAAGTACATAATATCAATTCACTAATTCTATTATGTGCCTATGAATGACAACTTCCAAATGTAGATGTAGCAACCCTTGCTCCATACAGTTCTAGATTACTTCTTTGTAGGTCCTGAAGTAGAGATCTCTATCTCCATCTTCTTCCTGAGATCCTCTAAAAGAGGATAGTTCTTTCCAATGTCCAGATAGGTGACAATTGTGGAACTTTGTTTCCTTAATCCATTAAGTGAAAATGATAGATTCCTTTTCCACTTATCCTTCTCCATAAATTGAGTGCAGAAGACTTGGACGTCAGCTTACCCTCAGAACTTTTCTTGGCCTTGCCTTTGCCCTTGGACTCATTTTCTCTGATCATCATCAAGGATTTTCCCTTCTTCATTTATGCTATGGCATTAACATGCCAAGCATTTGATTCATACAACAATTTGTAGAATCATATCAATGGTCAACTATTGACCTAAGAGAAATCCCAATATATCCACATATCCAATTATATTGAGCACAAGGGGCTCTACTGGATCTCCCTCCACCAGTTCACACTCAAACAACACTTTTGTGACATTATACATTGTTGGCTTTACCTGATTATTAAGATGTGTTACAATCTCAAGAATGTCCATGTCATCATGCTATATATGCAACTCATAGTTCATATACCACATCATAAGGTACTCAATGCTATGGCATCATTGGCATGTTTTAATTAAGCACTCACTTCAGCCTTTGGCACATTTAGAGCGGGTTAATATGGCTTTGGTCTTTCAAGGACATAGAGCTTTCACTTATTGATAACACTTCTCAAAGTCCTAAACCAAATTTGGAAAATTATCCCATTTTTTCCTTCTTAAGGACTTGTCACAATTATAACGTATTTGTGTTTGTCTACAAAAGAAATATTACAACTTTTTAAAACATTTTGATTTGGTTTTGATTTGATAGATCAACAATATTAATTAGGTTTTTAATTAAATATAGATCTCAATATTTTGTTCAAATTGATAGCCCTCACATATCAATTTAAAATGCAATGTACAATATTCTAGTGGGCCAAGATCCAAGATAATTCAACTACGACCCGACTAATGCCGCATTACATCATCAATTATCAAGGTAGGCAACTTTTTCGAATTACATCATATACAATTCCAAATAAATGATATGCACAACTCCTTGCCATAATCATTTGCATACCTCTGGGCCTAGACATTCTAAGAATCACCAGTTAAGCCTGACCCAAAAGCCGACATGATAATAATGCACCCTGCTTGGGTGAAACCTACATTATTACCATCACACTTCTATGAGATAGACGGTACACCACACTTGGGCATAACCTATTCTTGGTCAATAAAGCTTTTCATGTGTTCCACTTTTGGAATGCAATTAAAAATTATTATTTTATTTGAGGTAGTTTGTATTTATAAATACATATACTTTATCCAATCACCACATATAAGTACTTATCATATGCATGTTATATCCCATGACGAAAACATGCAATAAAAAGTGATGGTTATCTCCAGCCTAATGTAATTCCTTTGAGCCATAAGGAATTACCACAACCTAGGTCTACATCACATGCAAAAACTTGTTGTTGATGAAGATCTGTGCATGCCAATCTAGTTTGATTGATTAAACCTTTGAACCCATTAGCTCGCTTCTGACTGGTCACTTAGTCCCCTCACCAGTCATCCATTTCTTCTATCCACTATATGTTGGCTCCTCCAGCTGATATGTTGGGTCCACCAGGTGATTGGTTGGGCTTGTCCTTCTGGTCCTCCTTGGTCCTCCAACCGGTCGACCCGTCTCTGAGACGGTCAGTTGGCATTGTCAGAACGTCTTTCTTATTTGTTATAACAAGAAAGTAACTATCCTACCATTACAAGATTATAGAGAAACCTCAAGTTACATTCAAGGGGAGCAAGTGTAGGAAAGAATTAACTTTATATTGGTAAGAAAAGATAGAGGCTCGGTACGTAGATTGAGATAAAACAAGATTAAAAAACCACACAAACATGCATAGATTTAGGGGTTATTGGCCATAACCATGCTACACATTCACCATCAAAACTCGCTTTTAGGGTGACGCGTGTAAATTTCATGTATATATATATATATATATCATATATAGATATAAATACTAGTTTGAGATTATCCTGGTATTTGATCGAATAAGAACTTATTCGCATCGCATGGAATAATTAAATGATAAAACCAAAATCTGATCATATCAATTATCCAAAAATATAGTAGATTGATGTGGATCTAATACAACTATAGGGAAATCGGGCGACTGAATAGGCAGTAGAAAAAAAATTTATTGCCATATTCCCCATAAATCGGATTGCATCAACAACTAGATAATGGAAAGGTTGGTTTCGAGGAGGACATACCTACTCTTAGAGCAAGTACAATGACATACTCCTCATCATTGTAGATGCACAACTATCTTCTAGTTACACTAGTACTCGACTGTGACTCCTCCATGGACAAAAAACTCGAACGTTGTCGTCTGCAACAGCTCCTCTCACCACAAACTACTGGTTGAAGTTGTCCTTCTAGTGGCAGATAACAACCTCCCACCTCTAGAGTAGTCCACATGGACCACCAGGGACTCCACGTTGCATTACCAGAGCTAATGAAAAGGAGTTATCCCCTTCTATAACCATACAAGTTACCAACAAGCTCTCCCACAACTGATCATCAGTTGTTCTCTCCCTCACTGTCCCTCCCTTTAATGGATATGACTTACTCGAGCTCTCTATTGATTACCACAACCAGAGAGGACAATAATTATCAGAGTAATTGATTCTCAATTGTGTGTCTTGGAAATCCCCTAGTACCCCTCTATATATAGTAGAGGCCATGGTCAGGGTTCTCAATCGGTGTGGTAGTAGAAGAGTCCAGAATCACGAGTCTTCTGGAACCTATGAACTATGGAGTGGTCATTTCGCATAGAAAAACAATCATTTTGTGAGCGGATCGGTCATCTCTCTTAGCAAGATGGTCATTTCACAAATGTTTCCTGTTCTGTTACAATTTGGTATTCAATGCCTAATTAATGCTAAACATGACATCAACATCAATCCTTGTTCCAATCGAATTGACAACTGAACCAGGCGACCTGGGAAACGGAACGGTCATCTCACATAGTGAAACAGTCATTTCACAATGTGAGATAGTCATTTCACAAGTGAGATGGTCGTTTCACTTGTCCAGTTCAGACAAAGTTCAACCAATATTGATTCAAATTGACCTGTCACTCCAACCAATCATCTCAACACTTGAACCAGTCAGTTCAGAGTTCTGTGAGTCAATTTTGAACCTTAGTTTTTTAATTGAATACCTAAACACCTTTAGTAATCAATCTAAACACCATTCATGTATAAACTCCTATAATCCAAGTGTATCCTATGTGTGCGACCCTATAGGTCCAGAATTACATTGGCAGTGAATATCCATAACAAATTATGACATCACAAGCAAAGAGCGGTGTCTAGTCACACATCATTGCTAACCAAGTAATTTAGAAAGTTAGATAACAACTCCAACCTACAATCTATAATTAGTGTTATAGTGATCGTATAGTTCCTTTGTGTCTAATATTCAGATTGAATCTTGAGGCATGAAATTGTCATCCTCTCCTCATTCAATCCATGTTCCTTAAACTAGAGCAAAGTTTCTGAGATGCATGTGAGTTCACATATCATATATTGAATCATGTGAGTACTGTCACACATTTCTCAGCCTTTCTTATCAAGAGGCCCTGGTTATCAAACTCATGTAGGAGGGACAAATCCCATCTACATCACTCACACTAAAATCCCCATGTGTCACAACTACTCAATCATCACCATTCTGGAAACCCTTATTTCAGGATTACTTTTAATGATGCATAGTATAGTGAATGTCATGTGATGAATGTAGTGACTTCATGTCTAAGAACCACAATCACCACTATCACTATGAGAGAAGATTCTGACTAGCATTCTATGGTCTCCATGCATCTGTAACATCCCTGGCCTGGGTTATGGCCTATCTAGAAGTTTTGCTTAAGTAAGTTGTTTACAAACTTGTTTTAATCCTTTGAAAAGTAATTAAGACTCTTGTAGAGTTTAAATTTCAAGTTTGAGCTTATTTGCAAACTATTTGTGCATTATATGATAGTTTGGGCATAAAGTACAATTTACCCAAGATGAGGAGCTATATTTCAAAATGTCACATGTTGAATGTACCTCATGTGTTTTATCATCATAGGATAAAGAATGATGTTAAAGGATGGCTTGTGGAAATCCTAAATCACAATTTACATTTTGTTTGAATAATGTTAGTGCATTGTGCACCAGTTTTGGTACAAATTGTAATTTACCCAAAATGTAAGGTTAATATGCAAATTACCACCTCTATAGTGTTCCTACCCCCTTATAGTATCATGTAGAATAGAGATAAATAAGGATACACCATGTTTGGATCAATTATAAATGATGGTAATCTTGGTGATGAAATGACCAAGAAAGGGGGTTGAATATGAAACCCTAACTTTAGTTGTATCAAGTTGAAAAGCTTATATATGAGTGCCTATTGGCCAAGGAGCCAAAGGACGAGCCTCATATCATTTTTTGAACTCTTGGAAAAGGCCATATCATTCAAATCACCTCAAGGAGGTGAGTTGTGTTGGGTTACAACTTCCTTAGTAAAGTTGTGACGGGTTGTGAATAAAGTGATGAATTAATTGATATATCTTATTCAAAAGGATATGTAATGGACAAATCTTCATACCTATATTACCCTCAACTATTTTTCATGACAAGATAAATGTTTATGCATGCATGTACATGTGTCATCCATGCATGGACACGTGGAACCTACTAGCTCAAATTGATGACACCTCATTTTCACCTTCCTTCATAAGCAACAAGTATATACACCCCTAGTTTCACCGCTTAGTGAAAATTTTCGACCCTTACCACCCTCCTTCCTTATGGTATTGTACATAGAACTCTTGTATCGTGTAGGAGTGCAATGATATCATGCATAGGTCCTTGGATATCGCCCATAGCTAAAGCATATCGGCCAAGTAGGTGATATTGGCCATATAGGGTGATATCGACCATAGAGTGAAGTGTTTTGACTCCAAGTGAGTGACATATCATGCAAGAGGGGTGGCATATCATGCAAGGGCACAAGGGTATCGTGCAAAGGTGTTAAGGATCAAGAAGGAGCTCGTACTTAACCCTAAGAGGAGTTGTGAAGTCCATCTTCAACCTTGGGAACATGAAGCTTTGGAGCTTGGAGCTTTAAAGTTGTTCTTGAGGCGGATTATATAACTTAAACCCAATTATATTATTATGCACCTTCAATTTTGTCATACTTGTTGAACTACTTGCAATTTCAATTTTTTCTTGATTAATTTCTGAACCTTTGAGTTCTAAAAGCTTCATGGGACTATTGTCCATGACTAGAACAATAAGAACAAGGATCTAGAGGTTGATGATGATGACATCCTCAGTATTGTGTGGAAGCACACAAGCACACACCTTCAACCCGATATGTAAAAGTGACCCTAGATGACTTGGAAATCGATAGAGTTGTGCTTTGGTTTGTATAATGGGTTGACAAAGGTTCAACCAGTTGTTTAGCCTGTCACTTAACCCATGGTGAAGGGCAGGTCATAGCCATGAATGTTTGAAGAGGTTAAGCAAGCACACAAGCACCTTCAATCCGATATTGGGTAGACGCAAGCACACAAGCACCTTTAATCCGATAATGGGTAGAAGCAAGCACACAAGCACCTCTAAACCAATATGGGTTAAGCTAGCACACAAACACCTCCAATCCGATATAGTGGAAGATAGCACACATACACCTTCAATCCGATATGGTGTGAGCAAGCATACACATACCTCCAAACCGATATGGTGTGAGCAAGCACACATACACCTCCAAACTAATATGGTGTGAGCAAGCACACACACACCTCCAAACCGATATGGTGTGAGTAAGAACACACACACCTCCAAACTGATATGGTGTGGAAGCACCATAATTGCAATGTATTTGATGGAGTAACACATGGAGTGTTTTATATTAAGTCATACATTAAGAGGTATGGAGTTTTATGAATAATGAGTAAGTAGGCTAATGTACCTTGAAGGAAAGGTTGAGCCAACTTAATAAAATATGGAGTAATCAACATCCTAGAGAGAATGAGAGAGAAACTCATAATTGTGTAATAAACATGTAATGTGCATACGTTAATGCTTCTAATATGTGTAGGATATGAATTAGAGTTGATCCATGATAATGTGATCTTGAAACCCTAATTGATAAGAAAGGGAAACCCTAACCCTAATGAGGGAATATTAGTATTACCCTTGCATTGCATGGTATTGATATGTATTTGATATGGCTGTCATCATGTATACTAACCATACAGGTATTATGAGATGATGAGCATAGCCATGTATGAGCTATGATGATTTATATGATAAAGATGCTCAATGGGCCTTGTGATCCATGTGAGATGCTTGTGTAACAAGTATCATGTATACCTTGGTCAGATGACCTAGAGGTAATAGTTACCTGATAAATGGTAACAGTGTTCAGTGATGATCTAAGGGTTTGAATACCTAGATTCAGTGATCATGATGATGATATTGTTGAGGGATGAGAATTCCTGGTAATAAGATAAGGGATTGAGATCCTAATATTATATAAAGTTTTGAAAAGTACTTGATAGATGTATTACACTTTTCTTTGTAGCATTTGTCATAATAATTCATGTTTGGAAACTTGACTGATGCTAAAAGAATATGATAATGTACTTAATTAATCAAGTGGAATCGTATCATGTAGAGCTCTGACCATAGATCCATCAGCGTCAAAATTTGCTGAATGGTGAAATAGGTTTTCCCACGAGATCTCCTAATGAACACATATTTTTGAATATGTGGGGGTGATGAACACAAATATCCTTACACCCTAATGTGGGATTGATGTGAGATAAACACGAGATCTCTCAATCCTTCATTATATGTGTCAGGATGGATGTATCACAAATCTCTCGATGTTGATGAATGCTGGATTTGTGTGGAGATAAACATGAAATCTCTTGATTTGATTCTGATGAGAGTGCAGCTGCCGCTGTAACTCTGTAGCGAACTTGCCAGTATACCCTGGAAAGCTATGATAAGAAGATGACATAGTCCTGCTTGTAGTCTCGTACTGACCGAGATGAGGGAGGTCTTGGCAGCCAGCTCTGTCATTGACATTTTATGGTACCAATTTCGACTTCGCAGTGGTCGGTTGGAGTATGAGTGGTATACCTCATCTCATCAGGGCATAAGTGTGATTGTAAAATGTAATCAGCCATGCAGCGTATTTGCTTAAGGATGAAATATGGAAATCATTGGTTGATGTTACATTGATTAATGTATCCTAAATGGATAGATGTTATACATGTTCTTCATATTCCTTATTTAAATGAATAGATGATTTACTGCTTTATCATATATAGCTGTAATGGTTTAAAAGATGATATTTCTCTATTTTGCTTAAACAATGATTAAATCTTGCTTATTAATATAAAATAATCCTCTGCTTAGTTTTATTTCTGTTTATCTGCAATAATAATATTTTTGGCAGAGAGTTATATCTCTCACTAGGACATGGGTCTCACTCCATTAGTCACCAACATTTTAGGTGGACGCAGACGAGGAGGTAGGGACCATACAACAGAAGGATAGCAGCATCAGGGACAATAGTAACATCTCAGGTTGAGTTACTTTCTGTCGTGAGTTGTAGATATGAGTCCTATTTGTCGTCTCTGTACTCTCAGGTCCTTGGAGTCAGTACTTAGTGGTTTTATGATTGATCTGAGATTTTGGCTTGAATGCCTTGAGGTTTTATGTTGCTTATAAATAGTTTTGACAAAGCAACTGTTGTATATATTCCTCGAGATGAGATGGTACATGGTATGTACAATGTGAACCATAATGTATGTAGTACTTTGGTTCTCTTTTTAAGAGTTCATTGGAAATGGATCTCTTTGCAAATGGTTTTAATTTTTAGTGATTTTTATTATTCCACTGATTATGATTATTCCAAAATTATTTATTGGTGACGGTTTGATTTGTGGTCGGATCATCACAACATCACTCTTATGGTGGGTTTGTCTGATACAATGTTCTCTAACATGTACCTGTGTGAGTGACTTGATATCATATATCATGACTAATGAGATCTTGTCATCAATCAACACACACTCTAGTCTTATGTATTACTATCATCTATTTGGGTTCCACAATAATATTTGGCTAGGGACATAACAAGAATGTATATGTATACTCTTAACATCTATATGATCTCATCGTTCAAGTCATATACTTGAAAACATACGTCATCGAGTAATATCATTCTTTATACATCTACTTACGTTTGTGTCATCATCTCATGACTAAGACACACATAATAGACTTAATTGCCTTCTATTATTATCAAATCAGGTATTTAATGACACACTGCAATCATAATATGATTATCTCTCTGGGCATACATACCAACAATTATTCCCCATCATCGTGTGGAATCTCAATATACTCCCACTAAATCTTTTGTTATCACAGATTTCATCTTTATTTTAAATCAAGTCAAATCCTTTGACTATCTTGTCAAATAGAGATTCCAGCTCTGATATGCTTGCTTTAATTTACAAATTTATCTTTTTATCTTATAGACTTTATTTGCATTATTGTATTTATAAAACCTTTAGGTTGTGTCATGTACACATTCTTTCAATTATTCTAGTTAAGGAATGTGGTTTTAACATCCATATGCCAAATCTCATAGTCATTCTAAGTTGCAACAACAAGTATGATCCTGATGGACTTAACTATGGTAACTGGTGAAAGACTTCATCATGTTCAACACCTTGAACTAGTTTGAAACTCTTTTCAAGCAATCTACCTTTCCATGTTGGTCTTCTTATAAAGACCCTAATGCACCCAACGGGTTTTCCCCCTTCAGGTGGATCCACCAAGGTCATACCTTGTTGGTTGACATGGAGTCCGTCTTGGATCTTATGGCCTCAAGCCATTTATCAAACTCTAGTCCCTCAATAACTTCTAGGTAGTTTGTTGACTCATCATCTATGATCAATTCATTGCCTTTTTTAGTTATAAGATATCATAATCTTTCAAACTCAAGGTGTGTTGTACTAGAACTATAAGGTTTTGTGTTACATAAGGAACTTGAGATTCCACAGCAACTTGTGACTCTCCTTGTTCCTATTGTACCTCTTTAGGCTCAACATTTTCTTATTTGTCTTAAACATTTTAAGTTCTACTTTTAATCCCACTGATCCTTTAGAATGAAATTCCTCTTCAGGAATACAACCATCCAGATCAACAAACAACTTTGTTGTTGGATTGTGATAAGAGTAGTATTTTAATAAAATAACATTTATGTGAGTTGTGGACAAAGTTTCTAAAGAAACTATTTTCTTTCATAATCTTTAAACACTAATAACTATAAAAGAGATATCAAGGCACTTCTCAAGCCATATCTCATATTGTGTCTTTTGAACCAAATTAGACGGTACATTGTTTTAGTGTATAGCATGTGCCCATGAAAATTGGAAGATCAACTAGATTTTATTGATAATTTCACCATGGCTTAACAGAGTGTGAACCTTCTTTCTAACACATCATTATGTTGTAGATGGAGTTAATTGTGATACACTATCATGATCTCTCCAGAAGATCCTCAAACTCTTGGTTTAAAATATTTTAAAATTGATCATATCAAACTATCTTAATACTTTTACCAAGTTAGTTACATACTTCATCGATAATCTCCTTGAACATTTCAAGAGATTCATACTTGTATTTCATTAGATACAAATTACCATATCTACTATAGCATCGGTAAATATACAATGAGGTACTTGCAACTACATTTAGCATTTATTATAAAAGGTCTATATACATCAGTATGTATGAGCCCTAATAGAACAGTCATTCTCCTACTACATCTAGTAAAGATGCTTTTGTCATATTGCACAAAAAATAAGATATGCACGCCTCTATTAGTTCAATAACCAAAAGAGTCTAGATAAGCATCATATGGATTCTAGAAATGCATTTCCCATTTATGCGCTCTAGATGACAATGGTATGGGTATTTATTGTTTGAGTCATCAAGTAATTGAATATATGTGTCATGCACATTTGTCTCTTCGACTATCAAGTATATATTGTGTGACATAAGAGTTACTGCCATAAAATATCTCATCTTTTAAGATGAAACATCTATTTGTTCTTGTCATACAAGATACATATGTTATCATCATTAGCAGATACATAATAATAATTCTGTAATTCTATTACATGCCTTTGAATGATAGATTCTAACTATAGTGGAAGCAACCCTTGCTCTGTACAGTTCTAGCTTACTTCTTATTGGGTCATGAAGTAGAGATCTGTATCTATTTTTCTTCCTTTGTTCCTTTAAGTGAAAAGGATATATTCCTTTTTCACTTACCCTTCTCCTTATCATGGGTGTTGAAGACTTGAACTTTAGCTTAGCCTCAGAACACTTCTTGGCCTTACCTTTGCCCTTGGACTCACTTCTACTGATCGCCATCACAGATTTGTCCTTCTTTATTCTGATTTTGGAACCAACATGCCAAGTAGTTTTGATAGCAGTTTAGCCAAGTTACTCAAGTAGTAACACTTGATAAACTGACAACTCTTGACCTAAGAGAAATCCCAATCACTCCACATGCTCAATCATATTTAGAATATGAGGTTCTACTGGATCTCCCACTATTAGTTTGCACTCAAACAACACTTTGGAGACATTGTACCTTTCTTTCTTTACAAGATTCTTAAGATGTGTTACCATCTCAAGAATGTCCATGTTATCATGATGTTCATGCAACTCATAGTTCATACATCATAGCATACAGTTCTTTATGTCTATGACATCATTGGCATGCTTCAAGTAAGCATCCAATTTATTCCTTAGGTGCATTTGGAGGTGGATTCCTCTGGCTCTAGTCTTTCAAGGACATAGAGCTTTCGCTCATGGAGAACACTTCTCAAAGTCCTAAACTAGATGTGGAAGATTATCCCATTTTGTCCTTATTGAGGACTGATCACAATTATAATGTGTTTGTTTTTGTATACAAAAGAAATATTGCAACTTTTTCAAAACATTTTTGATATGGTTTGATTTGATAAATTTGATGATATTAATTAGGCTTTTAATTAACCATCTATCCCACTTTTTTGTTTGAATTGATAACCCTCATGTACCAATATGGAAGATTGCAGCATACAACCTTCTAGTGAGTCAAGATCCAAAATAATTAAGTCAATACCCAACCAACGCTAGCGCTCATGACCAATTATTAAGGTAGGCAATGTTTGCCAATTGCATCTCATGCAACTCTTGGATATATGTTGTGCACAACTCCTTGTCACAATCCATCTACATGCTTCTAGGCACTTAATCCTATTAAGGTCACCTAGTTAAGCCTGAACCAACAGCCAACACAATAGAGTATGCACCCTACTAGGGTAGACCCACATATCTACCATCAAACTTACAAAAAATAGATGTGCACCACACTAGGTCGTGCCCACACTTGGTCGATCAAGCTTTTCATGTGTTCTACTTATGGAAAGCATCTTAGACTTAATATATATTGAGGTATTTTATATATGATTCATGTACATATCGAATCACCACATACTTTGTACGTATCATATACATGCTATAACCACAAATGAGAACATGCATTAATAAACACACAAGAGATGGTTATGGCCATTCTATTGTAATTCCTTAGAGCCACAAGGAATTAATACCACCTAAGATCCACATCATATGCAACCTATTGTTGATGAAGATCTGTGTTTAAACCAATCTGGGTTGATCAGTTCAACACTTGAAATGGTCGGCTCACCTCCTGATTGCTCAGTTGGGCCCTTAAAACAATCGTTTGGTTCCCAAAGCCAAGCGGCATCTGGACTCTTCTAGCTGATCAGTTGGGCCACCAGTCAATCAGTTCGTCCTCCTGTCGTCTGGCCTCCTCAGTCCTCCAGTCAATCAGTTTGTCTCATGAGCCGGTCAGTTTGTCTAGTGTGGAACATCTTCTCACAACGAAACATAAATTAAAACTCTCCTATTTCTTATTACATTGTATAAGGGAATATCTCGAGTTACATTTGAGGGGAAATAGGAAGAAGAGCAGTAATTTATATTTAGAAAGGAGAGAGAGGCTTGGTACACAGACAAAGGTAATAATAGGAATAAACAACCACAACCATGCACACACAAATCTAGGGTTATTGACCATAACCCTACTTCACATCCACTATCAAAATTGACTTTTAGGGAAACATGTTTGAATTGCATATATATATCATATATATGTTTGTATATATATTAGTTTTTGGAGTGTATATGGTAATTAAATCAAATATACACATTAACCAGTTTAATATTCACATCATACGTAATAAAATAAATCCACTCATATATATTTAAATACCAGATACACTATAAATTGATGTGGCACTGATACTGTTGTCAGAAAATCGGGCATAGATATAGGCAACAAAAAAAAATTTAAATGTTCACTTCCCAAAATAGCAAGATTTCATCAACAAAATGTATCTAGGAATGAAGGTTTGCAAGGTTATACCTGGTCATGGACCAAGTCCAGTGACATTACCCTTGTAGTAGCAGCTTCTTCTTCAGGCAACAATACACTCCTTCAGTAGCAACATCACTCGAACATTCGTCTGCACCGGCCTCCCAGTGTAGCACCATAGACAGCGGTTGACAATGTCCTCCTAGTGACAGACAATGGTCTATCACCTCTAGAGTATTCCATGGGGACCACTAGGGACTCCACATTGCACTACCAAAGCCAACAGGAAGGGGTTGTCTCTTTTGAACGTCAACCTACTAGGGATGATTCACTCTCCTACAATTGTCTCTCCCTTACTATCCCTCCCTTTATTAGGTAGGACATGCTCAAGTTCTCTATTGGTTATCACAACCAGAGAGGATAAAAATGTTTAGAGCTAACTGTTGTGTTCTGAGAAGCCCCCGATACCCCTCTATTTATAGGAGAGGCTTGAGTCAGGGTTCCCAGTTGGTGAGGGAGTTGAAATGGATAGATTCATGATTTTTCAATAATCTATGCACTACAAATTGGTCGGTTCGCATGCCCAACTGGTCGGTTCATGCACGAACCAGTCAGTCTGTGTAGTTTCCCATTCTGAATCAAATTGGTAATTAATGCAGGATTAATGCACAATGTGATGTCCGCATCAATCCTTGATCCAATCAAATTGGCAACCAAACTAGGTAGTTCATCCCATGAACTAGTTGGTTGGGATGTGCGAATGGGTCAATTCACTATGTGAATCAGTCATCTCACTCCCTAGTTTAACTATTGATCAACCAATGTTGATTCCGATTGACCTGACACTCCAATTGATCGATTTAACATTTGAATCAGTTAGTTCAGAGTCCAGTTAGTCAATTTTGAACCTCAATTGTTTAATTGAATACATAAACACCTTTAGTAATCAAATTAAACATCATTCATGAATATGCTCCTTTAATCTACATGTATCCTATGTGTGTGACCCTATAGGTCCAGAATTACATTGGCAGTGAATGTCCATAACAAACTTATGACATCACAAGCAAAGAGTGGTGTCTAGAAAGACATCATTACTACCCAAGTAAACCATATAGTTGGAGAACAACTTCAACCTACACTCCGTGATCAGTGTTACTGTGATCGTATAGTTCCTTTGTCTCTGATATTTGGATTGAACTCGAGGCATGGAGTCATCATCCTCTTAACATTCAATCCACATTCCTTGAACTAGAGCAGACAGTCTGAGATGCACATGAGCTCAGATATCACATATTGAGTCACATGAGTATGGCCATACATTTCTCAGTCTTGCTTATCAAGAGGCCCATGATATCAATCTCCTGTAGGAGGGACAAATCCCATCTACATCACTCACACTCTATCCCCTTGTGTCATAGTGCCCCAATCATCACAGTTATGGTAACCCTTATTCTAGATTACATTGGATGATGTCAGAGTACATGAATGACATGTGATGAATGCAGTGGCTTCTGGTCTAAGAACCACAAGAACCACTATTACTATTAGGGATGATTCTGACTACCATTCCATGGTCCCCATGTATCAGTCTAATGGTGGGTCTGTCTGATACATTGTTCTCTAACATGTATATATGTGCTTGACTTAATATCATATATCATGACTAATGAGACTTTTTCATCACTCAATACACACTCTAGTCTTATGTATTACTATTGTCTATTATGCTTCCATGGTAATATATGACTAGGGAAATAACATGAATGTATGTACTCTTATCATACATATGATCTCATCATTTAGGTCCTCAACCTAAAAACATATGTCATCGCGTAACATCATTCTTTAGACATCTACTATGTATGTATCATCATCTCATGACTGAGACGAACATAATAGACATAATTACCTTTATTATTATCCAATCAGGTATCCAATGACACACTCCAATCATCATATTATTGACTCCCTGGGAGTACATATATGACTTCATTATCAAACTTGCAACACATGATCTACCACTACCTAGATGAACAACCTCTATCCTCCTCTTCTTTTCCTCCTCACCTCTTATTCCCTTTCCTCTCTTCAAACCACAACCCCAAACCGTAGTATCAACTAGATACACTAGCCCCAAATGCTAGCTCTCCCGTATCCCTGAACCCATCACCCATGATAGTAGGGTAATTATCATTGCCTTTGGCAATGGCCAACGAAAACCCTAATGGTGCCTAGAATGGAAACACCTTCTCCTTATTCACCTCCATATGACACCAACACTTGGTGAACCTCTTCCATAATTTGATCATGTCCCTCTTCCCCTCTTATCTTCCCCCCATCCACTTTGCAACACAAAAACACTACCAACCATGGCTTCTAATGTCATCATGAAGCCAGACAAGCGCTACCCTAACACCAGTGATTCTTTCAATAAATGGAGTGCAAGAAATGATCTAAGGATGACCTCAACACAACTTGCTACTCTTTGATGTCATCCACCTACAACATAGCATAAATATATGTTAAGCCTCCCAAGAAAACCGCCACTAGCTACAATTACCAATGTCAACAGGGATCACAGTAGTGACCAGAGTCCATGAGAGTACCTCTTCCTCCACCTAATGAACCTATTTATTCTTGGAACCTCCTAGGATGTTTCTCTAGAATCCCTTACCATGTTTCTAACTTCTTATTCCTCCTTGATCCAAATACCAACTCCATAGTTGTCACCACATGCACCAAAAACTATCATCAAGATTGCTTGCAAAGCACACAACCTTCCCCCCTCGAGTTGAGTTCTTCTTGAAAAGAAAGGTAGGTCTAAAACCTATCCTCTTACTCCTTTCATCTAGAATCTAGTAGAATGGAAATCCCAACCATAGATCTCCCAACCAAACACCTTCTCTAAAACCCTAACCACCCCAACTCTCCTACTTTATGCCACAACCACCTCCAACAACCCTTGATAGGTTGTGAAGGCATGGATGGGCATTAGGAAATGATCTGTCTCAGGATGACTCCAATCAAATAAAATGACAGCATGGAGACCAAAGATGAAGTCCAAACTAACCTAGGTAATATGCAAGTCAACATCCATCCTTCTATATATTTGTGATGGGAAACTAGTTAATGAAACAAAAATAATCCACATATTAAAGATAAGCCACATTCATAGAATATAACACCCAGTTATTAGAAATTGTAAGATTTCTATATTATCTTCAACATTAACTTATTAGTCCACATAATAGGAAGTACTAGTATTTGTAATAAGACCACTATGCAAGTTCTTTATCATTTTAGATTTTAGGAATTCAAATGGTACATATATGTTAGACATAATATTAGATAATTATGAACAAGAAAGATAGGGTGTTGCAATGCAGCGTGTAGAGAGAGCAATGTCCCTCTCCCTTTTATTAATAAGAGAACCTAGAGAAATTACATAGAGGTCCAATAGTATATAGAAATTACAAAATATAATAAAGCTGAATATACATAAGATATATTAACACTCCCCCTCAAGTTGGAGCATACACATCGTGTATGCCCAGCTTGTTGCAAAAATATTGAAATGTTGTTGGACTAAATGTCTTTGAGAGAACATCTGTAAGTTGATATTCAGATTTGATGTGCAGAGTCACAACAATACCTTTCTTGATCTGATCTCTGATGAAGTGTCAGTCAACCTTTATGTGCTTAGTGCGTTCATGAAAGACTGGGTTCTTGGCAATATATATTGTAGCTTGATTGTCACATCTGAGCTCTATGGGAGACAACACATGAATCTTTAATTCAGAAAGCACATATAGGACCCACTGCAACTCACAATAGGCATGAGCCATTGCTCGATACTTAGCCTTTGTGCTAGATCTTGCCACAACATTTCACTTTTTTCTTTTCTAGGTGATAAGGTGATTTCCAAGAATCGTACAATATCCAGAAGTAGACCTCCTGTCATTAAAATTACGACCCCAATTTGCATGTTCATAACCAGTAAGAACAAGACTAGACATAGGGGTCTTGGGACTGTAATAGGTGATACCCTTACCGGGTGCACCTTTTAGATATCTCAGAATACGACAAACTAATGTCCAAAGTGACTGTTGTGGTGAGTTCATATAATGACTCCCCACTCCTACAGTAAAGAAAATGTTAGGGTGAGTAACGTTCAAATATATCAATTTACCAACAATTTTCCTATAATATCCTAAATCTGGATAGTCAGTATCATCAATCATCTCCTTCACATGATAGTCCATAGGAGTAGACAGCGGCTTGGACTCACTCATACCTACTTCATACAATAAATCCAACATGTATTTCCTCTATGACAATTAGTACCTACATGAGATCTAAGTACTCACTCCGCCTATGTTTTCGTACAATTTGTGCAAATGTACCCGGGGTAAAGGAGGAGGATTGATGGTAGGTTGACAGCCAGCCATAAAAACTTTGTCACTCTTTTAATGACATGGATACTTCTAAACATTTCATTGGAGCATCCCTACCTAGCGACGCACTGCATTGATACCCGGGTGCAGTGATAAATATGCAAGGGGGTTCGACACAACGACGCCTAACTTTGTTGAAGGACTGATAAAGGTTTCCACATCTTGGACCGATGTGGTTAAAGAAGCTAGTCCCGCTGCATCATCTCCCAGATATAGTGAGAAATGTGCAAGGGTTTCCACATCTTGGATAGGCGTGGATAAAGAAGCTAGTCCCACCACATTATTACTAGAATGTAGTGAAAAATATACAAGGGAAACTTTTTTGATGAAGGCAGGTAAAAAAGCAAGTTCAACAAAAAAAGGATTAGAGTTAGATCTTGGAATATTGGCTCTTTGAAAGGGAAATCTTTGGAGATAATGGATACCATGATGATAAAAAAAGTCAATATAGCCTGTTTGCAGGAAACCAAGTGGACAGGGGAACAATGTAGAGAGATTGGAGACACGTGATATACAATCTGGTATACAAGTATTGATAAACATAGAAATGGCGTAGGTATTATTGTTGATAAGATGTTGAAGGACTATGTTGTCAAGATCACAAGGAAGGTTGATAGAAGCATAGCTATCAAGGTTGTTCTTGGGGGAAATATTTTTAACATTATTAGCACTTATGCCCCCAGGTTGGCCTTAATGAGGATGCTAAGAAGGATTTTTAGGATGACATGTATGAATTGATACCCGGAATATCGACAGTGGAGACGATTATTATTGGGTGTGATTTAAATGTCCATGTTGAGTAGCAATGCTGGATATGAGAGAGTTCATGGTGGTTTTGGTTATGGTAGTAGAAACGGAGAAGGGAGTCCAAAAGGTTGTGGGCCTCCACAAAAAGAGACTTGGTGGTGGAATGATGAAGTATAGAAGGCTATTAAATTGAAAAGGGAGATCTATAGGAGCTTGCCCAAATCTCGAGATGATGCAACGTTCCAAATATACAAGCAAGCAAAGAAAGAAACTAAATAGGTTGTTCGGGAGGCAAGGTCTAGATACGTTGATGATATTTATAAGAAGTTAGACACAAGAGAGGGGAATATATATATATATATATATATATATATATAATGGATCATATAAGAGAAAGGAAAGGAAAAGACTTGAGTCAAGTGAAATGCATGAAGAATAAAGATGGCACAGTGTTAGTGAAGGATGATGATATCAAGAACCAGTAGATAAATTACTTCCATAATATTTTCAATGGAGATACTACAAATAATATTAGAGGCTCGTGTGACATGAATACAAGAGATATGATTTACACACGACGAGTTTCACCATTTGTGGTCAAGAATTCTTTGAAAAAGATGAAAATGAGAAAGGCATGCAGACTAGACGGTATTCCCATTGATGTATGGAAGAGTATGGGGGATGAAGGAGTTATGTGGTTAACAAAGTTCTTTAACAAGATCATGAAGACCAAGAAGATGTCAGATGAGTGGAGAAATAGTACTATAGTCCCCATATACAAGAAAAAAGGTGATGTTAGAGTTGCACAAACTACATAGGTATCAAGTTGATGAGTCATATAATGAAGCTTTGGGAGAGGATTATTGACCAGAGGCTCATATCTATAACATAGATATCAAACAACCAATTTAGTTTCATGCCTAGAAGATCAACAAACATATGTTATTTTTCTAATTAGGAGGCTTATGGAGAAGTTTAGAGAAAGAAAAAGAGATCTTCGTATCATGTTTATTGATTTGGAAAAGGGTTATGATCGAGTACCTAGAGAAGTGTTGTGGATGGTTTTGAAGAAAAAGGGTGTGCCAATCCAATACATTAACTTGATCAAAGACATGTATGATAGCTCTACTGCTAGTGTGAAGACTCTTGGAGGAGAGACACCAACTTTTCCTATCACAGTTGGGGTACACCAAGGATCCACACTTAGCCCATATCTATTCGTTCTTGTTATGGATGAGTTGACAAAGAATGTTCAGGATGGTATTCCTTGGTGTATGTTATTTGCTGATGATATTGTTTTAATTGATGAAACTAAAGATGGATTGAATGAAAAAGTTGAATGTTGGAGAAATGCATTAGAATCAAATAGATTGATGATTATCAGGAGAAAAACTGAGTATATGCATTGCAATTTCATTCAATCTTACAATGTGAATGAAGGAGCCAAGTTGGACGGAGTAGATATACCAAAATGTAATAAATTTCATTACTTGGGTTCTATTATTCAAATAGATGGGGATGTTCAAAATGATGTTTGTCACATTATCACTGTAGGATGGTTGAAATGGAGGAGTGCAACTGGAGTTTTATGTAATCAAAAGATCCCTCTCAGGTTAAAAAGTAGGTTTTATAGAATAGCTATACGACCATCCATGCTCTACGGGAGTGAATGTTGGGTGGTGAAGAAATAAGGTCTCAATAAGATGAACATCGCTGAAATGCGTATGATGAGATGGATGTGTGGAGAGACAAGAAAAGCTCATATGAGAAATGAGCATATTAGGAATAAGGTGGGGGTGGCGAGCATTAATGACAAGTTGTGTGAGGGCCAACTCAGATGGTACATACATGTGCAACACAGACCGACTAATGCACATATATGAAACAATGCTATTGAGTCAAGCACAATAAATAAAAGAATAGGAAGGCATAAATTAACATGGTATGAGCTTATAAAGAGAGATTTTGAATCCCTACATCTTAACCAGAATATGGCCCATGATAGAGCTGAATGGAAATGAAGGATCCATGTAGCCAACCCTAACATAGTTGGGATTGAGTCTTAGATGATGATGATGATAATGATGATGATGATATATAAGTACTTCAATGCCCAGAAATACCTCAGTTTTCCCAGATCCTTTGTATGAAAATGCCCCTACAATCCTTCTTTCACACGCATGCTTATAGAATCATTGTCGATGATAACTATATCATCAACACATACAACAATAATAATAGATCTAATAGCGAGAGATATAATAGAATAAGGAGTTATAAGTCATAGAATGAAAAAATTCCATCTTTAGCACAACACCACTAACCTTATCAAACCAAACTCTAGGAGAATGTTTCAACCCATAGATGGCTTATTTCAATATAAACACCTTCTGACACTCCCCCTGAGCAACAAAATGAGGAGGTTGCTCCATGTACACCTCTTCCTTTAGACCACCATGATGAAAGGCATTCTTGACATCAAACTGAAATAGAGGCTAGTTAAAAGTAGTAGCCAGAGAAATAAGAATCTACATAGAATTCAGACGAGCCACATGTGAAAAGGTCTCAATGAAATCAACTTCATATATCTAAGTGTAACCTTTTTCCACCAATCTCTCCTTCAACCTCTCAACTGAACGATGTGAATTATGTTTTACTATGAATACCCATCTGTAGCCCACAACATTTGTATCAGGAGGTAGGTCAATAAGTTCCCAAGTGTTGTTTTGTAGAAGAGCAGACATTTCCATATGAAATTTTCTGTTTCCAACCAATATCCTTCATAACATCAAGATGATTTCTTGGAATGACCACAGAATCAACCTCAAGAGCAAATGAACGAGCTTGCTTAGATAACTTTGACAAACAACACACATTTGTAATAGGATGTCAAACAGTACATGAACGAGTACCTTTGCGGATAGAAATGGGAACATCAAGGTCAGATGGTTCTTTAGGAGTCTCTTAAGTAGAGGGAGATGGGAAAGGCTCAGAGACTGGATTAGCTACCTCCTCTGGATCATGTCTACCTCATCTACTAGAAACATGTGAATATTGCTGAATTAAGGTACCATCTGCCGGATGCTCTTCCTGAACTACAATATAGTTAGGAATGATTGGTGGAACTCTCTCACTCTAATGTGGTGGTGGCACTCTCTCACTGATATCTAATGGTAGAACTCTCTCACTCTCACACAATTTCTCCCCCGTATTGGAAACACTAGAGAAATATGGAGTGGAATCTTGAAAAGTTACATCCCTAGACACAAACATATGACAAATACTGGGACAATAACACTTGTACCCTTTGCTAGTATTGGAGTACCCAAGAAAAAGAGTTATAATCGATCGAGGGGATAATTTATCAGCCTTAGGATCAAAATTATAGACAAAGGAAGTACAACCAAACACTTTAATGGGAACAAGAAAGGGATGATCCTTGGGACATAAGACAGAGAACATAGTACGTCCTTGAAGCACAAAAGAGGGATGCCTATTAATAAGGAGATAGGCAGTAAGTAAAGCATCAAACCAGAATCTCTTAGGAACATTGGATAGAAACGTAATTGTCCCGACAATATCAAGAAGGTGACAATTTTTTCTCTCATCTACCCCATTTTATTGAGGCGTGTGAGGATAGGACGTATAATGTATCATCCCAACAGAGCTACAAAAATCATCCATAACACTTTGAACATATTCCAAGGCATTATCAAATTGAAGAATATTAATATTGCAATCAAATTGGACTTTTATTTCTTGATGAAAATGGATAACACAAACTCTTGACTCTTTAGAAAATAAATCCATGTCATGCGAGAAAAATAATCCAGAAAGGAAACAAAATAGTGAAAACCATTATAGTTTTTGTCTTTTACAGGACCCCAAACATCATTGTGGACTAACTCAAAGGGACAAGAAGCCTATTTATTGACACGACTGGGATAAGACATTCTATGATCTTTCCCCAATTGATAGGACTGACACTCTAATGAAGACACTTGGGATAACTCATGTTCTAACTTTCTCAAGCTCTCCAACAAAGGATGTCCATATCTATAGTGCCACAGTAAGGAAGAATTGCTCAAAAGGATAGGAGCAGGAGCAGATGCTTAGCAAGGCAGACTTTCACCATGGAAGAGGTATAGATAACCTTTCCTAGACCCCCCACCAATCGTCCTCATAATCTTGAGATCCTGTAATATAAAACAAGAAGGTCCAAATGTCACTGTACATTTCATAGTATCAATCAATTTTGCAACAGAAAGAAGATTAAATGGAAATGCAGGCACATAATGTACATATTTAAGATCAATTCTAGGAGTTAAAGAAATAGATACACTGGCTAACAATATCCTCACTGAACCATCTACTATTGTCACAGATTGGTGAGGAATATGTGAGACAATCGAATGCAGCAGTCTCCTCATATCAGTCATATGTTGTGATGCTCCAAAGTCAACCACCCATGAAGAAGTTGAACCAGAAGCTAGTAAAGAGGTAGCCTGATTACCAGATTTAGATGCCAGGTTTGCTGAAGAAAAAGATGATCCCAAACTCAAATGTTGGGTAGCTAGAATAAATCTATCATATCCCTCCTTGGTGAGTGTCATGCCAGAAGATCCGAAACTTGAAACAGGAGGCTCAGAAGAATCAGTAGTGCTGGCATAGTTTGCTTCCTCCATAGGTGGTGCAGCAGGTCTGCCATGCTTCTTCCAACATTTCTCAACTGTGTGTCTAGGTTTGTCACAGAAAGTGCACTTAGGATGTGTGCCACATCCTCGGACCGTACCTATTCAAACTCCTATGATTGTAGTAGCTATAGATGCATGAGAATGTGCATGAGAAGAGACAATTGTAAGTTCAACATGTTCAAAATTTGACGGTAAAATCCTTGAGTAAGCTTCTTCCAAGTTAGTAAGTTTGTCAGAAGCTAGGATAACACTGCAAGCTGAACTGCATGAAGAACTTAGGATGGATAAGAATTTTACTGTAATCAAGTCATCTCTGTCTTTGACTTATTCTGTGATAGTCATTGGATGATAGAAGCTTAATTCTTGAGAAATAGCTAGGATCACTCCAAAATATTCTTCCTAAGTCTTGTCTCCATGTCGTTCTGCAAATAGATGATCATATATCATAAACTGACGAAGAGAATTCTTTTCTTGTGAGTAATGTTTCTTTACTGCATCCCATATCTCTTTGGATGTAGTGTAGAACATGAACCTAGAAACAATTCTAGGTTCCATGCTCCCCCACAACCATGTCTTCACCAGACTATTATGATGCTTCCATTCAACATATGATTTGTTAGTAGATGTAGGAGGATCAAATTCAACATGTTTTGCATTGTATTGGGATTCCAACACTGTATGGACAACATTCATCCACAAGAGATGATTCTTCCCATTCAGCTTGATGGAGGGGATAAGTGACATCTAGTTGTAGATGGTATATCCCTTGGTATTCTCCATGATCTAAAGAGAAAATAGAATGATAGAATGATACACATCAAGAGAGAAACTGAGTGATGGAAAGATACACATCACGTTGTGGAAGGGAATGACAGAGAGATACATGTCACCTAAATATAGATGAGATGATACGTTGCTGACACATAAATATTCTCCAAGTGAGTATTTCCTAATCACATATGGAGGAGATGTGATTAGGAATTCTCTAAATAGACGCGGGCTGCTTGATTTGTATTTTTAGAGGGTCGTTGGAGAGGTTGAAGGAGTCCGCGCCTTTTGGTCAAAAATCAACCGTATTTGGCACCTCATCCAGTGAAAACTAGTCGGAAGAAAGTTTCCTGGCGGCTGCTTGGCCGGTGGTGATGGGCCTCCGGCGGTGGCGTACTATCGACGGTGGGCTGCCAACACCGTGGCTGCTGCCTGATAGCTTGTTTCTACCGGTGGTGGTGCCTGTTGCTTCCTGACGGCCGGGCCACTACTGTTGGCGGTTGTTGTTGCTTCTTAGTAGTGGCACTTGTTGTCCGGTGTGGTAGCAACTTGCCCTGTTAGTTAGGGTTAGGGCCGGCTACACTTCCCTTGCATCTTGTTTCTCTGGTACCATGTGAACCAGAAAGATAGGGTGCTGGAATACAACGTGCAGAGGGGAGCAGTGTGCCATATCCCTTTTATTAATAAGAGATCCCATAGAAATTATATAGAGGTCCAATAGTATATAGAAATTAAAAAATATAATAAAGCTGAATATAAATAAGATATATTAACAATAATAATTGGGACATGTTATATATATTTGAATGTCATTATAATGATAATATAACTTAGTTGATAGATCACTTTAGTATTTGGCATATATGGGTTAGAAACCATGTATTCACATGTCCATGTGATTATACTAGGAATACTAATTACCTATATTTGTAAAGGGTATAATATAGAAAGAACATATTAAAGTAAGTACATTTGTAAACATATAGGTGGGTGACTTCATACTTTAACAAATTTGACTTTAGATGGATCTGAGTTTTGAACACACATGAGTCTACTTTAGTTCATATAACCATATATAATATACTTGTATTTGTAAGCATACCAAGATCTAAGTGTGTATATACACACATACTCACTCACACACACATAAAAATATATACATATATAAGGGCATGCCATATCAAACCCTAGATATGCCTATAAAGGTATTTTGATCCAAAAAAACTCATGTAATACATATCCCTATCTTGGTTGACCGAATTGAATTATATGATGTTAAGGGAGAGAATGGAATTACAAGACCTAAAATGGGAATAATGTGTATGATTTCTCACTTACATGTGTCACCACAACACACTTTGACTTATGTGATTAAAATGGGATATTACAACTAAAATACATATCTAAGGAATCATATATGCATCTAATAAGATTGAAAACCCTAATATGCCATTAGGTGATCAGAACTAGGGTGGGAGATACATATATAACTATGATAGGAGGCATATACATGTCCATTGTGGCTTGTGTTTCTAGGATGAAACTTGACTTGTGGACCATACTATATCAATAGAGTTAATCTTTAGCAGTGGAGATTAGGTATGGGCAATCCCTACTTTGTTTTAGGCATTATCATAATTGTGATCTTGATTCATATTTGAGACATTTACTTGACTACTAGCCCTTTTTGGAAATCTAGAGTTGAATATCCATATACACTTATTATAATCTTATGAGATTTTGTGGACATCATATTATTCTATTTAAATGGGTCATTTGACCCCTCTTGCTATGCTTTAGAAACTTATGTGAATTATGACTGGAATCCTAACCTTGCCACTCTATTTATGCATGCTTGATATTTGATAAGAATTTTTGGAATAGTGGTACTTATGTACAATCATACTTACAAAGAGAGTATGTATTCCTCCTAGGGTGTGTGTTTCTACTCTTTCTTTCTATGCCATGATCCTATGGTTTTATGGTCCTATTTTAGGTTTATCTAGTTTACATCTTTATGCATGCAAATTTATTATATATTTTGAAATCGTGAATATTTTTTATGGCAAAATATTTCTATTATCTCAAATATTTCTCTCTATAAATATTATTCCCTAATCGCTTGATTTGACTCTTGTTGAACTGACCTACTTTTATTTGACCCCCTTTTCATGGGAATAACCTTATCATACTTATAACCTAATATAATTCTCAAATGTTGTTTATATGCACATAGTCAGTGTTTACAAGTACATGCCTTCTTTTATTTTCTCAATGATGTTCACCTTCCACCATGTCTAGTTACATTAGAGGACAAGGATTCAAGAAACCATATTGAACATCTTTGACTTTGTAGATAGCTTGGAATGGCTAGGTTGTCGTATGCAATTGGCCCTACATGTTATTAGATGTGTACCTTTTTATTTTGTCGTGCCACCTCTAAGGTGATGAACAATTGTACATAAATCATCATGTAACTTTGTGATAGTTTTGTTTCCACTGCTTGTAAACTTTTATGCTCTGTGATATATATACCATTTGAGAAATGAACAAAGTTCACCCTTTCCTTTATATATTGAATATGATGGTTTTATTTTTTCTATCTAGTAAAGAGTGGATCCCCTCTTGGGTCTCACTCTTTACACACACTCCCTGGCTTCTGTCCTTCTCAATCATGGGATCACACTACAATAGAAAATTCTTTTTACAATGGGTAAAACACAATAGTTCTACTGGTTGTGTTGTAGTTACCATATATATTACAATAAGTCTATTAGCGTGTTGTTTATTGTATATATAATAGAACACAAGTTGTATACAATGGATCAAACTCATTGTAGCACATGTGATACCCCAATAAGTGTTAAACTATTGTAATAGACTATAATATTACAATATACTCAAACTCATTGTAAAAGACCATCCGTATACAACATGCTTTAACATGTTGTAATAGTCATCTATGCTAACCTATTGTAATAGACCATTATTACACAACATACTCTAACCCATTGTAATATACCATAATCACACAACAGGCTTTCACATGTTGTAATAGTTACCTATTGTAATAGACCACATTTATACAACATGTGTATATGTGACTCGATGTATATGTACAACAAAGAATGCATGTGGTTCATAAAAATAAATTGGTTTATTGGTTTGAGCTAGGATTTACTTTTATGTGGTCTCAAGTATGAAACTTGTGCCTAGGTGTATTATCCCTTTTTCTAAACATGTTTTATAAAACATTCCTACTACAACAAGTGTGTTTAGTAAATTACAACATGCATTAACTATTGTCTTAAACACTTATGCTACAACATGTGAAACACATGTTGTATAAAGAACCCCACATAAGACCACATGATCTAATACAACGGTTGACACTTGTTGTAAAATGAAAAATTGAACTGTTGTAAAAAGCATTTTCTGTAGTAGTGTTAGGCTCTACATGTCGTCACTTTTATAGGGTGACATCTTGAGCCTCTTGTACGAGGTGTTTTGTTTATCATCAAATTCCAAATTGGCATTTGTAGGTGCCTTTTGGTATGTAAAGCTCCAGATCACTTTTGTTGCAATGTGAAATATGCATGATGCGTGAAAGTAGAAGGAGGTTATGCATTAGGCTCTTTGGCTGCCCATTTTTAGCATCCATCATATTCTCGGGTCAATGCCTTGCGTTCAGTAGCCGCATCATGTATGTCGTTGTCCTTGCAACATCAGCCTTAAAATAAATTCATACTTTTGATGCACTTATGCAAAGTACACAACAAGTATCTTTGGGACATCTAGGAAAACTATATTTTTATACGTCTAACCTCTCAATTTTCAAGTTTGAGGCATCCTACATGCAGTGGCCTACATCAGTAAGAATATGGATGATATGCCCAAGCCAGCCATTGATGAGATCAATCTATACATGGACATTGTTAACATCTCTTACAACACTACATCCCTACTGTCAGCCTAATCCAAACTGCCCCCATACACATTATGCCTACTACTATTTGGATCTTCAATATTATCTATTATTAGACATAGTCCATACCATGGGGGCTTTTTCCCTCCTTTCAATTCGCATAAAGATCATTTTTTTCTATCTTAACCTATCTACTTTGTTCATATAAAAAATTGATTCAAGTTATTGGTTATATGTAACCCACTCAAATCTGGCTATATATCTTAATTTTCCCTTTTCTTATATACACCTATAATTATTTGAGTTTGAGGTATTTTTTTCTTGAAATAAATGAATTAAAAGTATTTGGGGACACAAAAATATAATGTCTTAATAAATAGGCTCTTATATAAGGATAATGATAACTTAATTAGGTCATCAATTCAAGGTTAATAACATAAGGTTACTAATTAGTTAGAATTGACCCTGATTTGTCAATATAAAAACAAGATAAGTCTAATCTATGAAACGTATGCAATAAATGTAAAGTAATGCATCAAATTAATTAATAAAGTCATTAAATACATAAAGTGAGCTCTTAACATAATGATAATGAAATAAAATATCTAATGTGTTCAAAAGGTAAAATAAATGATAAAACATAACCTCTTACACTTTACTTGGTCTACCTATCACTTTTCACATTCATTGGAGGATATTTACTCCATTTATTAAATCTAGGAAAGAAATCATAGAGTTAACCTAGTGTTAGTCAATTTTATCATTGAATAAGATCAATTATTTAAAGTCTATTATTTTCTCCTGTAAGGCATCTTTGTTTTCCTTGCATGCGAACTCCCCTCCAAATGTTGGGTGTTGCTATGTAAATGACATCTTCTCCTTTAACCTGAGGCTCATTGCTCCTCCTCATGCTTCTGTCTTCCTCTACTTCCCCTCTTTATCTCTACCCCTCCATTTCATAAGGCTTTCACAAACCTTAATATCCCCTACTCCTCCTCGCCTGGACTACATCACATCTTCCAGTTGTCGTCACTTGAGCATACCAACCATCGATAGTGAAGACCCCTAGTCTCTAGAGTTTCATGAAGATCTCTTCCTCCCTCACCCTAGCAGAGGCACACCTTGGTCCAACACCTCCAACAAAAAATATGACCATTACCTACCTCTTCTTCCTTCCTTATCCTCATCTCCTTCCTCAAATTTTTTTCTATTAGTCGAGGTAATCAAGTATTGGCTACCTCAAAGCCATTTTTGGAAACTAGGAGCATCCAAGATGCCTCCTTGAGTATCGATGGAGTAAATAAAACTCTTGCCTAGTGACATAAGAGGTAAACTCTGATTTCCTCCTCCTCCTATAACTTCAATTAGTGGCACCAACAACTCATTCTCTATAATTGTTAGGGCTTCCTTGTTGAAGCATACTTGCTTGCGCCCATCGAGGCCCCTCAAAACTCCTTGAACCTTTTATTTTCTCTCCTAGATACTTCCGGTCAAGTTTTTGAGTCTGACTAGGCCATGATTTGTACTTTCCAAGATCAACCATGCTTCAACAGATTCTTCTTGCCTTTTCTCTTGCCTTGTTGCTTTGTCAGTTTCACCGACTTCTCAGAAAAAAATTCATGGTGTTGATTACCCTTGATTCCTCTAAGGGTCAAAGTTCACTGAATCTAGGTAAGAATCGGAGACATAATTCTCCTACCTTCTTTTGTACTTGTTGTCTTTGGATAGTGATAGCGACGACCTTTATTCATTAAGGTATATGTTTCTGAGTTGTGTTATCTTTGAAAATCCCTCCCAAAGTCTTCAAGATGTTCTTGAAGCCTACTTGGTTCTTCCCTCAATCAACTAACACGGTAGGGGTTCTATTTGGGACCCGATCCCTCTTGATGTGTGGTTGGAGGCAATATGGTACATTCCAAAGATTTTTGAAATTGTTTTTTTTTGTAAGTTGATTTATACTCAATAAATTATGACTTGTTATTCATTTCTCAAAAAATCTAAATACATATACTTTTGAAATAATAAAGATGCATCTAATTCCTTGTCAATTTTTTCACCTTTCAAGAGGTCAATTTTAGGAATTGATAGCTAATAACCCATATGTACATATATTGCAACTAGGTGTTGAAAAGATTGATCTCTGACCATAGACATATTTTTGGATGTTAGGGAAACTTTTTAGGTATGTTCTCTATTTTGATTTTATTTGGGCAGCCAATCACTAAATCCTAATTTGCCAATATTGAGGCATATTTCTATTGGTACTTTTTTTTAATATCATTGGACCTCCTTCATGAATATTAAATATCATCTATTTCATTCTTCATTTTAATAATTGGAATCATATTTCCCTTTTATGAGTCATGTGACTCCATTCTTCATATCCTTGATGTTTCCATCCCTATGGTACATGATGTTAATTGGATTGCATTATGATCTTGCCAACTCTATTTTCATGTTAGGTATGGACTAGTAATAACTATTAGTAGTGTAACCATATTTTAGGCATTGAGTTTTATCCCCCTTCTGGGAATTGGGCTTTATTCCCCCGCCACATATGAAATTAGGCACTTGGTTTTATTCCCCTTCCATGCACTGAGTTTTATTCCCCTATAATGATATAATTATAGGCACCAAGTTTTATTATCTTGCCATGAATTGGATTTTATTCCCCTGCCATGTTTTATATATGGGCACTGAGGTCCTAGTCCTCCTACCATGGCTAGTGATTTGTGGTTCCCCAACCCTACTTTAATGTATTGTGGTCTTATTGTTTTCTACATGTATTTTCTATCTGTTATTACTCCTGATAAAAAAGGCAAGAAATTTTTTATTCATGAGTTGCTTCTCTAAATTTGGTAATGCCTAAAACTTTTGGTTACTTATTGTTTGGTTGATTATTTTGTTGATTACGTACTCTTGAACTGCCTAGTTTCTATACTCCTCTTTTGTAGGGAACACCCTTTCTGTTGTCCTTCCATTATACTTGCATCCTTTTAATGTCCAAATGTATTTAATTATGCACATATACCAGTTTCATCTGAGGTATACCTTCTCTATGTCTTTTTCTTCTGGGTCTTGTTCCCAAACCACCCAGGTTATAGCTGACTTAAAAAACAATGACTCAATAATATCACAGACATGAGGTGCACATGAGGATAGCTTGGGGTGTCCAGGTTGCCCTCTACAGATGGTATTATATGTAAATAGTTGAAGATCGTATTTTATATTACCACCTCTTAAGTGAATCGATATATTGGGATATTCCTGATAAACAATATAGTTATGTTCTTATGCTTCTTGATCGTTTCGTGTCTTGTGTATCATACCATTTGAATAGCTCCTCTATCAGGTACAAATCTTTAGAATATGGTATCAGATCCTAAGAAGTCAGTAATCTAACCATTTTGAGGCATCCTTGATTGAACAGTTAGGTAACCATATACATGATAGTGATGTACCTAATCTTGAGTTGTGAAATACCAACTAGGATTTCAATCCCCATTTTGTTTGGTCACTCCCTAAATCATTATCATGGAGGAGACTCAATTTTGATAACCCTAACTAATTTGGTCATTTCCAATCCCAAACTATCTATGTGGTTGAGACTTAGTTGTGAGTAACCCTAATCACCCCACTCCCTCTTTATGAAGGCAGAGATATCACATGCATATGATTTGACCCTTCTAGAGAATAATCCTCTCTCCTATTTTCTAGAAATCTTATTGGACCAATATGATATATATGTTGAACTTGAACACTCATAGCTTTCTATAACCCTAGTTCTCACCTTAAACCCTTTCCATTATTTTCTTATTATGCCTCACATACATTCACTTGCTATTGAGCATGCATGGATAACATTATTTTACCTGAAGTAAGTTTTAGAATTATGATGATAAGTGATAACCCAAAGTATATTGGCTATGGTTAAGTAGGTCCTTCCTGCATCACAGAGTTGACCCTACATAAGTTTTGCCCAAATATACCTATCTAAGGACCATACACAATTCCCGTTGAGGTTTTTTACTTCATTCCTAAGGGTGGATAATGAAGGTAATGCAATATTCCTTGTAGGTGTTCCTAAGAGTCCACCTCTCTCCTCTACATTAACAAAATTATATTACCTAATAAATGAGATGATGGATGATATAACCATATAGCTCACCTAGTCTTTTGGAGGCACCATATTTGTAAAATAGCAAGTGAGGAAGAAAACCTTAATTCCTTCCCATAGTATGGGATGAAAATATGACTCACTTATGTCTTGATATGAGGTTCTGCAAAATATGACTAGTTGAAATGGAGAATGGTGGATTTTTTACTTTAGTAGGATCCAATGGAAGTAGACTATGTGTAATATGAAACCTTTCCCCCTGTCCTACAGATTCAGAATATTGGTTATGCCCTCTTAGTTGTACTAATGATTAGACTCTTTTAGTAGGATGAAGTGATGACATAATAATAGTAGGTATGGGTAGAGTAGAAAGTGGTTGACTTGGTTCTTAGGTCAATTTTGGCGCCACTTTTGGATACCCAACATAAAGTTTTCACTGATTTATTTTCATTGTTATTTTATAATTTACAAAAAGGAAAAGATTTCCAAATTTTATTGGTGGTTTTTTGGAACCAAGTCACCACTACAAGGAAGTTGGGTAGTAAGAAACCCCTTAGGAGGGAAATTCCTTGTTTGCCTAGGTCAACCTGGAGATCCTAGACCTAATTGGATTATGTTTTAAGGAGAAGTTTTGTATAAATCTGACTTTGTAGCCCTACCTTAAGTTAGATCTATAATTGGTGAATTAGATTATATGTTAATTCTATTAGGGGTGGAGTCTTGTACCTTAGGAGAGTAATGTAACTTTAGGATTAACTAAACTCAATTATGAGTGTAATTGGTAACCCATGTGAGGGTTCCTTAGTCAATGTTAGACTAATTTAGTCCTTAATTAAATATTTCTAAGAGGATGCAATGAACATTTGTTGGATAACTTCAAAGCAATTGCTAAAAAATTGGTACTCATCTAGGTGAGGTAAGCTTTTAGGTAGAGAGAGAGAGCTCAATTGGTTGACGCTAATCATAAAAGTGTTATAGGTTACGACCAAGTGGGATTTTGGGGACAAAAACCTCTTTTAAGGGTGGTATGTTGTAAGATACTCGAATCAGGCTATATATCTCAATTTTCATTTTTCCTAGATACACCTATATTTGTATGAGTATGAAACATTTTTCTTTATAATAAATTATTTCAGAGTATTTGGGGACAAGAAAAATATAATGTCTTAAAAAATCACCTCTTATATAAGGATAATGAGAAATTAATTAATTCAGTCATCAATTCAAGGTTAATTATATAAATTTACTAATTACTTAGAGTTGACCCTGGTTTGTAATAATAAAACTCTATAAGTCTAATTCACGAACTGTATGCAATAAATGTTAAATTATGCATCACATTTATTAAGAAAGTCATTAAATTAAAACAAAAGTGTGTTTAACATATTGATAATTAAATAAAATATATAATGTGTTCGAAACATAAAATAAATGATAAATCATAACCTCTCACACTTTAGTTGTCCTACATGTCGATTTTCACATTCATCAGAGGATATATACTCCATTTATTAAATCTAGGAAAGAAAGCATATTGTTAACCTAGTCTTAATTAATTTCATCATTGAATAGGGTCAATTCTCTAGAGTCTGTTGTTTTCTCCTGTAATGCCTCTCTCTCTGTTTTCCTCACGCACGACCCTCCACTTCCAAAATGTTGGGTGTTGCTAGCATCTTCTCCCTCAACCGACGACTCATCACTCCCCCTCATCCTTCTCTCTTCCTCTTCTTACCCTCATTATATTTACCCCTCCCTTGCATAAGGTTTTCACAAACCCTAACATCCTCCATCTCCTCCCCCTAGGTTACATCGCATCTTCCAGCCACATCACTTGGGCACACCAACGACCGCTGGTGAAGACCCCAAATCTCTAGAGATTGTTAGTCACTTTCTCCCTAACCCTAGTAGAGTTGCACCTTGGTCCAACACCTCTAGCAATGAATACAACCATCTCCTACCTCTTTCTCCTTTGCCATCCTTATCTCCTTCCTTGACTTCTTTCCATGGATTGAGGTAATTAGGTGTTGGTCACCTCAAAGCCATTGTCGAAAACACTAGGGGCATCCAAGATGCCTCCTTGAGTACTTACAGAGCAACTAGAACCCTTACCTAGTGACAGAAGAGGAAAACTCCAATTTCCTCCTCCACTTGTACCTACGGTTAGTGGTGTTAACAACCCATTCTCTACAATCATTAGGGCTTCCTTGTTAAAACATACTTTCTTGCACCCATTGAGGTCCCTCGTAGCTCCTTGCACCTTTAGTTTCACTCACAGAAACCACCAGTCAAGTTTTTGAGTCCGACCAAGCTATGATTTGTACTTCCTAAGTTCAACCATGCTTCAACAGATTCTTCTTGTCTTTTCTCTTACCTCATTATTTTGTTAGTTTTGCTGACTTCTCATAAATGCATTCATCAAGTTGATTACCCTTCATTCCTCCAATGGGGTCAGAGTTCACTGACTCTAGGTAAGAATCGAAGATCCAATTCTCTTACCTTCTTTTGTATGTGTTATCTTTAGACAGTGGTTTGTACGACCTTTTTCCATTAAGGTCTATGTTTTTTAGTTGTGTTGTCTTCACAAATCTATCCTAAAGTCTTCAAGATGTTCTTCATGCCTATCTGGTTCTTTCCTAGACCAGTTGCCATGGTAGGGATTGTATTTGGGACCCGGTCCCTCTTGATGCATGGTTGGCGACAATATGGTACATTACCTAGATTTTTGAAATTATTTTTCAGTAATTTTATTTGGACTCAATAAATTATAACTAGTTGTTGGTTTGTAAAAAAATGTCAATACATATACTTTTGAAATAAGAAAGGTGCGTTTGATTCATTATCAATGTTTTCAGAGTCTAAATCTGAGCCTTTTAAGGGGTCAATTTTAGGTGTTAATGAATTAAATGGAACAACTAATAACCCATATATATATATATATATATATATATATATTGCAACTAAGTGTTGAAAAGCTTTGATCTCTAACCATATAAGTGTTTTTGGATATTAGGGACACTTTTAGGTATGTGCTCCCCAATTTTATATGCACACTCAGGGATTAAATTACAATTTGCTAATACATATGCATTATTCTATTAGTACTCTTCTTTTTGAATATCATTGGACCTCCTCCATGAATACACATATCATCTACTAAATTATTCATTTTAATTATTGGAATCATATTTCCCTTTTATGAGTCGCGACTCCATTCCTCATATCCTAGATGTTCTCATCCCTTTGGTACATGATGTTAATGAGATCATATTATGATTGTGATGTCCCAAAATCTAAGATCTTGTCATATTCCCATGATCAGGATATTAGAATGTTTGGTTCTTAAGACTTGACCAAATAAGGATAAAATTTACCTTAATGAATATATAACATATTATGTGGCAATATGTTATGTAAATATCATCATACATTTACACAACAACTTAACAATATGCCAACATTCATGAAATAAGTTACATAATTTTTTTAATAACTAATATTCACATAATGGTTAAATAAGAAGAATAATGTACTTAAACATGTATTAGAATAACACGTGGAATTTTTATGTGAAAACATATAAATTAAAGTGGAATCAATGGACGAAATATGCTAAAATGTAAATTTCATACATAATACTATAGTATAACTCTTTTGGAAATATATTATAGATAATATGACTCAAATAAGTAAACAATGGTAATAAAGATATAATATTTTGATAAATATAATGAAAATGAGCTAAAAATCCTAATGGTGTCGTAACTCATAAAAGGAACTCTCAAAAGTGAAATATAATGATAAAATTGTGTTCTTTGGTCTCAATTAACTTGGGTGCCAGGTTTCACTTTATTTGAACAATAATAAATATCTTAATTTTATTTAGAGAAGAAAATATGAGAAGAAGCAAAAAATATGAAATAAATTATGAAATATCTTCAAAAGTAGAAACAAACTCCAAATTCATATTCCACATACAAAGTTAGCCTCGGTGTGAATTTTCACATGATCGAACAATCTTATCTATCTAGTTTTATTTAAAAGAGAGAATAAGATTAAAAACTAGAATATTAAATAAAGTGATCAAATGCCCCCAAAAAAGTTAGAAGTAAATGTGAAAGATAGATTCCTTATATATTAATTAGCTTATTTCCAAATCTCGCTTGAATTGATCAATAACAGATGTCATAAATAAATTATGAAGGAAATTTATAAGATAATGTTATAAGGAATCAAATAAATTAAATAACTTGATAGGCATTCTCAAAAGTTGAAACTAATGATAAAATCGGATTTACATGTCCTAATTAGCTTAGTTGCAAATTTTAGTATTAATTGCAATTGTTTTGATCCCTCAAAATAAATTAGAAAGGGGAATAAGAGAAAGTACATGAGATAATATTATTTCATCTATTTTACCTTAATATTATTTCATCTATTTTACCTTGTATTTACTGCGTTGTCACCTATGGTTTCCGAAACCCAGGTTCTTGCCTTATGCGGCTCTTTTCTCAATAGCAAAATCTTAATCGAACGGCTAATCTGTTTTCTCCTTCCTCCGACAAATTCCGTTTCTAGGCGCACGGTAAGTCTGATTCTCTTTCTAGGATTGCATTGGCATATCTCATTAATGCTCACGATTCTTTTTCCTCAATCCTTTTTCCGCTTGTGAACATATATATAACCCCGATGGTTTGTGCTATTGGGATCTCATGTGATAACCAGTCGCCGCTAGACTACGCTCGATGAAACCTCCTCTTCTGTTGTTTTCCGCCTGACTCCACCTTTCCACATTGACTTGATACGTGAGTGGTGGCTCCAAGAACCCTCTTGGCTTGATAGCAGGAGCCTGATCGCCGAGGGTATGGTTCTCACAAGGTGCCAATGAGTAGGCCGCGAAACCGTCCAGTTGGGCTCTGTAGAGCATCTCAGTCGGGAACTCTGAAGAGCACCTAGAACCTACGAAGCCAACCGAAAGGTCGCTTGGAATATCACAAGCAATCTTCCGCCTCCATGTGCTAGGTATTTGAACAATCCCTATTTCCCTACCCCGCTGTGCAATGATCTAATGTACTCTACCATTGGTTCTTTTCTGGCCAAAAAAAACCAAAATGACATGTTTAGACATTTTAATTACCAAAATGACACGATTCAGAACAGAATTCTCAAAATGACACGTTTCTGAGGCAATATGTCCCCGAAGAGGATGTATTACTTCTCGTGGGGCCAATATGTCCCCCTAGAAAATATATTACTACTTTAAAAAAGCAATACATCCCCAATGGAGACGTATTGCTTATAGCAGAGCAATGTGTCCCAGTAAAGACGTATTGATTTTTTTTATACTTTTTTTTATTTATGATATTGTGTATGTTATATATACATATATATGTTAAATTGCTAAATGAACATAACCTACATTAGCTTATAAACAATTAACCATATATTTAAAATAATACTTGAGGATAATAAAATAATAACATAATATTATATTTTATTAATAAATAATATTTATAAATGTAGATAAAAATATTTAAAATTAATGACTACAATAATAAAATTATGTAATAAAGTTTAAAATTACAGAAATAAAGCCTATATACATATTTATTTGTAAACTTATAAAAAAGAAAACTAATATAGCAATAAAAATAAGAAATACTAAAATAAAAAAACTAATATAATAGTATATAAGACACGTTGGTGCACATAAAATACACACACACAACTATATATATATATATATATATATATATATATATATATATATATATATATAAAGGTACGATACATAATATCAAAAAAATATAAACATGTCAAGTATATAAAGTAAATATATACGAACAATAAGAATAGATAATCAAAATAAAATATATAATACATATGATCATAAATGCAACACATAAAAACTCATAATATATTATGGATCATTCTTTTTATTATGTTTAAAAAATAACATATTAACATAAATCATAATAACATAATAATATTTGTAGCTTTTTATCCAGTTCATTTACAAATATAATATGACAAAAATCAAATATATTATGATTTTTATTTAATTCAAAATCGTATGTATCATATATTTTAATTTGATTGTTCATTGTTATTGTTCTAGTATATTTTACTTCAGATAATAGATATGTTTATATTTGATATTATATATCGTGGCTTAAATATATATATATATATATATATATATATATATATATAATGTGCATATCAACGTGTGATATATGTTGTTATATTAGTTTTCTTTTTTCTTTTTTCTATGTTTCTAAATAAATATATACATATGCATATGTATGCATGTATTTATTTTATTTCTATAATTTTAAACTTTATTATGTAATTTTAGTATTGTATCCATTAATTTTAAATATTGCTATCTATATTTGTAAATATTATGTATCAATGAAATATAATATTATGTTATTATTTTATTATGATATTATTTAAAATATATGGTTAATTGTATATAAGTTAATGTAGATTATGTTCATTTAGCAATTATATATATAAAAATAAATAAATAAATAAATAAATAAATAAATAAATAAATAAATAAATATATATATATATATATATATATATATATATATATATATATATATATATATATATATATATATATAGTCAGGCTAGTGTACACTCGAGTGTACCAGAGGCACCGTACACCTCAGTCATTTTTGAAGATGTAATAATTTTTTTTTTAAATCTAAACCGTTGATCTTCTTAATTATCATAAGAACATACTATATAATAAATTTGAGCTCATTTGGACACTTATAGGCCATGCATCTAAAGGAGACAAGAATCATGTATTTCAAATTAGTTTTGTGCGTCGATTTTGTTGTCTTTGGATGAGTGACTTACACTCATCCAAATGAGTTCAAATTTGGTATGTGACCTATTATTATTGTAACCATGAAGATCAATGGATTAGATTTTAGAAAAACATGGTCTAGATAGGCAAACACCATTGAGGGTGTACGGCGTGATCTATACACTCGAGTGTATTCTAGCCTGACTCTCTCTCTCTCTCTCTCTCTATATATATATATATATATATATATATATATATATATATATATATATATATATATATATATATATATATATATCGTACATGGTATCATAATAAAAAAAAATAAAAAAAAAGTAATGTGTCTTTATTTGGGACGTATTGCTCTGTTGGAGACAATGCGTCCCCACTGGAGACGTTTTTCTTTTCTAAAGTATCAATACGTCTCCTAAGGGGACGTATTGGCCTCAGAAACGTGTTATTTTGAGAATTAAGTTCAGAATCATGTCATTTTGATAATTAAAATGTCCAAACATACCATTTTGGTTTTTTGGCCTTCATTTGTCGACCTCCTTCATGACGGGATTTGCTCAATGCTTATCAAAGTGGTTGATCAGTGTGCTGAGTCTAGATAAACTGGCCTTGAGGAGTTTAGTTTCCTTCCTGTCTCTGCTTCCATGATGGAAGTTTGCTATGGGGATTACAGACCCCTCTACATGCGGGGATCTGGGTATTTGTGACTGCTAGAGTAGGCAGTCATTTTTGTTGTTTGGTATGGGATTTCTATAGGTTCGTGAGAAGATCTCCATGCTTCTATTTTGCTATGCAAAGGTATATTCCGTTTCCCCTTTATGCTTGCTTCTTTGTTGTCGCCATGCATCGTGTTGAGTTACTATGTTTTGGTCTTGGTTTCTTCCGACTTCAAGGAGCCTTGTGCTTGAATTGTCTCTGAGGAGTTCGAATGTGTGTGTCGCTGATCCTCCTTCCCATGCCAGCCATGGTGGCGGCGCTAGCGGATTGGTTGGTATCTAATTCCTTCTGTTGGCCTCTGTATGGGCGCAATGAGGCTGCCATAACTCAGAAAGGTCAAAGGGTCCCTTTATGGATATGTTTGTGACAGATCAAGAGATTGGTTTTCACATCATTATTGAGTTCGTCGAACCTTTCATCAGAAAGGTCAAAGGTTGGTCCCCTCGTCTTCGTTGGCTGTCCGCTAAGCCGATGGGGGTCTCTATTGCTCGCGCTTTCCCCAGTGATGCTGGGAAGATGAGAGCTTCAGGGACTGCCCTACTTGAGGATCTCGCGAGGGAGGGAAGTGAAACGAGAAGTCTAATTTTGCCCCGTTCATCTCTTCTGTTTGTCGTGCCCTCGAGGGGTATTTCAATAATTTTCTGATTTTGCTTGGGTACTGATCGCGCGTCTGTTTGCGTGGACCTGGAGTCACACGGCTGGCTTCTGTTGGGCCATCATGTCTGGGTCCCGCACTATCTAACCGGATAAAATAAATACATATGGAATTTCCAGATTTCCTGATTAGTCAGCAAATTCAAATAATCATAACTTATTATTTATAACTCAAAAAAATGTTTAGAATTGTGGAATTTTTCTCTACCCATAGATATAAGTTTTATTGCCTAAATCCAACTTCATAGTTATGTGATTTTTCAAGATTTTTTAATGCTTAATATTATTAAAATTCATAAATAATAAATATAAGTAAAAAATAAAGTAAAATATAATATGAACTCACAAAATTACAATCTATAAGATGGCTTGATTGTGATAACCTAACTCACTAATAATAAAAATGCAACCTTTAGGATTTTTATAATTAATGTAAATCTAACCTTAATCTTGCATATATGTTAAATAGGTGCTTTGGAGACCTAACTTTAGACCTAGGGCTGACTTTGGACTTATGTAAACTCTATCTAGAGTTTGTGCATATTTTATATTATCTAGACACTGCTATCTATCTAAGGTTTGTGCATATTTTCTATTATCTAGGCAGTGCTATCATGACCAAATATTATTTCCCATATGAGGCATGAGTTGATATTCTATTTTTCATCATTTTGAAATTCTTATTTTTTTGACAATACTTACGGGCTTTCTGACCCTACATGATATATTCTAGATGCTCTCATTCTGATATTTCATATTGACTGAACTTTTACTTGCCTTTCCCTATTTATATGCATGCTTAGACTAATTTATTTCTTGTAGTGGTACATGTGTACAACTATATATACAAGGACACACTATATTCACTCAGGGTGTGCTACTTCTACCTATTATTTACATGGGCATGCTATATCTACTTAGGGTGTGATGTTTCCACCCATTATTTATTTATATTAGGCTGAAATCCTACAATGTCTCAACCCTTCTTGGAATAATTTTAGTCTTTGTTTGTACATACATAATTTATGTTTTTATATTGTTAATAGAAAGTTTTAAAGGAAAATCTCCCTTCTTGATATTTTGTAGTTTAAACATGCCTCATCTCTTGGCTTAATATTCCTCTTGACACTTGATTCTCTTAATCATCTCTTATTTTAATACTTTTCTTATGGACTTTCTAAAGTAGTGCCTAGTTGTTATTTACTGCACATAGTCATTTTTGACTGACATCCCTTCCTTCTGTTTTCCTCCTCTGGGTGTTATTTTTCAACCCGCCCAGAGGTAGCACAACCCCGGGTGTAGGACATGGAGGACACGACATGCAGATGTAGATTTGGCTTAAGGAGCTGATGCTTGGGAAACATACTTGAGGTAGTTTACATATCTATCTACTTAAATCATGATGATGTTGTAACTTTTATATAACCCCCATATTGGAGATGATGATGTTATTTTATAAAATTAAATATAATCATCAAGTATTATTCCGTTGCTACTTTGGTTGTTTTGTATATCATCATCAGAGAAATAAAAAAAAATTAACCTATTCCTGCATACCTTTTTTAGTGCCTTTGGAATAGATGGATTCATTTCTTGAAATAAGTTAATAGTAGTACCCTTCCGGTTCTCACTCCTTACAATGATCTTGACAATTCTATTTGCATGTTAGGCGTGGATTAATAATAAATATTAGTTGTGTAACCATGTTTTAGGCATTGAGTTTTATTCCTCTGCTAGGCGCTGGGTTTTATTCCCCTACCACATACAATATTAGGAAGTGAGTTTTATTCCCCTGCCATGCAGTAGGTCTTATTCCCATGTAATGATATAATTATATACACTGTGTTTTATTCCCCTTAAAGTCACCGAATTTTATTCCCCTACCATGTTTTATGTATGAGAACTAAGGTTCTATTCGTTCTCCCATGGCAAGTGGTACTTTAGTTTATTCTAGTCTTGTTGATATATACATCCATTTTCTATATGTCATTACTCCTGATTAAAAGGCAAGAAATTCTTCATTCATGAGTTGTTTCTCTAAAGTCAATAATGCCTCAATTGATTTTGGTTACTTATTGTTTGATTGATTATTTCATTGATTATGTACTCTTGAAATACCTAGTTTCTATAGTCCTCTTTTGTAGGGAACACCCTTTCTGTTGTACTTTCATTATACTTGCATCCTTTTAATGCCCAAATATTTTTAATTATGCACGTACACCAATTTAATCTGACACATACCTTCTATTTGTCTTTCTCTTCTAGGTGTTGTTTCCAAACCACCCAGATGATAGGTGACTTAGAAGACAACAACTCAAGAATATCACATACATGACGTTGATATGAGGATATCTTTGGATGGCCAGGTTGCCCTCTACAGTTGGTCTTATACATAAATAGTTGAAAATTGTATTTTGTATTACCACCTCTTAAGGTGAGGATCAATGTTGTAACGACCTCACTTTCTTAGCATCCGCCAATTAAGGCAAGACCCAAAAAGTTGAGAGCCATTACCTAAAATTTTCCAATATCCAGATTTAACCAAATAACAAATAATAGTAAATAATTTTCAATAATTCAAATATTATTTACAAAATGCTCCTCTAAAGAGTTACATGAAATTCTATCATCACAATTATACATATAAGATCTATATGAGAAGAGGTATCTACCCATTCCTCCTTAAAAGTGAACTTTAATGTCTTCAAGTAATATTATATGTCCATTATATCTTGATATCATCTTAACTAGCATGTACCTAAAATGTTGTGAAAGAAAAACACAGATCAACATATAGAAATATACTATGTATGTGGGGTGCATGCAAAAGTATGCAAGTACATAACAACATATATACAATCAATTACTTACAAATAAGAACTATAATTTATTCACATAATCTTTCTTTATGTGATAATCATAGTGGCATTATAATTGAACAAAATGTAAATAAACACTCAACAATTTAGTTCTTCAATCCTTGAGAAATTCTCAAAAAAACCAAAAAACTAATGCGTAATGGCATTATAATTGAACAAAATGTAAATAAACACTCAACAATTTAGTTCTTCAATCCTCGAGAAATTCTCAAAAAACCAAAAAACTAACGCGAGTGGTTATAATCACAGTCACATACCTTTTGTAGAACCATGCATATCTTGCAGTTGTTAAACATAGTACCCAATAAAGCAAGTAAATTAAACAATCAACTTTAATCTGCATGTATGTACATTCTAAAGTGTCACCATCAAATTAAACAGATTAAACCTAGTTCCTAATCTAAGGTTTAGGGTCTGGATGAGCAATAAGAGTATATAACCCATTTCATCACATGTTAACCATTAGGTGAAACCCTAATTACTATATCCAGCATCTCTTGTCATTAGGATTACTTGGATTAGTCCAAGTTCACTAAAGTTATCATCTTTAAACTCAAAACCCTAAATTTTCATATCCATGGATATTCACATTAGAAACCCTCACTGTGAACACGTTAAATTATTATTACATTACATATCATCAATTTACATTTCAAATTAACCATATTTACTATGTTAAGCACCGTAATCACCAAAACTAGGGCTTGTGTGCATTAATCACCATTTTACCACATGTTACCGATTATCCACTTTAGAATCCCCAATTTCAACAACATATGAACTTTTAACCCAAAATATGTTCAAGATGTTCTTTTTATCCAAAAAGGTTAAACTTTATCCATTCATACAATTTAAACAAGTAATGACCATTAAAATCATGAAACTAGGGTTTTTGTCCATATTTTACAATAACAATTGTATCTTTATGCACTTTTGGATTAGGAAGCATTATCTAGTCTCAATTATATTTTATTTTCATTCTTCTCATTTTTCAAATTGAATTTCTTATATAACATGTCTTAATTTGAATTATCAAGTAATTTCTATAATATTCTTAAGTTAATCCTTTTATTGGTCAACTAGACGTTGGCACGTTAGTAAAAGAATCACTTTTCTTATTAATTGTCTCTCCTAGGATATGGGGAGAAAAGACTCTCGTGCCCTAGCACTTCACATGTGCATGCTAGGGCATCCCTGACATTTCACTATGTCTCATCTCTAACCCTACAATGGTAGCAAGTTTTGCCCTAGCGGAGCAACCGTGCGTTGTCTCCATGGTTTCCCAGGAAACAAATCCCCAAGAAAGGCAAGGCATTCCCCGTTCTCCCTCTCTGGACCTGAGTGGTCTCCGGGTACGATCGAAGATGACTGGAGACACAAGCACTAGGTCTAAAACTACTAGACATCGTGGCAAGGTATATAACTGAGCAAAAGAGGAGTTGTCAATACCTTACTCAGGTGATGTCGGTGCACAATTACAAGTAGGGATCCTCCATAGAGCCCCCATATCCTCCTTTTGTGCTCCTTGATCGGGGAAGGAGGTATTCTAGCACGCTTCTTGCCTTAGAGGTGGGTCTCTGGAAGATCACAATTCTTTGGTATAACTTCATGATTTGAGCCCATGGAAGGCTAGGGTGCTGCATCCTGCTATACCCTTATGGCTGAAGACCCTTGGTGTCTTATACATGTTGAACATCAAGAGGGAGAGATGAGGGAGAAGGCTAGGTTGGTTGGTTGTGTATCCCTCAAGTATCATGGGTATCTTATATATAAGTAGAATCATTCTCATATTTTCTTTGTTCTCTCTTCCAAAAGTGGCAAGGCACACCATTACTCCTTTCTAAAATATTAAATCAATTTTTGTTCTATCAATTTAATCATCAAATCTTGTAAAGAAATAACTATATTCCTCTTACCTTTTTCTATTTAACAACTATTTAAGTTTTGTTAGAAAATTCAATATTTCAAGAAGGAAACTCCCATCCTCCCATCAACTCAGATATGGTAAAATTTGATGAAAAAGGAACAACTATCAAATACCTTTCCAACTTATATTTAATCTTTGAGATTTCTTAGAAAATTATCTCTTGTAAACAAAAATTTCTCCATTTAAACATTTATTTAAATTAATTATCATTATATGGGAAGACCCATTTTCCTTCCAATTTCTAGAATTCTCTTTCTTTTCATCACTATTTTCAAGTATGCCAAAAGTTAGACCAAAATAACACTATTTGTTGCCTCAAACATTGTGTTTCCAATAATGGCTAGATAATTTCTCTTTTAGTCATCTAAAACATCACACATCTTATTTTCTATTGAAAACTTGTCCAATATTTCCTATTCAAAATGTTGGTATGTATGCCCTGAGAGCCATCATGGGATGATTGGTGGGATACATTAAGATTGATTTGATAAACATCAAAGGCAAGCTTCCAATTCTTTCTGCTTCAGTCATATGAGATAGTGATAGAACATATTGAATGTCTAGAGAATGACAATACTCAATGACATATGCTTTCAGGTTGAGGACCTGAACGATGAGATCATACAGATGCTAAGAGTTTGTACATTCTCATTATGTCCCTAGTCAGATGTCATTGTGGAAGGTAGATAGACAACAATGACACACAAGACTAGATTGTGGTGTTGGTTGATGACAGAATCTCATTAGTCATGATATAGAGATATCAAACCAAACACATAGGTACTTGTTAGAGAACAAGTGTACCAGACAGACCCACCGTGAGTTTGACACATGGAACCATGACATGGTAGTCACATTCAGTACTCACAGTGATGGTGGTGAGTGTGATTCTTTGACCTGAAATCACTACAGTCAACACATGTCATTGGGCACACTTTGACATCATCAAATACAATCCTGAAACATGGGTTGTTATAAAGGTGATGATTGGGTGGCTTTAACACATGGGGCTTTTGAGGGGTGAGTGATAGATATGGGATTTGTCCCTCCTGAGGGAGTTTGATATCCATTGCCACTTGATGAGTAGGATTGAGAAAGGTGTGCACGCATGTGTGAATCAGTATGTGATATTGATGTCACACATATCTCTTCCAATCTACTCTGAGATCAAGAAAGTGAATGAATGTTGACAGGATGACTGTTCCATGCCTCGAGTTCATTCGGGATATCAGTGAAAAAGGAATTATACATTCATTGTAACACCATTCACAAATTGTAGTATTGAAAGTTGTTCTCCAACTTTCTATTTCACTTGGGTAGCACTGATGTGCGACTAGGCACCGCTCTTTGCTTGTGAAGTCATAAGTGTTATGGACTTTCACTACCAATGTGAAATGGACCTGCAGGGTCACACACATAGGATTTAACCTGGAAAAGGAGTTTTGTCCACAAACAATGTTTAGATTGATTACTAAAGGAGTTTAGTAGTTCAATTAAACACTCAATTAATTGATAGCTCAATGTCATAATGTTCAAGGTGTTGGACACATTGATTGGAGTATCGAATTGATTGAAACTGCAATTGACTGATTCTGCACAATCTGCACTCCCAACCGATCGACTCATGTGATGAACCGATCGGCTCAGCTTGGTGAAACGATCGGCTCAGGTGGTGAGTCGATCGACTCATGGATAGGATGAAATGATTGCTTCAAGTGTTGAAATGATCGATTCAACTGGTGCAACCGAGCAAGTTGGGAAAGTAGGATTGGTGAGAAATTTCTTTTCGTTTCACTTGCCCAATTTGATTGGGAAAGGGATTGGTATTTGCTACCAATTAGAAACAAAAGAGGGAAAGTCAATCGGGAACTGATCAGGACCACGAGCCGATCGGTTCAGAAGTGAACCGGCCATTTCATGGGTCCCAACCGATCGGTTGAGGTGTCAACCGACCGGCTCAGGTCCCCAAACGACCGTTTCTGTTGTGAAACGATCGGTTCAGGTTGCGAGTTGGTTGTTTTTGTGGAAAATCTCGAACCCTTCTACTCCTGCTTTTAGTCCCACATTGCTCGGGATAGAGAACCCTGTCCCATGACCCTCCTATATATAGGGGTATTAGGGGATTCTCAAAGTACAACTCAGTGCAACCAGTTGCTCTGTAAAGTTGTCGTTCTCTATGGTTTTGGTAACCGAGAGAGCCCGAGCAAGTGCTACCTGATAAGGGAGGCACAACAAGGGAAAAACAACTATAGAAAGCGACTGGTGGCAGGAGAGTGTGTCGGTGACTAGTACGCTGATAGGAGGGTGCGACTCCTTCCAATTCCTTGTGAGACAAGGAGATTGGAGTTCCAGGTGGTCCGTGTGGACTACTTCAGAGGTGGGAGATCTCTGTCGCTCAGAGGACAGCTGTCAATCCCGACAGTCCCGGTTAGACTAGGAGTCGTCAGTCCTGGTGCGACCAGGAGCTGCATAGACACCATCCAAGACCGGAGGTGAAGACCACGCAAGTCGCGAGGTATTGTCGCCAAGCAAGCCTCGGGACAAGGTATGATTCCACAAACCATCCTTTCCTATTGTATAGACATTGACATGTTTCCTTGTTCTGGGTTTGGGAGGAGAAATTTTTTGTTTCCGCTGCCTTCTCTGTCTCTCCTAAAACCCAGTAGTGGTATCAGAGCCATGTCAACTGCTCTATACTTTAGGATTATCGATATGATCGATTTTGGTTTGTCGCCTTTATTTATTGCATACGATGCGAATAAAATTGGCTTTATGCATGTCCAATCCTAAATCCACAAATCCCAATTCACATATATGATATGTATTATGAATGTGCTCGATACGTGTCACCCTTAAATGAGTTTTGTGGTGGATGTATAACGTGGTTATGGCCAATAAACCATATCTGTGTATGGTTGTATGTGGTTGTTTGCATCTCGGTCTGCGCATCGATCTTCCTTCTCCTATTCCTAATGTAACTCGAAATAATTCGAGATTTCTTTCCTACCTTTGCTCCCCTCGAATGAAACTCAAGGTTTCTATTTTTGCAATGTAAAATAGGATAGAATTTTTATTTCCTGTTATGTCGAAGAACGGCGGACATCCTGACGACAGCTGAGATGATCGGTTCAAGACGTGAACCGATCGGTTGACGTTCCAGATGATCGGTTCAAGGAGTGAGCCGATTGGTTCGAGGAGTGAGGTGAGCGGGTGGCGGCCATGATGAGATGCACGACGACCAGGCAAACTGATCGGTTGGAGGAGCCAACCGATCGGCTGGTGGCACCCAGTCGACCAGTTTGATGGCGAGCCGATCATTCATGTGATGAGTTGATCAAACCCAGAATGGCAAAGCACAAAGTTCATCTTGTACAGGTTGCATGTGATGTAGACCTAGATGACCGTGATTCCTCTTGGCTCGAGGAATCACATTAGGATGGCCATAATCATCACTTTTATCATTTTGCATGTTTTCTGTGGGATATAGCATGTATATGATATGTACTATGTATTGTGGTGATTGGATATGTATATGTATTTAAAAACCAAATCCCTCATTAAATATTAAGTTTTAGATGCCTTCCAAATGTGACACACATGAAAAGCTTGATCGACCAAGTGTGGTCACGCCCAAGCGTGGTGCACCGTCTATCTCGTGGAAGCGTGAAGGATGGATATGTGGGTCTGCCCAAGTAGGGTGCATATTCATCGTGTTTGCTTTGGGTCGGACTTAACAAGGTGACCTAGATAGGATCTAGCACCTTGAGGCATGGAGATGTTCATGGCAAGGAGTTTCATATGACATCTTATCAAGAGTTTCATATGATGCAATTGGTAAGAGTTGCCTACCTGAGAGATCTAAGTTGTGGGTGACAGCCCAAGCTGGTCCATGACTTAGATAATTTCAGGATCTTGCCCACTAGAAGGTTGTACGCTGCAATCTTCTAAATTGATGGTGAGGGCTATCAATTTGAACTAAAATAGTGGGAGCGATAATTAATTAAAGGCCTAATTATATCGTCATCTTTTCAAATCAATCAAATAAGTCAAAAATAAGTTTTTGGACTAAAATTGCATATTTCCTTTTGTAGTACAAATGGCAACAAACAACAATCACTTTTCTTTGCGATCGGTCCTTGAAAAGGACAAGCTCAATGGGACAAACTTCCATGACTGGTATAGGAAATTGAGAATTGTTCTCACTCAAGAGCGAAAGCTCTATGTCCTGGATACTCCAATTCCAGAGGAACCTGCTCCTAATGCACCAAAAACAGAAAGGGATGCTTACAAGAAGCATTCTGATGATGCCATTGATGCAAAGTGCTTGATGTTGTGCTCTATGAACCACGAGTTGCAGAGACAACATGAGAACATGGGTGTCATTGAGATGATTCAGCATCTCAGGAACATGTATGAAGATTAGGCACGGCAAGAGAGATACAATGTCTCAAGGGCACTATTCAAGTGTGCCATGATAGAAGGAGATCCAGTTGGTACTCACACACTCAAGATGATTGGTTATGTGGAGAACCTGACAAGACTGGGATTTCCACTGAGCCAAGAGTTGGCTACTGATGTGATACTGCAATCGTTGCCAGAATCCTACAGTCAGTTTGTGATGAACTACAACATGAACAACTTTGATAGGCCACTGTCAGAGTTGTTGGGCATGTTGAGGACAACTGAGATACAGATGAAGAAAGACAAGCCTAAGTCTGCGATGGTGATCATGAGCAAGAAAGGCAAGTCCAAGCGCCAGGGCAAGGGCAAATCTAAGAAAGGTTCTGATGCTTGCCAGGAGCCCAAGTCGTCTTCAGCTCTCAAGGCCAAGGGAGGCGTGACCAAGAAAGGCAATTGCCTCCATTGTCAAAATCCAGGACATTGGAAAAGGAATTGTCCTCTCTATCTGGAAGAACAAAAATAAGAAGGAGGTGACATATGTATCTACTTAAAGGTGTCATGAAAGTAAACTTGTAACACTTTTGAGGTATATGATACCAAGATGTAAAGCGTAAAGCACTCAATAAATGGGGCAAGTGTTGCCGCCATAGATAGGAGTACTTTAGTTTATTTTCAGCCTAAAAGGCATGTAATACAGTTATGAACTGCTATTTCATATTTTCCAATAGATAGAAACACTTTATTTTTGCATATTGTATGACAATGATGGAAATCAATAAAGAGATGTTTCAATTTCTAAAGATATGATCTTTGTGGAAATGCCTTATTTATCTTGTGGTATTTGATATGCATAAGATAAAATGATACCTAAAAGTTATTGATAACTCAAACAATCAAATTAGCATCAATCATGAGAAATTCATTTCTAATTTCCATGTGATGGATAAATCTAGACTCTTTTGGTTAGAGAACCAGTAAGAGACATGAATATCTTGGACATGATTAATCAATCTTCACTAAAGGTAGTGGGAGAATGATTATCCTATTAGGTATGATACATGTGATGTATTTACATACCTATTGGAACAAATGCTAATACTTCAAATGGTGTTTAGAGAAATACCAATATGAATATCTTGAAGTGTTTAAGATTATCATAGAAGAAGTGCAAATTTGGTAAAGTGTTAATTCTTGATGAGATCAATGAATGAAATACTTGGACCAAATGTTTGAGATCCTTATGTGTGATTATGATAGTGTATCATAGTGAACTCATGATTGAGGCATGGTGATGTCTAAATAAAGAAGGAATCATACTCTACGGGGTTAGAGAATGATTATCAAATAACTGAATTCTTCTTGATAAAATAATACCCCACACTAATAAAGGACATTAAGAATCACAAGGAGTTGTGGGTTCTTATATCCTAGACAGATACACCTCAATTATCTATGTGATGAGTTGTTCATGTGATGAGTCAACTATCTAGATGAATATGAGGAACCATATTTCAAGTTATGGTATATGACCATTACATCCTAAAATGACTTCCATGTAAACCATAAGGTATGACCTTGATGGTAGCACCCATTGGATGGAAATCCATAGTGCAAATAAGTCTTAAGTGTTAAGACACATGGGTGACATTATGAGAATGATGATGCTTGTTAATTGCAACTTAATGACTGAGACATATGGCATATGGATACTAAAACTGCATTCCTATGAGGAATAAAACAAGGATGTGTACGTGACACAACCTATAAGGTTTATGAATCGACTAATGCAAATGAAGTCTATAAGTTATAATGGACTAATCAATGTGATTGATTGAGTACAAGCAACTCAGAATTGGATCTTTACTTTGATGATATAGTCAAAGGGTTTTACTGATATGTCAAAGATAAAGAAGGGATCTGTGATTTAGTGGGAGCGTATTCGCACTCCACATGTTGATGTGAAATGGAAATGTTCTAGAATGGAAATCCAAAAGTGGAAATTATCTTTTAGGAAGATAGAGATGTTTCCTGTGTGATAGGAATAGAGATCTATAGAGATAGTTCTCGAAAACCTCTTGACCTAAAAGAGGAGAAAGCATACATTGGCAATCTGTACTGAAGGGTTCAGTATGCACAGATTCAGTCGGAGAAAACTTGTCCATGTTACATGGAGTTAGTATCCCAAGGCCAAGTGTCCAATTCTTATGAAGAATGGGAGCACTAAGAATAGATATGGATATATCATGTATGGAATCATCCCATTATCTTGCATGTATCGACATGTCAAGAACAAAATGCATTCATCATCTTGTATGTAGGACATGGCAATATGATATGCTCATCCTGATAACTCGTATGTGGGACATGACGAGTGGATGTCTGTCTACTTCCAGTAAGGGTTACTAGAATACCATGAGAACTTGATAAGTACTTGAGAAGTACTAGTTCTATGGAGATAAGGAAGAATTCAATGTAAAGAGTTACATTGATGCTAACTTTCGGAAGGACAGAAAATTAATCGCAAAATATATATAGGATATATAGAAGTGAACGTTTGTTGATAATTGGAAGTGTTCCAATAAAACAATTTAAAAGGAAATGCCGAGTATCCGTGCGTTAGAGAACAACAGTGGATACTATATGGATCAGGAAGTTCATGAGATGAACTTATAGATATTCCGCTCATTGATGACAAGTATTGTGGGCTCTGATCTCCAAACCATGACATAAACACGATTAAAACTTAGCGGAAGCGAATCGGTAATCAGCGGAAGACAAAAATCACGGGAAATTAAAACTTTTCGTGACAAGAGCTTGAATCCATAAAAGCTTCTTTCATAAAGAGAGATAACTGTTTACATCTCAGGATAATTACTTCTTGAGTAATTATATACATCAAGATACAAAATCTCAAGATCACTAAACAAAAGACTCCAAGACCTGAGAGTACAGAGGACACATAGGACTGACTCTAACTACACCACATGGCAGGACAAATCTCCACCTGAGATTACTGCTGCCCCTGGTGCTGCTGCTGCTGAGACTGGTCACCTGTAGGTTGGTTCCTTCGTCTCCGACGTCCACCTAAAAAGTTGAAGCCTACGGGGTGAGACAATTATACATAATTGTCCCAGCGAGAGTTATAACTCTTCGCCAGAAGCTTTATTATAACATCAAAGATTATTTTAAACAGTAAAGCCTTCAAAGCATTCTATAACAGTTGCAGGTATAACAAGATCTCTACAATTTAGGAGATATGGAGAATATCAACATTATTGCAATGTAACATCAATCAACTAACTTGGAGTCATCTCTAACAAGTTATACTGCATGGTTGATTATGTTTTACAAACAACATTATGCCCTGTGGAGATGAGGCTTACCACTCATACTCCAACTGATCGCTGAGAAGCCACATCAGTATCATACATAGGTCATTAAGAGAGCCGGATTCTCATGACCTTCACCTTCCTCAGTCAGTACGAGGATCACTTGTAGGACATCTCGTGTCTCTACTACTATAGCTTACCAGGGTAAACTGGTCCTTCGCTATTCTAGAGTCACAGTGGCGTTCTGTACTCTCTTCGTCATCAGGAGGTTTCATATTTACCTACCACTGATACGGATATCTGTGCTTTCTTCGTCATCAGGAGGTTTCATGTTTACCTACCACTGATACGGTATGGAACTATAGTGAAGGACGGATGGATTCCACATCTACATCACTTTCCTACACTAGGATGTAAGGTTCTACACATCCATGTACCCCACATACTCAAAAGTATGTGCTCCAGGAGTTCCCCGTGGAAAACCTGTTTCACCATCACTTAATTTCTGACAATGATGGATCTATGATCAGGGCTCTACATTATACTTGATTAGTTAGGTACATTCAGTATTCTTTAACAGCATACATTGTTCTGCAAACAATAACAATAGCATAGCAGCTATAAAAGAAGAATACTAAATGTAACATGCCTAACTCATATCAATCATTATTTCTCATTATCCTCATCACAAGTCATCTCTAAGGCATGATCTTGATGGTATTCATGGTTCTCATAGCCCATTATCAGCATAGGATGCCACTGGCAAGGCATCAGATTACTTTACTTATTCATAAGGCTAACAACATGCCTTTAATGAATATAACATCAACATCCATACCTGGATATGATTACTTTCATATCAGAACCTGCATGGTTAATACATCTGATAAAGATAATACAACAATAAGGAATGTACTTCTTACTCTTTTGATAAGAGTTAAATCTTTAATTCAAATCAAATAGAGTTTAATACTCAAAAACATGCCATTACCCTTGAATTAGGGTTTACTATTCACATTACATGTCATCACCCTTGAATTAGGGTTTACTATTCACATCAAGGTGAATTAAACTCATAACATCATCATGTATGAGTAACATCTTCATTGATGCTCTTGGATTAGTTAAAGGTTCATCATTTATCATAATTAGGGTTTCTATGATCTCACACAGGTGGATCATACCCTAATTATGCTCATTCCTGTGCATTGGAGATGCTTTAGTTGAGTTTCTACTTAAAAAGGGTACTTTCTCTCTCTAGAAGTACTTTCTCTCTCTAGAAGTACTTTCTCTCTCATCATAATGTTAGGTGATGTCAACATCACTCTAAAACAGGTTGGATTGAGGCATCATAGGCTAACATAGCCAAAAACATCATCATTATGTGATTAGAGTTACTTTCTCTCTCTAGGGTACTTTCTCTCTCTAGAGTACTCTCTCTTTCATCATACTAATGGTTGATGGTAACATTAGACTAGATCAAGTTGGATAGAGTCATTATGACTAAAATATCATTCTCATGTAATTAAGGTTTGAATTGAGCAAGGTATAACTTAATTGGCCCTTCAAGAGTATATTGGTAATTCACCCCATTGATCATCATTATGGTCAAAACCTTAGTCAAATAACCCCTTAATATCCTAGGTTGTCATTAGGGTTTGATTAGGGCAACATTGAACCATTTATATCATCATTTGATTTAATGAAGTCAACCTTGAATCACATTGATTGATTTCAATCATTAATCATCAATTGAATTGAGAGCGGTTGAAAGTGTTGACCGTTTGCCCACTTTGACTTTCCAAGACCGCGAGCCTTCTTCTAACTCCAAGACCGCGAGCCCCCTTAGGCTTCAAGACCGCGAGCCTCTTCAAGGGTTCAAGACCGCGAAGCCTTCCATTGGTTCAAGTTAATGTTGAGACCGCGAAGATCAATTTGATGTTGAGTCCGCGAAGAGGTGTTGACCGTTTAGCTAGTTTGACCTCAGGACCGCGAGGCCCTTCACGGTCTTGAGACCACGAGCCTCCTCTCAGTCTTGAGACCATGAGCCCCCTCATGGTCTTGAGACCACGAGCCCTCTCACGGTCTTGAGACCGCGAGGCTCTCATGGTCTCAGCCGCTTGGTCCTTCAACAAGGCTCAAAGGTGCAACCAATAATGTCAAACGATGTTGAAGCCTTCAAAAGGTCCAATCTATGTTGACCACCTATGGATTGGGTTAATAAAGATTATGCTTGACCAATTGGTCAACCAATTGACCCTCAATTGTTGACCAAGTAGGATTGAAATCGATTCAATTAGGGTCTATCAATGTTCACCCATCAACACTCAACAATGTGCATCAACACAAGGTTGAACTCTTCAATTGAGCTCCAATTGGGCCCAAACTTGGCCCAAACGGTCTTGAGGTCATGTGAGTGGACCCCACATGGTCTTAAGACCGTTTGCCCAAGATTTCATCAAAGTCTAAGGTGATTTGATAGGGGTTGAACCATGATTGAACCACAAAAAAGAATTTTGATTAAATTGATAACTTATTTGCAATTGGGTCCTCAATTGGTCAAATTACTCAACCCTAGACCTTCAAACGGTCTTGGGTGATTGTTCTCTCGGTCTTGAGACAGTTTGCCCATCAAATTTTTGGATTCTAGTGGAAATTCATCAAGGTTGAACAAATTGAGTTGATGATTATATCAATATTTAATTGCAATGTAAATTGGTGTAAAAGTACCTTCAATTGGTCAACAAATCTTGACCCCAGACCTCCAAACGGTCTTGGTTGATTGCTCTCGCGGTCTTGAGACCATTTGGTGACCCCCAAACGGTCCTGAGACCGTTTAGGTCAATCAACCCTAAAAACCCTAATTAGGTCACCATAATTTCAGTACTGATTTCATCTAGGGTTATCCCTAGTAATCACCCTTCAACTCTTAGCCCGTTTGAAATTAGACCATCAAACTTGGTGAGTTGTTCATTAACATAATTTTGAACAGTAATCTCATACGGTCAAAGCTTAGTCAACGACCTTACACGGTCTTGAGACCGTTTGCCAAAAAAAGGCAATTTCAGACCGTTTGAGAATCAGGAATAAATTCAAATAAAGTTGTTACCTAAAAAGGTCATATCTCCCGATTCCCTTGGAGTTATCCTCCCAAATGTTGGGGGTAATTAGCCTATATAATTAGGAACAAATTTCTTATACGGTCCACGCTCGGTCAACGGGGCCAAACGGTCTTGGAGACCGTTTTCCCTGTCACGGTCTCGAGACCGTTTGCTCACCTCGCGGTCTTGAGTCCGAGAGAGAAAACTGTTAGGACCGTTTAAGGAAAAGAAAAGCGGTGGGTTTTTCTTGGAAATCACGCCTTCATCTCCTAGCTCAAGAACAGTATGAATATCCCATGGGTTTGCTTGTAAAATAGCAACGAACAGTAAGGAACATGAAGGACTATCATCTAACCGCATATAAAGGATGCATATAGTAAAGCATGGGTTTAGAGTTATAAAACCCGCCTAAGGCTTGCTTCTTGAGCTCCAAGCTTTCAAGCTCCAAGCTCTAATGGCGTCCTTGAGTTCCCACAGGTTGGCCAAGTTGAAAACTCCAAGGAAGGATGAAAAGAGACGGCTAGAAAGGTAGGGTTTCAAGAGTTAGCCATGAAGATGACCTTGAATTCGAGTTCTAACCATGGTATTAGGCAAGAAGAGGGGTTTAAACCTACCTTGCACCCCTTAGTAGTCCTCCTTAGCTCCAAGGCAGTCCTTGGTCGTCTTTGGTGAAATGAAATAGTAAGGGAACGAAGGGTGAGTTCCCTTGCAACTAAGGGAAGGAGAGCTTATATACATGGGGTAGGATTTTCAACATTAGTTCATAAGTTGTCCATAATTCCAATTAGGTCCCTCCTTCTTTACTTGATCGTCCCTTCCTCTTTATTCTAAGGACAAACCTTATCTTAAGGTCTTAGGAAAATAAGGTAAAGGAGAGCAAGCTAATAATGAGGTACATACATAAAGAAATATTGCACATATACCCTGATTATTCAATCACAAGGCATATCTCATAACTTGATAATTCAATTGAGGTGACTTCCTCATCATTTCTTCTCTTAATGATGGCAAGAGTCTAAAAAGATACATTAGATGACATATTTCACAATTTGTATCCCTTAATTTGGGTAAATTGCATTTTACCCCAAACTAGGGTTTCAAGCACCGGGATTGCTTCCACAGCTGCACCTTGGTGCCTTAGCTTGGGAAATCCCGCAAACTTTGCTAAACAGATTTCTCATGATGTCTCAACATCAGAGGAACATCTCATCATGTGCAAATTGCAAGCTAACCCTTTTAACTGGGTAAATTGCACATAGGTCCCTGTATATCAAAACAACGCTACAACTTTAAATAAAAAGGAGCAAATACTGAAATATACTTTTCTGAGAAACTTAATTACATGCTCAGAGTTAATCACAAAGATTTATTCACATATTTAGGCAAAACACCTAGGGTTAACTCATAACCCAGGTCAGGGATGTTACAAACTATCCACCCCTTACAAGGATTTCGTCCCCGAAATCGATAAAACATACTACGAGAAAAGGGCAGGATATTTCTTTCTCATCTCATCCTCTAATTCCCAAGTGGCTTCTTCAATACCACGATGGTTCCAGAGGACTTTCACAAGACTTATATCTTTCTTCTTTAACTTTTTAATTCGTTTATCAAGGATTGACACTGGTCCTTCCTCATAGGATATGTCATCTTTCAATTCTACCTCCATAGTTTGTAGAACTGACTCGGTGTCTGGGTGACATTTCTTCAACATAGAAATGTGAAACACAGGATGTAACCTCTGTAATTCTGGGGGAAGCTCTAGTTTTTATGCTACCTTTCCAATCTGTTCAATGATTGGATAAGGCCCCATATATCTAGGAGCTAACTTCCCTTTCCTTCCAAAACAAAGGACCCCTTTCCAAGGTGAGACCTTGAGATACACTCTGTCTCCAACCTGGAACTCTAAAGGTCTACGACGTTTATCAGCATAAGATTTCTGCCTATCCTGAGCAGTCTTAATCTTATGTTGTATTACTTTAATCTTTTCTGTGGTTTGCTGCACAAGGTCAGGACCTAACAACTGATGCTCACCAGTTTCAAACCAACACAAAGGTGATCTACAGCGTCTACCATATAAGGCTTCATAAGGTGCCATATCAATACTATGCTGATAGCTATTGTTATAGGCAAACTCTATCAAGCTTAGGTGTAGATCCCAACTTCCAGTGAACTGGAGAACACATGCTCGCAACAGGTCTTCTAAGGTTTGTATGGTCCTTTCCGACTGTCCATCAGTCTGTGGATGAAAGGCCGTACTAAACCTCAGCTTAGTGCCTAAGGCTTTGTGCAACTGTTCCCAAAAATGACTGGTAAACTGAGGACCTCTGTCAGAAACTATTGTGACAGGAACTCCGTGCAAACGCACTATCTCTTTAACATACAACTCTGATAACCTTTCATCAGAATAGGTTGTTTTGACAGGTAAGAAATGTGCTGTCTTAGTCAACCTATCAACAATTACCCAAATGGAATCATGTCCTTTGCTTGTCCTGGGTAGGCCAACAACAAAGTCCATGGTCACATGGTCCCACTTCCACTGTGATATGGGTAAAGGTTGCATTGTCCCTGCAGGCTTCTGGTGTTCAGCTTTAACTTGCTGACACACAGGACACCTCAGAACAAACTCTGCAACGTCCTTCTTCATCCCAGGCCACCAATACAAATCCTTCAAATTCCGATACATCTTGGTGCTCCCTGGATGCATAGCATACATGGAAGAATGGGCTTCTTCCAGGACTAACTTCCTCAAGTTGTCCACATCCGACACTATCATTCTTCCATTATAACAAGCTACTTGATCTTTTGAGTCATGAAAACCATCTTGCTTCTCATTTCCATACTCAGATCTTATATGTTGAACTGCAGCATCACCTAGCTGTGCTTCTTTAATCTGCTCTCTTAGGGTAGGTTTAATATGCATCTCAGCTAACAAACCGGCTAGCAATGACACCTTCAACTGTACATTGTCTTGCCTTAAAGAGATAAGCATATCTCTCCTAGAGCATACTAAAGAGTTTAGTTGTGCTCTATTCATGGTTGATGTTGCTGATTTCCTACTCAAGGCATCTGCAACAACATTGTCCTTACCTGGATGGTAATCAATTGTACAGTCGTAGTCCTTGATTAACTCCATCCAGCGACGTTGCCTCATGTTGAGCTCATGCTGAGAGAAGATATATTTAAGGTTTTTGTGGTCTGTGAAAATCTGGAATGTCTCTCCGTAGAGATAATGTCTCCAGATCTTCAAAGCATGAACCACAGCTGCTAACTCCAGATCGTGTGTTGGATAATTCTCCTCGTGTTTCTTAAGCTGTCGGGAAGCAAAAGAAATCACTTGTTTATCCTGCATCAACACACATCCTAGTCCATTTTTAGAAGCATCATAGAAAACTATATACCCTTTTCCTTGTTCAGGTAGCACTAGCACAGGTGCACTTGTCAACCTCTCCTTCAGCAGCTGGAAAGATTGTTGACACTTATCACTCCAAGAAAAAGAAACATCTTTCCGGGTTAACTTGGTCAAAGGTAAAGCTATAGAACTAAAGTTCTTAATGAACCTTCGATAATAGCCAGCTAACCCCAAGAAACTTCGGATCTCCGTCGGTGTTTTCAGTTGTTCCCATTGTAGAATAGATTCTACCTTTGTAGGGTCAACACGAATTCCCAAGGCGGATATTACATGTCCAAGAAAAGATACCTCCGGCAGCCAGAACTCACACTTGCTAAACTTGGCGTACAGCTTATGTTCTCTTAGCAAGGTCAAAACTTGGCGAAGATGTTGCTCATGCTGCTGGGCATCCTTACTATAAATCAGTATGTCATCTATGAAGACGACAACACACTGATCAAGGAAAGGTCGAAAAACTCTATTCATGAGTTCCATAAATGCAGCTGGTGCATTGGTTAGTCCAAACGACATAACCGTGAACTCATAGTGACCATATCTTGTCCTAAAGGCAGACTTGGATATGTCACTATCCTTAATACGGAGTTGATGATATCCAGACCTCAAGTCTATGTTTGAAAAGACTATTGCACCACGCAACTGGTCAAAGAGATCATCAATCCTCGGCAGAGGATACTTATTCTTTATTGTCACTTTATTGAGTTGTCTGTAGTCGATGCATGACCGCATTGACCCATCTTTATTTTTAACAAACAAGACCGGAGCACCCCAAGGTGAAGTACTCGGTCGGATAAAACCTCTCTCAAGTAACTCTTGAAGCTGTTTCTTGAGTTCCGCCATCTCGGCAGGCGCCTCCTATACGGAGTTTGAGCTATGGGTTTCGTATCTGGGATCAAATTGATTTCAAAATCAATCTCCCGAGGTGGTGGTATACCAGGAAGTTCTCCAGGAAACACATCTTCGAATTCCCTGACTATAGGAACTTCAGCAGGATTAGAACTTTCCTTGGTAACATCTACCACATGGGCTAAGAATGCATAACATCCTTGCCTCAACAGCTTATCAGCAACCATAGCTGATACAAGACAGGTAGGCAGAATCTTTCTTTCACCTTGAAAGATCCATGTGTTGCTTTCATCAGCAAACACAACCAACTTGGACTTACAATCCAAGACAACTCTATACCTTTCTAAGGTATCCATCCCGAGGATTATATCAAATCCCTGCATATCAAGTGGTATAAGATCCACTTGAATGTGATGGTCAGAAAAGAAGAGGATGCAGGGAGAACATATCTCCTGCAAAACGGCAGACCCACTTATCGGAGTTTCTAACAACAAACTATCTGTCCTATGACTAACAGTCATATTGCAGTTACGAATCACTTCACGAGTGATGAAAGAGTGCGTAGCACCCGGATCAATCAGAACGGATACAATACAGGATGTAGACATATCAGAATATAAAAGTTTCATCTGACCTGCCACTACCCGTGGATTGACCACTGCCTCAGGTGGGTTCATAGCATAGAACCTCGCAGTCGCCTGGTGTTGAGGTGGTGCTGATGATCCAGCTTGAGATGCTTGTCCACGTCCTCGAGCTACTCCTTGATGTTGTCTATTCTGAGATCCCTGTTGATTCTGTCTCGGGGGTTGTTGTGTCACACCGACAGGCCTAGAACGGTAATCCTTCATCAAGTGTCCCACCTTACCACAGTTGTAGCAACTCTTCTCCTGTTGCTGTGGTCTGGGTGGTCCAGTAACTGACACTGATGCAGAACTGTGCGTCCCTTGAAGCGGTTGACTCCGTCCTCTACCTCTTCTTGGTGTCCATTGAGTTTGAAAACTCGATCTGGGTGGTGGAGGGTTAGGTGCAGAGAATCTAGGTCTCTTGGAATCCCTAGATGAAGAACCCTGGAACTGTGGATATCTTTTATGGGTTTGTCTTTTCTCAACCACATATCTCTCTATCCTTCGGACTGACTCAACGAAGGTAGAGAATCTCTCTCTGTTTTCTAAGGCAGACACAGGGGTTGACATATCGGAATTCAAACCCTTTTCGAATCTTCTGATTCTTTCCTCATCCGTAGCAGCCATGTGCGGACAGAACCACAACAACTACATGAACTTAGCTTCATACTCACTAATGTTCATCATACCCTGCCTTAGTTTCTCAAACTGAGAGATCTTCTCATCTAGGAAGGTCTTTGGAAAATATCTATTGATAAATTCCCGACGAAACTCTTCCCATGAGAACTCTACTCCAGGTCTCTTCTGCTCTTCCATGTTCCACCAGTGACCAGCACTGCCTTTGAGAAGATAGACAGCATGTCTAACCTTCTCAGCTTCCGGAATCATAAGAATCCTGAAAGCCTTCTCCAACTCTGTCAACCATAAGTCAGCATCTGCAGGGTCGGCAGTTCCGAAGTACTCGGTAGCTCCGACACGACGAAGTCGTTTGAATGTCTTACCAATACCTTGTGCTTCTGGCTGGACAGGTGCCCTAGGTGTCGGAATGGGCATCCTATCGGTTATATGTGTCATGGCAGTCATGAACTGCCCGAACATCGTCTGTACAGCTGGATCACTCATGTCAGCTGGGTCAAACTGGGGTGGCTCTCTTGGCGACTCAAGTGGAGGTTGTTCTATTCTCGGAACTCTTGCACCGCCTCGAGGTGCACTAGCACTACTTTCTGCCACGTGCTCATCGTGATGTTCTGACATTCTTATGTATCTTCTTCTCCTGAGGAGCAGAAGATTCTATTAGATGAGGAAGGAGTACTAAAGGTAGACTCAACATCCTAAGTCCTATGCCTCTGTAGACTCAACTGAACCTGGAGCTCTAATACCACTAGTTGTGGGCTCTGATCTCCAAGCCATGACATAAACACGATTAAAACTTAGCAGAAGCGAATCGGTAATCAGCGGAAGACAAAAATCACGGGAAATTAAAACTTTTCGTGACAAGAGCTTGAATCCATAAAAGCTTCTTTCATAAAGAGAGATAACTGTTTACATCTCAGGATAATTACTTCTTGAGTAATTATATACATCAAGATACAAAATCTCAAGATCACTAAACAAAAGACTCCAAGACCTGAGAGTACAGAGGACACATAGGACTGACTCTAACTACACCACATGGCAGGACAAATCTCCACCTGAGATTACTGCTGCCCCTGGTGCTGCTGCTGCTGAGACTGGTCACCTGTAGGTTGGTTCCTTTGTCTCCGACGTCCACCTAAAAAGTTGAAGCCTACGGGGTGAGACAATTATACATAATTGTCCCAGCGAGAGTTATAACTCTTCTCCAGAAGCTTTATTATAACATCAAAGATTATTTTAAACAGTAAAGCCTTCAAAGCATTCTATAACAGTTGCAGGTATAACAAGATCTCTACAATTTAGGAGATATGGAGAATATCAACATTATTGCAATGTAACATCAATCAACTAACTTGGAGTCATCTCTAACAAGTTATACTACATGGTTGATTATGTTTTACAAACAACATTATGCCCTGTGGAGATGAGACTTACCACTCATACTCCAACTGATCGCTGAGAAGCCGCATCAGTATCATACATAGGTCATTAAGAGAGCCGGATTCTCATGACCTTCACCTTCCTCAGTCAGTACGAGGATCACTTGTAGGACATCTCGTGTCTCTACTACTATAGCTTACCAGGGTAAACTGGTCCTTCGCTATTCTAGAGTCACAGTGGCATTCTGTACTCTCTTCGTCATCAGGAGGTTTCATATTTACCTACCACTGATACGGATATCTGTGCTTTCTTCGTCATCAGGAGGTTTCATGTTTACCTACCACTGATACGGTATGGAACTATAGTGAAGGACGGATGGATTCCACATCTACATCACTTTCCTACACTAGGATGTAAGGTTCTACACATCCATGTACCCCACATACTCAAAAGTATGTGCTCCAGGAGTTCCCCGTGGAAAACCTGTTTCACCATCACTTAATTTCTGACAATGATGGATCTATGATCAGGGCTCTACATTATACTTGATTAGTTAGGTACATTCAGTATTCTTTAACATCATACATTGTTCTGCAAACAATAACAATAGCATAGCAGCTATAAAAGAAAAATACTAAATGTAACATGCCTAACTCATATCAATCATTATTTCTCATTATCCTCATCACAAGTCATCTCTAAGGCATGATCTTGATGGTATTCATGGTTCTCATAGCCCATTATCAGCATAGGATGCCACTGGCAAGGCATCAGATTACTTTACTTATTCATAAGGCTAACAACATGCCTTTAATGAATATAACATCAACATCCATACCTGGATATGATTACCTTCATATCAGAACCTGCATGGTTAATACATCTGATAAAGATAATACAACAATAAGGAATGTACTTCCTACTCTTGTGATAAGAGTTAAATCTTTAATTCAAATCAAATAGAGTTTAATACTCAGAAACATGCCATTACCCTTGAATTAGGGTTTACTATTCACATTACATGTCATCACCCTTGAATTAGGGTTTACTATTCACATCAAGGTGAAATAAACTCATAGCATCATCATGTATGAGTAACATCTTCATTGATGCTCTTGGATTAGTTAAAGGTTCATCATTTATCATAATTAGGGTTTCTATGATCTCACACAGGTGGATCATACCCTAATTATGCTCATTCCTGTGCATTGGAGATGCTTTAGTTGAGTTTCTACTTAAAAAGGGTACTTTATCTCTCTAGAAGTACTTTCTCTCTCTAGAAGTACTTTCTCTCTCATCATAATGTTAGGTGATGTCAACATCACTCTAAAACAGGTTGGATTGAGGCATCATAGGCTAACATAGCCAAAAACATCATCATTATGTGATTAGAGTTACTTTCTCTCTCTAGGGTACTTTCTCTCTCTAGAGTACTCTCTCTTTCATCATACTAATGGTTGATGGTAACATTAGACTAGATCAAGTTGGATAGAGTCATTATGACTAAAATATCATTCTCATGTAATTAGGGTTTGAATTGAGCAAGGTATAACTTAATTGGCCCTTCAGGAGTATATTGGTAATTCACCCCATTGATCATCATTATGGTCAAAACCTTAGTCAAATAACCCCTTAATATCCTAGGTTGTCATTAGGGTTTGATTAGGGAAACATTGAACCATTTATATCATCATTTGATTTAATGAAGTCAACCTTGAATCACATTGATTGATTTCAATCATTAATCATCAATTGAATTGAGACCGGTTGAAAGTGTTGACCGTTTGCCCACTTGGACTTTCCAAGACCGCGAGCCTTCTTCTAACTCAAAGACCGCGAGCCCCCTTAGGCTTCAAGACCATGAGCCTCTTCAAGGGTTCAAGACCGCGAAGCCTTCCATTGGTTCAAGTTAATGTTGTGACCGCGAAGATCAATTTGATGTTGAGTCCGCGAAGAGGTGTTGACCGTTTAGCTAGTTTGACCTCAGGACCGCGAGGCCCTTCGCGGTCTTGAGACTGCGAGCCTCCTCTCGGTCTTGAGACCGTGAGCCCCCTCACGGTCTTGAGACCGCGAGCCCTCTCACGGTCTTGAGACCGCGAGGCTCTCATGGTCTCAGCCGCTTGGTCCTTCAACAAGGCTCAAAGGTGCAACCAATAATGTCAAACGATGTTGAAGCCTTCAAAAGGTCCAATCTATGTTGACCACCTATGGATTGGGTTAATCAAGATTATTCTTGACCAATTGGTCAACCAATTGACCCTCAATTGTTGACCAAGTAGGATTGAAATCGATTCAATTAGGGTCTATCAATGTTCACCCATCAACACTCAACAATGTGCATCAACACAAGGTTGAACTCTTCAATTGAGCTCCAATTGGGCCCAAACTTGGCCCAAACGGTCTTGAGGTCATGTGAGTGGACCCCACATGGTCTTAAGACCGTTTTCCCAAGATTTCATCAAAGTCTAAGGTGATTTGATAGGGGTTGAACCATGATTGAACCACAAAACAGAATTTTGATTAAATTGATAACTTATTTGCAATTGGGTCCTCAATTGGTCAAATTACTAAACCCTAGACCTTCAAACGGTCTTGGGTGATTGTTCTCTTGGTCTTGAGACCGTTTGGATGAGTTCCAAACGGTCTTGAGACCATTTGCCCATCAAATTTTTGGATTCTAGTGGAAATTCATCAAGGTTTAACAAATTGAGTTGATGATTATATCAATATTTAATTGCAATGTAAATTGGTGTAAAAGTACCTTCAATTGGTCAACAAATCTTGACCCCAGACCTCCAAATGGTCTTGGTTGATTGCCCTCGCGGTCTTGAGACTGTTTGGTGACCCCAAAACGGTCCTGAGACCGTTTAGGTCAATGAACCCTAAAAACCCTAATTAGGTCACCATAATTTCAGTACTGATTTCATCTAGGGTTATCCCTAGTAATCACCCTTCAACTCTTAGCCCGTTTGGAATTAGACAATCAAACTTGGTGAGTTGTTCATTAACATAATTTGGAACAGTAATATCATACGGTCAAAGCTTAGTCAACGACCTTACACGGTCTTGAGACCGTTTGCCAAAAAAAGGCAATTTCAGACCATTTGAGAATCAGGAATAAATTCAAATACAGTTGTTACTTAAAAAGGTCATATCTCCCGATTCCCTTGGAATTATCCTCCCAAATTTTGGGGGTAATTAGCCTATATAATTAGGAACAAATTTCTTATACGGTCCACGCTCGGTCAACGGGGCCAAACGGTCTTGGAGACCGTTTGCCCTGTCGTGGTCTCGAGACCGTTTGCTCACCTCGCGGTCTTGAGTTCGAGAGAGCAAACTGTTAGGACCGTTTAAGGAAAAGAAAAGCGGTGGGTTTTTCTTGGAAATCACGCCTTCATCTCCTAGCTCAAGAACAGTACAAATATCCCATGGGTTTTCTTGTAAAATAGCAAAGAACAGTAAGGAACATGAAGGAGTATCATCTAACCGCATATAAAGGATGCATATAGTAAAGCATGGGTTTAGAGTTATAAAACCCGCCTAAGGCTTGCTTCTTGAGCTCCAAGCTTTCAAGCTCCAAGCTCTAATGGCGTCCTTGAGTTCCCACAGGTTGGCCAAGGTGAAAACTCCAAGTAAGGATGAAAAGAGACGGCTAGAAAGGTAGGGTTTCAAGAGTTAGCCATGAAGATGACCTTGAATTCGAGTTCTAACCATGGAATTAGGCAAGAAGAGGGGTTTAAACCTACCTTGCATCCCTTAGTCGTCCTCCTTAGCTCCAAGGCAGTCCTTGGTCGTCTTTGGTGAAATGAAACAGTAAGGGAACGAAGGGTGAGTTCCCTTGCAACTAAGGGAATGAGAGCTTATATACATGGGGTAGGATTTTCAACATTAGTTAATAAGTTGTCCATAATTCCAATTAGGTCCCTCCTTCTTTAATTGATCGTCCCTTCCTCTTTATTCTAAGGACAAACCTTCTCTTAAGGTCTTAGGAAAAGAAGGTAAAGGAGAGCAAGCTAATAATGAGGTACATACATAAAGAAATATTGCACATATACCCTGATTATTCAATCACAAGGCATATCTCATAACTTGATAATTCAATTGAGGTGACTTCCTCATCATTTCTTCTCTTAATGATGGCAAGAGTCTAAAAAGATACATTAGATGACATATTTCACAATTTGTATCCCTTAATTTGGATAAATTGCATTTTACCCCAAACTAGGGTTTCAAGCACCGGGATTGCTTCCACAGCTGCACCTTGGTGCCTTAGCTTGGGAAATCCCTCAAACTTTACTAAACAGATTTCTCATGATGTCTCAACATCAGAGGAACATCTCATCATGTGAAAATTGCAAGCTAACCCTTTTAACTGGGTAAATTGCACATAGGTCCCTGTATATCAAAACAATGCTACAACTTTAAATAAAAAGGAGCAAATATTGAAATATACTTTTCTGAGAAACTTAATTACATGCTCAGAGTTAATCACAAAGATTTATTCACATATTTAGGCAAAACACCTAGGGTTAACTCATAACCCAGGTCAGGGATGTTACAAGTATGGAATCCTTGATCATGCAATGTGGCTAAAGGTTAGTAAAGGAATATTAGATCGCATATTACGGAAACTCCATCTCATACGTGTGACGTATAGCGAAGAGATGTGAGACATGCAATTTATACTGACTTTGGCAAGGTGTTGCCATTACTCACTATGTTCGCACTAGAGCACAATAACATGTGGGACTTGTTTGAAGATCACTATGAATATGATTCAAGGGTGATTGGCTCGCAGTGCAAGTGGGAGTCTGTTGGTATGTATGCCCTGAGAGCCAATCATGGGATTATTGGTGGGATACGTTAAGATTGATTTGATAAACATCAAAGGCAAGTTTCTAATTCTTTCTGGTTCAGTCATATGAGATAGTGATAGAATAGATTGAATGTCTAGAGAATGACAGTACTCAATGAAGTATGCTTTCAGGTTGAGGACTTGAATGATGAGATCATACTGATGCTAAGAGTTTGTACATTCTCATTATGTCCCTAGTCGGATGTCATTGTGGAAGGTAGATAGACAACAATGACACACAAGACTAGATTGTGGTGTTGGTTGATGACAGAATCTCACTAGTCATGATATAGAGATATCAAACCAAACACATATGTACTTGTTAGAGAACAAGTGTACCAGACAGACCCACCGTGAGTTTGACACATGAAACCATGACATGGTAGTCACAGTCAGTACTCACAGTGATGGTGGTGAGTGTGGTTCTTTGACCTGAAATCACTACACTCAACACATGTCGTTGGGCACACTTTGACATCATCAAACGTAGTCCTGAAACATGGGTTGTTATAAAGGTGATGATTGGGTGGATTTGACACATGGGGCTTTTAAGGGGTGAGTGATAGATATGGGATTTGTCCCTCCTAAGGGAGTTTGATATCCATGGCCACTTGATGAGTAGGATTGAGAAAGGTATGCACACATGTGTGAATTAGTATGTGATATTGATGTCACACATATATCTTCCAATCTACTCTGAGATCAAGAAAGGAGGTGAAGATTGCGCAAGCCGTGAGGTATTGTCACCGAGCAAGCCTCGGGACAAGGTATGATTCCACAAACCATCCTTTCCTATTGTGTAGACGTTGACGTGTTTCCTTGTTCTAGGTTTGGGAGGAGAAAATTTTGTTTCCGCTGCCTTCTCTGTCTCCCCTAAAACCCAACACAAAAAGCCATTGCTATCTTAATTATGCATAAAATCTCTTATTCTTTGTCTTGAGCCCCAAGGACATATTTCCAACACAAATTTATCGTTCTATCAATGACATCATTGGGGGAATTATCAATTCATGGCTTAAATTTATATATTTTAAATTTTACCAAAATTGAGGATATTACAAATGTATTGGTATATTTGTGATAAATGAAATAGTTATGTTCTTCCTTTGTTTGATCATTTCTTGGCTTGTATATCATAGCATTTGAGTAGATCACCTATCAGATTGCACTATTTACATTATATCTATGTCATATTAGCAAACAAAAGATGTCTTGCAAGTTATAAAGAACTAAAAAGGGAGGCACCATGCTAATTTTCCTTCCACTCTTTTGAAAATTTTGTTACCCTCTTGCTACCACTCAAATGTACATCCCTTTCCACATGCAGGAAGTATTGTCCTTTTTTCCACACCAACTACTCTTTCACTTTGTAATTGGTGTGCGAGGAAGTGAGAGTATGAAAAAGGAGAGAAACTCTGAACAAGGAGTTTGAGGAGAAAGAGTATGAGAGAGATTATATATACCAAACCATGATATTCTGATCTAATGGAGCTTCTCAATATTACACACATACATCATATGATGTCTTTATGGAACTTCATTCCCACTAAGCATGGTGCTTCTAGTGCATCATTGGTGCATCTCTTTCCCAATGGCATTGTACTTCTTTGTGCTTCAAGTGCATCATTGGTATATCTCTTTCCCAATGACATTATGCTTCTCAATGTTCATGCCATGGTATGCACATAGGTTGGCTATATGTACTTCGCTTATTCGAGTTGGATAGCACTTTCATTCAACATGAAGGATCTCAATTATATTAATGACAGACATTTGAAAAGATCTTGTTATGCTTATTCCAGTCCCTTGTTCTTATTGGTGTCAATTTTGTGATAGTATGTTGCATCTCATAAAATATATTGTTACTTTTCAAAAACTCACAATATCAAGCCTCCAAAAATACTACACCTGCAAGGTTGATGATTTGTCCATATTTATCTTTACCAACTGATTTTATTCATGTCTTCTTGAAGTTACATCTACCATTTCTCAAGTGATAAGATGGTTCTTCTAGTGATCTACTTGTGCTTTCTTTGATGGTGTATTTCATTCCCATCAAGCTTCCCAAGAGTCACACTCCATATGGTCTAGTTTTACAAGTATATGTGGGATTCCTTGATGGTGTCTTTCATCTCTGTCAATCCTCCTAAGAGTCACACTCTATATGGATCCATTTTGACAAGTCTAATTCGGCTTCCTTCATGGTGTCTATCATTCCCATTAAGACCCCAAAGAGTCACACTTAATATGGATCCAATTTTATAGTCATAGTCATCTCATTATATTTGTGTTTGAAGATACCTATATTGCTACATCATTGGATATGTTGGATGCAATTATTCTAGTTGCACATTCCTTTCTAGTGAAGCTGTATTCGTAGTATTTTTTATCGGCTTCTTCAGATTGATGGTGATATTCTTCATTCTGTATGCACTTTAGAAGATCTTCTCCATAGCTCAAGTATTTCTAGCATGCAACATATACCTTCAAAGGAGGCATCATCAAATATTTTATTTGTTGGAAAGTCATGTTTAAGGGGGGAGTTAAAGTCTTACATAAGGAGTGACAATTATTATTTTCTATTTGTTGCATTATCTAATTGAGTGTTGTAGGACCATGCTGAATATGTGTTTTACCCATGGTCCAGCCTGAGGGGGAGTGTTAGAGTTATTGTAACCTACTTTATTATGTTATATGAACCTAATTGTCTTGTCCCATTAGGGTTAAGTTCCACTTCCTTGTACTCGCAACCTTTCCCATATGTAGGAAGGGGTTTTTTTGTCTGTCAAAAAGAGAACATTTCATTAGCCTTCCATATTATTTTCCGCATAGATTAAATAATTTCAATAACCAAAGATTATTTGAAAGCACTATGTGAAGGGATAAAAGAACAAAGATAAAAGATCTTATCCATCACTAGGATTTTAATATTTTAATTGTCATTCTTATAAGGGTGCAAATAATGTTTCCATATTGTAAGAGAGGGAGTGAGATCCCTTAAAGAAAACATCAAGAGTATCAACATGGTTATTAGAGAAAAAAGAAACATATTGAGGGACCATGAAAACCCCTTGAGTGATAGTGAGAGCTAAGAAACAATTTCTTATTAATCCAAAGTCATTAAAAATTGTAGCTCAATTTCGTAAAAATATGGTGACAATAGTGGGACATTAGGTTTTTCAAATGTTGAGTGATGTAATGATTTTGAGTCACTTTTCACAAGCTATTTTCCTGGCTTTTTAAAAAATGAATGTTCACTATTATACATGTTTTTGTTTTGTTTTCCATTTATTAGCATGTAAACCACTTGTCCATCAATTATATCACATTTATGTCAAATTATGGAATTTTATGTTCATTTTCTTGGAATTATGTTACAATTCCTCTTATTTCAAGAAATTTGAATAGTTACTTGACAACTCAGTGCTACTGGCATCAATGTCAATGATACTTAAAATTTAATCCCAACCATAACATATGAAGAGCAATATTGGTGCTATTGAGAGACAACTCGATGCTATAGAGAAGTGTGTCAATGCTACCTAGATACCTACTTAAGGGTACCGATTGAGGGTCCAAAGAGCATCAGGGATGGAGGTTTATTATCTCGATACGATCAACAAGCTAGTTGGTGGTACCAACTTCAACATCCAGACTCCAACGTGAATTAAATTGGTGCTACCAAAACATCTGTCGCTTGTACCAACATAGATGGAGGTGAAAATGGCCAACCGAATTGGTTCCACTAGCAACCTATCAGTGGTATCAACACAACACAATCAATAGTGATATGAAATTAAGTCAGATCCAATGGCCATGAATTAAAGAGGACCATGACTCACTTATGACCTAAGGAGGGAGGCCACAATCTGTGGATCACACAACTATAGGAAGAAGAGCCAAGAGGAGAGGAGACGAAGGAGGGAACCACCAAATAGACAATCTAGGAACTTATAAAGGATGGATTTGCACCCTAAAAGATACATATCACAAGTTTTCATTAGAGGGGATCACCAAGACAACTTCTCTAGAAGTTTTCATTAGTTTCCTAGTGTTTAAATTCTCTTTATTTATTTATTTATTTCTTCTTGTTGAGATTTGGTGACAATCATGTTGCCTTAAAGCCCTTCTGATCCTTAGTACTTGGGAGACGAATGACATAGCACTATGTTTGGATTCATGAGTCTGTAACATATTTCTTTTTTTTGTGAACATAAATCTTTGATAACGCTAATTATTTTCTTATGATTGATCAACATAGCCGAAGTAACATACTGCTAATTACTTTGGGACACATATTAGGAGTTGGAAGAATCATAGATTTACATAGCTTATATTGTTCTATAGGATAAGGATGACAACTATGAAAGAGTAACCCAGAGGAGTTACTATTCATTTATACTAATTTACTAAACTGCTATGAGAGTGGAGTTTGTCTTAGTCTCAGCGGTACATTACTTTACTGGAGCGGGTAATGCTGGCTACATGTCTTCAGTTAAGAAGAAGGGTAAATAGTTATACATAAAAGGGATTTAAAGGAAGTGTGCATCATGGTAAAACAAAACCTAAGGAATTCATTAGATGTAGCTTCCAATCACCTTAATCTAGCATTTTCAATCTTTGCTCATAGTTAATAGCATTCAAGCAACCTTTTGTTAGACCTATATGACTAGTTCTAATTATTAGTAGTTTCTTGTGAGAAATTTTGTGAGTTCGACATTCTAGCCTCACTGGCATTTATCATGCATCACATGCACTTGCATATTTTACATACATCTTACATGTTTCAAGTTTTTGGCCCCACTGTTAGGGAATTGACAAAATCGACACTATGAGTGTTGTAATCGGCCGCTCTAGGCCATCTTTATCACTTTGGTTTTTCTTTTGAGCAGAGCATAATTGATAATATTTTTTGTCAGATACTAGTATTATGTCTTCTTACAGTGTTGATTGCACTTTCAGTTACTAGTGTATAGTCCATACACAAACTACATATTATGGAGGTTCAACTCCTCCATTTGTAGATCTAGAAGAAATTTTAGGCAGTGCATGTGAGTTTGGATCTTAACCTAAGAATCTCATTCAAACTCCTCCACCACATGAAGAACAAGAAAAGATGAAATACATGTCGTAGAATTGTGATGATCATGGGGATGACTTGCATGACTCTGATGAGGAGCATATAGTCTGAGAGAAAATCAAGGCATCATTGGTGTTAGCTCACTTGGGACCAATTAAGCACCAGAGAAAGTACAAAATTGATCCAAGACTAGTGGCATCAATTAAATCTTAGGCATTCCATGGACATGGCTGTGAGGATCCAATGACACACATAAACAACTTTGTGGAAATTTGTCACATGTTGAAGTTGGATAGGGTCCCAGCTATGGTGAGATACTTGATTTTTTTCATACTATCTTTTAGACAAGGCTAAGGCTTGGTTCCTCAGTTTACCTCCAGAGTCAATTGAAGACATGGGATGAAATAATTGATGCATTTTTTGAGAGGTATATACCATTTTAGATGACCAATGAACTAGTATAAAAAAATCTATAAATTCAAATAACAAGCTAAAGAATACTACTCTAAGGCATATTCCAAAATATGCTGAGGAAGGTCCCCCATCATGGGTCACTTATTCGTCTAGGTAAAGACATTTTACTATGACTTGCATAAAGGGAGCGGACTACTCTTGATAGTGCAGGTGCATGATTTTTCCTAAACAATAAGGTAACAAAATTTCATGGGATCCCAAAGAACATTATTAGGAAGTCACATATTAATACATCTATGTATTATCCATTATATGGAACCTATAACTTCCCAACACGCCATATATTATTGCAAGGAAAACCAAGTTATATTTCTCACTGTATAAAGTTATATAAATTATTTGTTTACATTATAAGAGCTTTGATTTATTATGAAAAGTCCAATTACTTATAATTCATCAATATTAGCCATCTAAGTACTAATTGGTGGTTATCCATCCTTCTAAGGTCAAGGGTGAAAAGGTCCTATCATGCACATTATACAATTTCTAATATACATTTTAAGAATGTTTCAATCTACCCTAATCATTTATCTCCATTTCATCACAATTACTTACTTATTAATTCTATTTTTTTATTAGGCATGTATTAAGAGAAAAATGTGATTTTCTACATATGTATGAGTTTGACTTACATATTTAGTGGAATTTAGGGTTTTAGATCCATATTGAGTGTATTGATATGTGTTATTTAATCATATGTGATACCTAGCATGAACTGGTTAGGCTTATCCGATTCCAACTTATCATCATATTATGGCACTAATACAGGAATGACCTATAGCGTCGGTTATTTTAAGCATGTAGCGTCACTTTTTGGCCGACGCCTAGGCGGCCGTCGCTAGAGAATTTGCTCTTTAGGGTCAGTTTTATAAATCAAATAAAACCGACCTTAGAGAGGTACAATAACTGACCCAAGAGAGGCACAAAAACTGACCCTAAAGAAGTACAAAAACCAACCCTAGAGGGGTACAAAAATTGACCCTAGAGGGGTACAAAAACTGACCCTACAGGTCTACAAAAATTAGAATCCCGACATCTCTAAGGTTGGTTATTTCAAAAAACCGACCCTAAAGACCTCTAAGGTCGGTTTTTTGAATAAAAACGATCCAAAAGGGTACCTGGAGATTTTAATTTGTGAACTTTTTAGGTCGGTTATGTCAAAAAAGACCCTAAAGAACTCTAAGGTCGATTATATGTAGAAAACCGACCCAAAAGGGTACCTAGAGATTTTATTTGTGAAGCTCTTAGGTCGGTTATTAAAAAAAAACGACCCTAGAGATCTCTAAGGTCAGTTATTTGAGGAAAACTGACCCAACAGGGTACAGGAGTACCT